>JADMLD010000657.1:0-34692 GCA_017589585.1 Phylloscopus whistleri | reverse complement strand
TGTTTCATCCCTGGGGTGCCGGCTGTATCCATGGGGTGCATTTTTTGGGGTGTGTTTCATCTCTGGGTGCGTTTTTGGGGTGTGTTTTTGGGGTCTGTTCCACCCCTGGCGTGCCGGGCTGTCTCCGTGGGGTGCATTTTTGGGGTGTGTTTCATCCATGGGGTGCCGGGCTGTATCCATGGGGTGCGGTTTTGGGGTGTGTTTTATCCCTGGGGTGCGCTTTTGGGATGTATTTTTGGGGTCTCTTCCACCCCTGGGGTGCCGGGCTGTATCCATGGGGTACATTTTTGGGGTGTGTTTTATCCCTGGGATGTATTTTTGGGGTCTGTTCCGTCCCCGGCGTGCCGGGCCGTCCCCGCGGCTCTCCCCGCTCTCCCCCCCGGGCGCTGCCGCCGTTGTCACCCCGGGGTGCCTGGAACCTGGAACCCCCTTGGCCTTTGTGACACCACGGCCACCGCTCCGCCACCGCCACCGCCGCCCCCGCGGCCCCGCCGGGTCACTCGTGTCACCACGGCGCCGCTGCCACCACCACCACCGCCGCCGCCGCCTCCACCACCGCCCGCCGGCGCCGCTGCTGCCACCCCGTCCCCGCAGGGCACCCGCAACTCCCGCCGAGGGCACCGCCGGGGCCGCTGAGGGAAGGGAGCGGCACCCCCGCATGTCCAACGCCAGCTGGGTGGGCCCCTGGAGACCGCACCGGCCGCGGGTGCCCGTGGAGATCCGGTTCCTCACGCCCGGGCCGCAGTACACGCTCCCCGGCGGGATGGGTGAGCGCGGGGGCCGCGGGTGCGGTGAGGGGGGGGCGAGGGGATGGGGTGGGCCGGGGTCTCACCGAGCCCCCTCCGCCTCCCCCCCCCAAAGGCTACGAGCAGCGCGACCCCTCCAGCCGCCGCGCCCCCGCCTACAGCTTCGGGCTGAAGCTGGGCAGCCCCGAGGAGCCGCGCTCGCCCGGCCCGCAGTACCTGGTGCCGCCCGGCTTCACCGCGCGGGGCCGGGACCGCGTCCCCGGCTTCACCCTGGGCGGCCGGCCCCGCGAGCGGCGGCTCAGCGACACACCTGGGCCAGGTGAGTCAGGGAGGGAGGGGCCGGGGAGGGACCCCCCCCCCGCCTCCCGGGGCCGGGCAGCGCTGGAGGCTGAGCCCCGGCCGGTCCTTGCAGCGCACTACGCCCCGGAGCGCGCCACCAGGGTCACCCTGCCCTCCGCGCCCACCTGCTCCATGCGGTCCCGCGGCCGCAGCGAGAAACCCGTGCAGACACCAGGTCAGACGGGGGGGCGGGATGGGACCCCCGGGGCTGGGACCCCAACGTCACACCTGGGATGGGACCCCAACGTCACACCTGGGATGGGACCCCGTTATCCCATCAGGGCTGGGACCCCCGGGGCTGGGACCCCAATATCACACCTGGGATGGGACCCCCATTATCCCAACGGGGCTGGGACCCCAATATCACACTGGGGCTGGGACCCCAATATCACACCGGGGCTGGGACCCCCATTATCCCAACAGGGCTGGGACCCCCAACATCCCAACGGGGCTGGGACCCCAACATCACACCTGGGCTGGGACCCCCAACATCACACCCGGGCTGGGACCCCTTTAACCCACCCGGGCTGGGACCCCAATATCACACCAGGGCTGGGACCCTCAACATCCCGATGGGGCTGGGACCCCCATTATCCCACCGGGGCTGAGACCCCCAACATAACACCCGGGATGGGACCCCAATATCACACTGGGGCTGGGACCCTCAACATCCCGATGGGGCTGGGACCCCATTAACCCACCTGGGCTGGGACCCCCAACATCACACCTGGGCTGGGATCCCAACATCCCATCGGAGCTGGGACCCCAACATCACACCTGGGATGGGACCCCAATATCACACCGGGGCTGGGACCCTCAACATCCCGATGGGGCTGGGACCCCATTAACCCACCTGGGCTGGGACCCCCAACATCACACCTGGGCTGGGATCCCAACATCCCATCGGGGCTGGGACCCCAACATCACACCTGGGATGGGACCCCAATATCACACCGGGGTTGGGACCCCAATATCCCATCAGGGCTGGGACCCCATTAACCCACCCGGGCTAGGACCCTGTTATCTCACCCAGGCTGGGACCCCAACATCCCAACAGGGCTGGGACCCCAACATCCCACCTGGGCTGGGACCCCAACATCACACCTGGGCTGGGACCCCATTATCCCACCTGGGATGGGACCCCAACATCCCACCGGGGCTGGGACCCCGTTATCCCATCAGGGCTGGGACCCCGTTAACCCATGTGGGCTGGGACCCCCAACATCCCAACGGGGCTGGGACCCCATTAACCCACCCAGGCTGGGACCCCGTTATCCCACCCGGGCTGGGACCCCCTAATCTCCTCCGGGGCTGGGCTGCAATCCCCATCTCACCCTTGGGCCGGGACCACCGTCACCCCCCGGGCTGGGCTGGGCCCCCCATCTCCTCCTCGGCCTGGGACCCCCCATCCCCCCGGGCCAGACTGGGCTCCCCAGCACGCCCGGGTTTGGCTGAGCCCCCCAGCACCCCGGGGCTGAGCCCCCCCAGCACACCCGGGTTTGGCTGAGCCCCCCAGCACCCCGGGGCTGAGCCCCCCAGCACGCCCGGGTTTGGCTGAGCCCCCCAGCACCCCGGGGCTGAGCCCCCCCAGCACACCCGGGTTTGGCTGAGCCCCCCAGCACGCCGGGGCTGAGCCCCCCAGCACACCCGGGTTTGGCTGAGCCCCCCAGCACCCCGGGGCTGAGCCTCCCCTCCCCAGCCGCGGGCGGGTGAAGCCCCCGGTGCCCCCCTGAGCCGTGTCCCCCCCCAGGCCCTGCCAGCTACCAGCTGCCGGCCGTGATGGGCCCCCGGCAGGTGATCAAAGCATCGGCCCCGCAGTACACCTTCACCGGGAGGGGCCCCAGCATCTTCGACGACAAGAAAAAGGTGGGGGCCGGGGGGCCGGGGGGCTGGGGGGCCGGGGGGCTGAGGGGCCAGGGGGCTAGGGTGCCAAGGGTGCAGGGTATCTGGGTCCCAGGGGCTTGGGGGTGCCAAGGTTGTGGGGTGGCAGGGGCTTGGGGTGTGGGGTATTGGGGTCCCAGGAGCTTGGGGTGCCAAGGGTGTGGGATGCCAGGGGCCTGAAGGGTTGGGGTGCCAAGGTTGTGGGGTGGCAGGGGCCCGAGGGGTTGGGGTGCCAAGGGTGTGGTGTCCCAAGGTCTGTGGGGTTGAGGTGCCAGGGTCTGGGGGGTTGGGGTGCCGAGGTTTGTGGGGTTGGGGTGCCAAAGGTCTGGGGTGCCAGGGGTCTGCTGGTTGGGGTGCCAGGGTCTGTGGGTTGGGGTGCCAGAGGTCCGAGGGGTTGGGGTGCCAAGGGTGTGGGGTATCAGGGTCCCAGGGGGTTGGGGTGCCAGGGTCTGTGGGTTGGGGTCCCAAGGGTGTGGGGTGACAGGGGGTCCGGGCACCAGGCTGTGGGGCACCGGCGTCCAGGGGGTCGCGCCAGCCGCCCGTGTCCCCCGCAGACCCCCGGCCCCAGCAACTACGGCACCGTGGACACCAACGTGTACATGGAGCGGGCCCCGCGCTGCACCATGGGCGGGAGGAGCCGCCCCGCCCCGACCCCCAACACCCCCGGGGCCCAGCGACTACAGCCCCAAGGAGGTGAGCGGGGACGGGGACGGGGACAGGGCTGGGGGACAGGGGGACAGCCCCTGACCCCCACGCCGCCCCCGCCCCCCCGCAGGAGCAGAAACAAGGACAGACCTTCGGCATCCGCTACTCGGAGGCCGTGGTGCCCGTGATGGACTCGCAGCCGTAGGGGAGCGGGGACGCGCGGTGACACCGCCGGCCTGTGACAAACACGACCTGCAGCAGCAGCAGCAGCAGCAGCGGCCCCGCCTGGCTCTCCTTCTGTCGCGCTGCGTCGCTCGGGGGGGCGGGGGGGACCCCCAAAACCGCCCTTTGCCCGTCCCGAGGGAGATCCTGGAGGGGCCACGGAGGGGGGAGCCCGTGGTGGGGTGGGGGGGGGATGTGCCAGGGGTGGGGGATGTGCTGCCAACGCTGGGCCTGCTCCAGGCCCAGCCCAGCCCATGGATCCCATGGATCCCATCCCATGGATCCCATGGATCCCATCCCATCCCATGGATCCCATCCCATGGATCCCATCCCATCCCATCCCATCCCATCCCATCCCATGGATCCCATGGATCCCATCCCATCCCATCCCATCCCATGGATCCCATGGATCCCATGGATCCCATGGATCCCATCCCATCAATCCCATCCCATCCCATCCCATGGATCCCATCCCATCAATCCCATCCCATCCCATCCCATGGATCCCATCCCATGGATCCCACCTCACCCCATCCCATGGATCCCACCCCACCCCACCCAGGACCCCACGGGGGGGCTCTGGGGACACAGATCAGGGAGGGGACACGCGTCAGCACCGCGCCTTGGGGCCCCCCCCGCCCTGTGGGATCTGTGGGATGGGATAGGGTGGGGGGGTCCCTGGCAGGGCAGAGCCCCTGGGCACCCCCTGTGAGCGTCCACGGCCAGTGAGGGACCCGGGGGGGCCACCCCCGTGCCACCCCCGTGCCACCCCCCGTGTCACTCCCCGTGTCACCCCCGTGTCACCCCTGTGTCACCCCCCCGTTTCACCCCCCCCGTGTCACCCCCCCGTGCCACCCCCCCGTGCCACCGCCGTGCCACCCCCCTCCGCGGCCCCTCCCGTGCCCCCCGCCCGTTGCCCCGGGCTCAGAGTCCAGCGGGCACCGGGCACGGGGCCAGGCCGGGCACGGGCACACGGGCAGGTCCCGGCAGCGCCGCGGGAGGTGCGGCCCTGCGGGAACCGGGGCGCGGCCCGGCGGGCTCGGGGGTCACCGGTGTCGCTGCGGGGTGTCACCGGTGTCGGTACGGGTGTCCCCGCCGCCACACCGCCGTGCCGGCCGGCCCAAAGCGCGGTGCCCGCTGTCCGGGACAGCGATGGACGCGCCCACCCCCCCTCTCCCGACCCTGATCCGCAAGAAGCGGGACGGGGAGCGCCTGGAGGACGCCGAGATCCGGAGCTTCGTGCGCGGCGTCACCGAGGGCACGGCGGGGCAGGGACAGATCGGTGCGGCGGGGACAGCCCGGGACACCGCGGGGACCTGCGGGGGGTGGGGGGACACGGCCGGGGACGTGGGGACAGCCCGGGACATCCCGGGACACCTCGGGACACCCCGGGGACGTGAGGAGGGGACACGGCTGGGGACGTGGGGACACCCCAGGACACCTCGGGACAGCCCGGGACACCGCGGGGGCCTGGGGGGGGGACACGACCGGGGACGTGGGGACAGCCCTGGACATCCCGGGACACCCCGGGACACCCCGGGGACGTGAGGAGGGGACACGGCTGGGGACGTGGGGACACCCCGGGACACCTCGGGACAGCCCGGGACACCCCGGGGACGTGGGGAGGGGACACGGCCGGGACGTGGGGACAGCCCGGGACAGCCCGGGACACCTCGGGGGCCCGGGGGGGGACACGGCCGGGGACGTGGGGACAGCCCGGGACATCCCGGGACACCCCGGGGGCCGGGGGGGGTGACACGGGCACAAGGAGACACCGGGGGGGTCACAGCGGTGGGAGGGACAGCGAGGGACACCCGGGAGGTGCCGGGGGGTCCCGGGCAGGGGACACGGCTGGGGGACCACCCTGGGAGGACAGGAGAGGGACTCGGGGGGGACATGAGCGGGGACACAGCTGGGGCGGCCCCCGGGGTGGGGGGCAGAGGGGGATCCCAGGACGTGGCCACGGGGTGTGGCTGGGCGGGGGTCCCGGGGAGGGCACTGAGGTGGCCCCGCGTGTCCCCGGGTGCCGTGCTGGTGGCATCCGGCTGCGGGGCAGGGGAGGGCACCGGGGAGGTGACACGGCCACTGGTGTCACCGCAGGTGCCATGCTGGTGGCTGCGGGGCAGGTTGGGGACAGGGGAGGGGTGACACGGTCACTGTCACTCAGGTGCCATGCTGGTGGCTGTGGGGCAGGGGAGGGGTGACACTGTCACTGTCACTCAGGTGCCATGCTGGTGGCTGTGGGGCAGGCTGGGGACAGGGGAGGGGTGACACTGTCACTGTCACTCAGGTGCCATGCTGCTGGCTGTGGGGCAGGGGAGGGGTGACACGGTCACTGTCACTCAGGTGCCATGCTGGTGGCTGTGGGGCAGGGGAGGGGTGACACTGTCACTGTCACTCAGGTGCCATGCTGGTGGCTGGGGACACGGCAGGTGACAGGGCCATTGTCACTCAGGTGCCATGCTGATGGCCATCCGCCTGCGGGGCATGGAGGCGGCTGAGACGCTGGCACTGACCCGGGCCATGGCCACCTCGGGCCGGACGCTGGCCTGGCCGCCCGCCTGGCACGGGCTGCTGGTGGACAAGCACTCCACGGGCGGCGTCGGGGACAAGGTCAGCCTGGCCCTGGCCCCCGCGCTGGCCGCCTGCGGCTGCAAGGTGAGGGGCACCCGGGGGTGGCGAGGGGACAGGGGGGGTCCCCGAATCCCCTGTGCCCACCTGTGCCCCCTCCCACCCCGGCAGGTGCCCATGATCAGCGGGCGCGGGCTGGGCCACACCGGGGGCACCCTGGACAAGCTGGAGGCCATCCCCGGGTTCCGCGTGTCCCAGAGCCCCGAGGAGGTGACGGGCGGGGACACCGCGGGCGGGGACCGACACACCCGGCAGGGACCGGGCTGGGGACACCGGGGCTCCGGGGGGTGGCAGTGGGGTGACAGTGGGGTCCAAAGGGGGGGACGCCACCGGGGCACTGATGGGGTTCAGGTGCCAATGGGTTGTGGGCCCCCAAAAGGGTGCAGGAGAAGATGTGGGGTGCACTGAGAGTGTCCATGGGGTGCACTGGGGGTGTCCATGGGGTGCCAATGTGGGGCTGGCAGGGCGGCAATGGGACGTGGGGTGCCCGTGGGGTGTCCATGGGGTGTCCATGGGGTGTCCATGGGGTGAACATGGGGTGAACATGGGGTGAACATGGGGTGCTGGCGGGGTGGCAATGGGATGTGAGGTGTCCGTGGGGTGCTGATGGGTCTGAAGGGGAGGGGTGGGTGCGGATGGGGTGCCCGTGAGTTTGGGGTGTCAGTGGGGAGGGTCAGTGGGGTATCAGTGGGATATCAATGGGGTGTCTATGGGGTGCCAATGGGGTGCCAATGGGGTGTCAGTGGGGTGTCAATGGGATAACAATGGGGTGTCACTGGGGTATCAGTGGGGTGTTTATGGGGTGTCAATGGGGCGTCAGTAGGGTATCAATGGGGTGTCAATGGGGCGCCCCGGCGTGTCAGTGGGGTGCCCCCGGGGTGTCTATGGGGTGCCAATGTGGTGTCAGTGGGGTGTCTATGGGGTGTCAGTGGGGTGTCTATGGGGTGAGAGTGGGGTATCTATGGGGTGTCCCCGGGGTGCCAATGGGGTGCCAGTGGGATATCAGTGGGGTGTCAGTGGGATGTCAATGGGGTGCCAGTAGGGTGCCCCCGGGGTGCAATGGGGTGTCAGTGGGGTGTCAGTGAGATATCAATGGGATGTCTGTGGGGTGTCAATGGGGTGTCTATGGGGTGCCATTGGGGTGTCAGTGGGGTGCCCCCGGGGTGTCTATGGGGTGCCAATGCGGTGCCAGTGGGATATCAATGGGGTGTCAGTGCGGTGTCTATGGGGTGTCTATGGGGTGTCAATGGGGTGTCAATGGGATAACAACGGGGTGTCACTGGGGTATCAGTGGGGTGTTTATGGGATGTCAATGGGGTGTCAGTAGGGTATCAATGGGGTGTCAATGGGGCCCCCCGGGGTGTCAGTGGGGTGCCCCCGGGGTGTCTGTGGGGTGTCCCCGGGGTGCCAATGGGGTGCCAGTAGGGTGCCCCCGGGGTGCAATGGGGTGTCAGTGGGGTATCAGTGAGATACCAATGGGATGTCTGTGGGGTGTCTATGGGGTGCCATTGGGGTGTCAGTGGGGTGTCATTGGGGTGCCCCCGGGGTGCCAACGGGGTGCCAATGGGGATACCAATGGGGTGTCGGTGCGATATTATGGGGTGTCACTGGGGTGTCAATGGGATACCAATGGGGTGCCCCCGAGGTGTCAGTGGGGTGCCAATGGGGCGCCCCCGGGGTGCCAACGCGGTGCCCCCCCGCTCCCCCAGATGCAGCACATCCTGGCGCAGGTGGGCTGCTGCATCGTGGGGCAGAGCGCCGAGCTGGTGCCGGCCGACCGGGTGCTGTACGCGCTGCGCGATGTCACGGCCACGGTGGACAGCCTCCCGCTGATCACCGGTACGGGCCGGGGGGCGCGGGGGCGCGCGGGGCGCGGGCGGGGGGCGCAGGCGGTGACCCCCGACCACCCCCTCGCCCGGCACAGCCTCCATCCTCAGCAAGAAGGCGGCGGAGCGGCTCTCGGCGCTGGTGCTCGATGTCAAATTCGGGGAGGCGGCTCTGTACCCCACCCAGGAGAGCGCGCGGGAGCTGGCGCGGAGCCTGGTGACACCTCGGGGACCCCCGGGACCCCTGCCCGCTGTCCCTGTCCCTGTCCCCTCTCCTGCCCGCTGTCCCGGGCCCTTCCCGCTGTCCCTGCCCCTGTCCCTGTCCGTGTTCCTGTCCCTGCTCCTGGCTGCCCGTGTCCCCAAGTGTCCCGTCCCTGCTCACTGTCCCTGCCCGCTGTCCCTTGCCCCCTGTCCCTGTCCCTGCTCGTCCCCTACCCCTGCCCCCAGGTGTCCCCACCCCTGTCCCCTGTCCCTGCCCTCTGTCCCCGCCTGTTGTCGTGTCCCCGTCCCTGTCCTCCCCTCTCCCTGCTCGCTGTCCCTGTCCCTGCTCGCCCCCTACCCCTGTCCCCAGGTGTCCCCTGCCCCTGCCCGCTGTCCCTGTCCTCGCCCGCGCTGTCCCCGCCGGTTGTCCCTGTCCTTGTCCCCCCTTGTCCCTGTCCTCTGTCCCTGTCCCTGCTCGTCCCCTGTCCCCACGTGTCCCCTACCCGCTGTCCCTGTCCCTGTCCCCGCCTGCTGTCCCTGTCCCTGTCCCCCCTTGTCCCTGCCCTCTGTCCCTGCCCGCTGTCCCTTGTCCCTGTTGTCCTTCCCACTGTCCCTGTCCCTGCCCCTGCCCGCTGTCCCCGCCACGCCCGCGCTGCCCCCGCAGGTGGAGGTGGGCTCGCACCTGGGCATCCGCACGGCGGCCCTGCTGACCCGCATGGAGCAGCCGCTGGGCCGCGCCGTGGGCAACGCGCTGGAGGTGCTGGAGGCCCTGGAGTGCCTCGGGGGGGGCGGCCCCCCCGACCTGAGACACCTGGTCACGGCCCTGGGTCAGTGGGGCACGGGGGGGACACGGGGGGCCCCAGGGTCCCCAGACACGGCTCCGGTGTCCAGCCCTGATCCCCCAATCCCGGGGTCCCCCCCCCCCCCCCACACCCTCTGTCCCCTCCTGAGCCCCGTCCCCCTCCCCTTCCCACCGCGGGGCCCAGCAGGGGTGGGGGGACACAGGGGGGCAGGGTTCGGGGGGCTCCCCGGGAGTGGGGGTTCCTGGGGGGGTCCCAGCCGGTGGCCCGGTTCAGGATGGAGCTGTGGGGCTGTGGGGCAGTGTTGGGGGTCTCAGCCCGTGTCCCGGGTGGATCAGGGGGGCTGTTCGGGGTCCCAGCCGTGTCCCGGTTCGGTCCGGTCCCGGTGCAGGCGGGGTGGGGCTGTGGGGCTGTGGGGCGGTGTTGGGGGTCCCAGCCCCTGTCCCGGGTGGGGCTGTGGGGCTGTGGGGCGGTGTTGGGGGTCCCAGCCCCTGTCCCCGCTGCAGGTGGGGCGCTGCTGTGGCAGTGCGGGGCGGCCGCGGGGCCCGAGCAGGGCAGCGAGCGCCTGGCCCGGGCTCTGGACGATGGCTCCGCGCTGGGCACCTTCGAGGCCATGCTGGGGGCGCAGGGGGTGCCCCCCGACACCGCCCGGGGCCTCTGCGCCGGGACCCCCGCCCAGCGCCGCCGCCTCCTGGGCCAGGCCAAGGTCTGCGAGGAGCTGCCCGCGCCGCAGGAAGGTCAGGGGGGACCCCCGCCCCAAATCCCCACACCCCAAACCCCCCACACCCCAAACCCCCCACCACAAACCCTCCCCCAAATCCCCGCACCACAAACCCCCCACCCTCCCGTCACCCCGTGTCCCTCCGGGGGGCTGAGGGTGCCCCCCATTCCCACTGTCCCCGTCTGTCCCCATCCCCTTCCCACCCCCCGTCCCCCCCCCCCCCCCCGGGATGCTCAGGACCCCCCTGGATTATTCCCCCCTCACCTGCACCCCCCTGCCCCCCATCCTCGCTGCTTGGGGGTCCCCAAACCCCCCCTGCCCCACACCCTGGGCCTGGAGGGTCCCTGATCCCCAATCCCGTGTTCTGGGGGTCCCCAAACCCCCCTGCCCCACATCCCCCGGCTGTCCCCGCCCGGTCCCCGGGGTTCAGGGTTGGGGTCTCCCCGTCACGTCCCTGCCCCTCCCATTCTCCTCCTCCCAGTTGTGGGGGGCTCTCCCTCGTGCCCCCCATGTCCCTGACGCCCCCATAGTGGGGATCCCCGCCCCACCAAGGCTGGGGGCTCTCCTGCCATGTCCCTGTCCCTCATGTCCCCTTGCTCCCCTCGTGCCCCCCAACCTGGGGTTACCCCTCATGTCCCTGTCCCCCCCCCCACGTCCCTGTGCCCCCCTGACCCCCATTTCCCACCAGGCTGGGTTTATCCCCCATGTCCCTGCCCCCTCCTGTCCCCCCCAAGTCCCTCTCCCCCCCCATGTCCCGTTCCCCCCCCAGTGTCCCCTTTTCCCCCCCTGACCCCGTGTCCCCCCAGGCTGGGTTTACCCCCCAGTGTCCCTGTCCCCCCCCGATGTCCCTGTCCCCCCCTGACCCCCGTGTCCCCCCCCCGATGTCCCCGTTCCCCCCCTGAGCCCGTGTCCCCCCAGGCTGGGTTTACCCCCCATGTCCCTATCTCCCCCCCTGACCCGTGTCCCCCCAGGCTGGGTTTACCCCCCATGTCCCTGTCCCCCCCCATGTCCCGTGTCCCCCCCCGGTGCCCCTGTCCCCCCCTGAGCCCGTGTCCCCCCAGGCTGGGTGCAGCAGGTGCGGGCGCTGCCGCTGGCGCGGGTCCTGCACGGGCTGGGCGCGGGCCGGGCGCGGGCCGGGGACCCCGTGAACCCGCGCGTGGGGGCCGAGCTGCTGGTGGGCACCGGGCAGCACCTGCGGGCAGGTGAGGGGGGGCTCCGGGACCCCCGACCACCGCCGGGTACCCCTCCCCAGAGCGAGGGGATGCACCCCTGGTGGGGAGATGGGGGGGGGATCGGAGCCCCCAAGTGACCCCCGTGTCCCCTGGGTTGGGGGGGATGTGGGGGGATTGGAGCCCCCGGTGACCCCCGTGCCCCCCGGGTTGGGGGGATGTGGGGGGATTGGAGCCCCCCGGTGACCCCTGTGTCCCGTCCCTCAGATATGGGGGGGGTCAGAGCCCCCACTGATCCCCGTGTCCCCCCCGGTGACCCCTGGGTTGGGGGGGGATTTGGGGGGTTCTGATCCCCCCGGTGACCCCGTGTCCCCCTAGGCCAGCCCTGGGTTGGGGGGTGACGTGGGGGGATCAGAGCCCCCCGTGTCCCCTCCAGTGACCCCGTGTCCCCCCAGGCCAGCCCTGGGTTGGGGGGGGATTTGGGGGGCTCTGATCCCCCCGGTGACCCCCGTGTCCCCCCCGGTGACCCCGTGTCCCCCCCCAGGCCAGCCCTGGGTTGGGGGTCTCCGATCCCCCTGGTGACCCTCGTGTCCCCCCCCGGTGACCCCCGTGTCCCCTGGCTGGGGGGGGCGATGTGGGGGGCTCTGATCCCCCCGGTGACCCCGTGTCCCCCCCATGACCCCGTGTCCCTTCAGGCCAGCCCTGGGTTGAGGGGGGCTATGGGGGGCTCTGATCCCCCCGGTGACCCCGTGTCCCCCCGTGTCCCCCCCGTGTCCCCCCAGGCCAGCCCTGGCTGCGGCTGCACCATGAGGGGACGCTGAGCGCCGAGGGGCGGCGGGAGCTGCAGGCCGCGCTCTGCCTCGGCCCGGAGCCCCCCCGGGACCCTCCGCCGCTGGTGGCCGAGACCATCGTGCCCTCGGGACCCCTGCCCGGGCCGTGCCGGGACTCGCAATAAACCGCAACGGTCGCGATATCGGGGCCGTGTCGCGATTCGCGCCCCCCCCCCGCGTCTGAGGGGTGCGGGGCGGTGGCGCCACCTAGTGGTGGGAGCGGGGAGTGCGCGCGGGGCCGGTGCCGCCCCCTCGCGTTGACCACGCCCCTCCCGCTTTGACCACGCCCACATACTACTCGTGATATAAGCCACGCCCTGATTATGCCGTGGCTCCGCCCATTCCCGCCGTGGCCCCGCCCTCTCCGTGTATTTCCGGTTCCGGCAGCAGCGGCGGCGGGCGGGAGCGGCGGCGGCCGGGGCGCGGGGTCACAGGGCAAAGGTCAAAGGTCAGCGGGGACCGGACACTGCGGGCAGTGGCGGGGGGAGCTGAGGGGTCAGGGGGCGGTCAAGGGGCAGAGTTGGGGGGTCCGGGGTGGCAGGGACGGGGGTGGGGGTCAGGGATGGGGCCCGGGTGCCGCAGGGTCGGGGGCGTGTGGGGGGCAGGGCTGGGGGGTCCAAGAGCATCAGATCACAGGGTGGGGGTCAGGGGGCGTTTGGGGGACAGGGGTGGGGGTTCAGGAGGGATGGGATGAGGGGTCGGGGGGCATTTGGGGAACAGAGTGGGGGCTCCAGGCACAGCAGGACACAGGGTGGGGGTCAGGAAACATTTGGGGGTCAGGGGTGGGGTCCTAAAGCACAAGGAGGGGCGGGATGAGGGGTCAGGGGGCGTTTCGGGGGACAGGGGTGGGGTCCAAGAGCATCAGGTCACAGGGTGGTGGTCAGGGGGCATTTGGGGTCCAGGGGGTGGGGTTCAGGAGGGATGGGACGAGGGGTCTGGGGACATTTGGGGGACAGAGTGGGGGGCTCCAGGCTCATCAGGAGGGGCGGCACGGGGGCTCAGAGGACGGGGACACAGCGTCACCTCCCGCCCCCCCTGACCCCCTCATTCCCCCTGCGCACAGCCCCCGCCATGCTGCGCTCCCTGCGGCCCCTCCAGCACCTGTGCCCGCAGGTGTGCCCGCAGGTGTGCCCGCAGGTATGCCCGCAGGTGTGCCCGCACCTGAGCCCGCCCCGGCGCCGCCTGTCCGCGCCGCCCCGCTCCCCGGCGCTGCCGCTGCGGCTCCGCCTGGCTCTGGCCGCGGCGGCGGCGGGCGCGGCCGGGGCGGGCTGGCTCTACCTGCGGCGGCAGAAGGAGCAGCAGCTCCGCGCCCGCCGCCTCCGCCAGCTCCGGGCGCTGTCGCTGGGCCAGGGCGACTTCCAGCTGCGCGACACCTCGGGCAAGCCGCAGCGCAAATCGGATTTCCTGGGCAGCTGGGTGCTGCTGTACTTCGGCTTCACGCACTGCCCGGACGTGTGTCCCGAGCAGCTGGAGCGGCTCGGCCGCGCCCTGGAGCTGCTGGAGCGCAGCCACCCGGCGCTGCCGGCGGTGCAGCCGCTGTTCGTCACGGTGGATCCCGAGCGGGACGGCGAGGCCGAGCTGGCGCGGTACCTGCGGGACTTCCACCCGCGCCTGCTGGGGCTGACGGGCTCGGCGCGGGAGGTGCGGGAGGCGGCGGCGGCGTTCCGGGTGTACGTCAGCGCCGGGCCCCGCGACGCGGACGGGGATTACCTGGTGGATCACTCGGTGCTGACCTTCCTGCTGGATCCCGACGGGATCTTCCGCGACTGCTACGGGCGCTCGCGCACGGCCGAGGAGGTGGCGGGCAGCGTGCGGGGCCACATGGAGAGCTACCGGCCCCCGGGCACCGGGGAATAAAGGGAGGGGGCGCGGAGCCCGCGGGGTGTGGTGGTGATTTGGGGTGGGGTGGCACCGGGGTGGTGTGTGGGGGAGGGGGGGCAGGTGGGCAGTGACCCCCGGGTGTGTCACAGGGGGGGGAGGTGACCCCCAGGTGTGTCCCATGGCGGGGGACAGAGCCCTGACAGAGCCCACACCTTCCAGGGGTGTCACACTGGGGGTGGGGACAGCTGACAGCCCCCAGGTGTGTCACGGGGGGGGACAGGTGGGCAGTGACCGTCCCCAGGTGTGTCACATGAGGGGCAGGTGACCCCCAGGTGTGTCCCATGGGGAGGGACCAGGTGAGCAGTGACCTGTCCCGGTTGTGTCACAGGGGAAGGGACAGGTGGGCAGTGACCCCCAGGTGTGTAACATGAAGGGGAGGTGACCCCCAGGTGTGTCACAGGGGGAGGGAGGGACAGCTGACTGTCCCCAGGTGTGTCACAGGGGGAGAGACAGGTGAGCAGTGACCCCCAGGTGTGTCCTGTGGGGGGAGGGACAGAGCTCTGACACAGCCCACACCCTGCGGGGGTGGCACACTGGGGGGAAGGGGACAGGTGAGCAGCGACCTGTCCCAGGTGTGTCACAGGGGGACAGGTGGGCAGTGACCCCCAGGTGTGTAACATGAGGAGGGGGTGACCCCCAGGTGTGTCCCATGGGGGGGACAGGTGAGCAGTGACCTGTCCCAGGTGGGTCACAGGGGGACAGGTGAGCACTGACCCCCAGGTGTGTCCTGTGGGGAGGGACAGGTGAGCAGTGACCTGTCCCAGGTGGGTCACAGGGGAAGGGACAGGTGAGCAGTGACCCCCAGGTCTGTCCTGTGGGGAGGGACAGGTGAGCAGTGACCTGTCCCAGGTGGGTCACAGGGGAAGGGACAGGTGAGCACTGACCCCCAGGTGTGTCCTGTGGGGGCAGGGGCAGGTGAGCAGTGACCCCCCCAGGTGTGTTCTGTGTGGAGGTACAGAGCCCACACCCTGCAGGTGTCTCACATGGCAGGGAGGGATAAGTGAGCAGTGCCCCCCAGGTGTGTCACAGGGGGACAGGTGGGCAGTGACCCCCAGGTGTGTCACAGGGGGAGGGACAGGTGAGCAGTGACCTGTCCCAGGTGTGTCCCATGGTGGGGAGGGGACACCTGACAGCCCCCAGGTGTGTCCCGTGGGGTGGGGGGCTCTGTGTAGGTGCGTGACGTGACCCTCCCCCACCCCTGCATCTCCCCAGACCCCTCCCCAAAAGAGGCGACACAAAGGGTGGGTGGGTGGGCAGAGGGACCCCCCAGAGCCTCTCCCACCCCCTGCAGCCCCCCAGGCCCCTCCCCATGGCTGCGGGGTCCTTGGGCAGGTGACTGAAGCGACCCCACCCCAATCCCTGTATCCCCCCAAGCCCCCTCCCCATGGCTGGGGGGTCCCTGTGCAGGTGAGGGGGGTCCCTTGGCAGGTGCCTGAAGCGACCCCCCCACCCCCTGTAGCCCCCCATGGTTGGGGGGTCCCTGTGCAGTGACTGAAATGACCCCTGCAGCCCCCAAGCCCCCTCTCCATGTCTGGGGGGTCCTTGGGTAGGTGACTGAAGCGACCCCACCCCAACTCCTGTAGCCCCCAAGCCCCCTCCCCGTGGCTGGGGGGTCCCTGAAGCGCCCCCCGCCCCAATCCCCCGGTGCAGAGTCTCTCCCTTGGCCAGGCCAGGTTTATTTGGGGCCGGGGTCTCCCTGCGAGGGCGGCTGGAAGCTCTGGAAGCGCTCGTGCGCCGGGCGGGCCGGGAGCAGCCGCAGCCGCGCCGTGTCCAGCGCCGCCTCCAGCCCCGGGCCCTGCGCCAGCTCCACCTCCGCGTCGTTGGCCTGGGGAGGGGGCGGGGGGTCACCCGGGGGTCGCGCTGAGACCCCTCCCAGTGCAGGGAACCCCCCAGTGCAGGGAATCGCCCCCCCCAGCTCAGAGACCCCCCCCCAGCGCAGGGAGGACCCCCAGCCCAGGCTCCCCCAGCCCAGGGAATCCCCCCAGCCCAGGGAGGACCCCCAGCACACCCCCCCCAGCCCAGAGACCCTCCCAGTGCAGGGAGGACCCCCAGCCCAGGGAACACCCCCAGCACAGGAAGGACCCCCCCAGCCCAGAGACTCCCCCAGTGCAGGGAGGACCCCCAGCCCATGGAAGCCCCCAGCCCAGGGAATCCCCCCCCCCCAGCCCAGGAAGGACCCCCCTAGTGCAGGGAACCCCCCAGCCCAGAGACCCCCCTAGTGCAGGGACCCCCAGCCCAGACCCCCCCAGTGCAGGGAACCCCCCCAGCCCAGAGACCCCCTCAGCCCAGGAACCCTCCCCCATCCCAGATCCCCCCATCCCAGGCCCCCCCCAGCCCAGAGACCTCCCCAGCGCAGGGAGGACCCCCATCCCAGACTCCCCCAGCCCATGGAAGCCCCCCAGCCCAAGGACCCCCTCAGCCCAGGGAGGACCCCCCCAGCCCAGGGAATTACCCAGTGCAGGGAACCCCCCCAGCCCATGGAAGCCCCCCCACCCAGCCCCCCGCTCACCAGCTGCAGCGAGGCCAGCAGGCAGCGGCACACCTCCCACGGGGGCTGCCCGGCCACCAGGCTGGCCAGGGAGTGCCAGCGGCCCGGCTGGCAGCGCTGCCGCAGGGACTGCCCGTAGGCACGGACACTGAACGGGGCGCGGGTCTCCTGGGGACAGAGAGTGACACTGAGTGACAGGGAGTGACACTGAGTGACACTGAGTGACACTGAACAGGGACTGCCCGTAGGCACGGACACTGAACGGGGCACGGCTCTCCTGGGGACAGGGAGGGACACTGAGTGACACTGAGTGACAGGGAGTGACAGGGAGTGACAGGGAGTGACAGGGAGTGACAGGGAGTGACACTGAGTGACACTGGTCAGTGCCAGCCCGTAGGCACGGACACTGAACGGGGCGCGGCTCTCCTGGGGACAGCAGGGGACAGTGAGTGACACTGAACAGGGACTGCCCGTAGGCACGGACACTGAACGGGGCACGGGTCTCCTGGGGACAGGGAGGGACACTGAGTGACACTGAGTGACAGGGAGTGACAGGGAGTGACACTGAGTGACACTGAGTGACAGGGAGTGACAGGGAGTGACAGGGAGTGACACTGAGTGACAGGGAGTGACACTGAGTGACACTGAGTGACACTGAACAGGGACTGCCCGTAGGCACGGACACTGAACGGGGCGCGGCTCTCCTGGGGACAGGGAGGGACACTGAGTGACACTGAGTGACAGGGAGTGACAGGGAGTGACAGGGAGTGACACTGAGTGACACTGAGTGACAGGGAGTGACACTGAACAGGGACTGCCCGTAGGCACGGACACTGAACGGGGCACGGCTCTCCTGGGGACAGGGAGAGGACAGGGAGAGGACAATGAGTGACACTGAGTGACACTGGTCAGTGCCAGCCCGTGGGCACGGACACTGAACGGGGCACGGCTCTCCTGGGGACAGGGAGGGGACAGGGAGTGACACTGAGTGACACTGAACGGGGCACGGCTCTCCTGGGGACAGGGAGGGGACAGGGAGAGGACACTGAGTGACACTGGTCAGTGCCAGCCCGTGGGCACGGACACTGAATGGGGCACGGCACTCCTGGGGACAGGGAGTGACACCGGTCAGTGCCAGGCTGTACCCACAGACAATGAAACAGGACACAGCACTCCTGCAAGGTGTGGAGGGTCAGGGAGGGGACAGGTGTGGGCAGGGGGCTCTGGGGGGCAGGTACAGGTGTGAGCAGAGTGAGGCAGAGGGGCTCAGGGGGCACCAGGGCACTGCCAGCCCCCTGCCCACCCTGGGGCTCCCTGCCCACCCCAGCCCATCCCCAGGGATCCCAGCCCATCCCTGCCCATCCCAGGTTGTCCCAGCCCACTCCAGGGGTCCCAGCCCCCCCGGGGGTCCCAGCCCAGCCCAGCCCAGCCCCAGCTCCGTGCCTGCTCGTGCAGCAGCGGCTCCATGCGCTCCTCCCAGAGCCGGATGCGCTGGGACAGCTCCGTCTCCTGGGCAAACTTCTGCGAGCTGGCCATGAACAGCTCCTGGGGAACGGGGGGATTGGGGACACCCTGAGCCCCTGGGGACACCCCCGACCCCCTGGGGACACACTGATCCTCCTGGGGACACCCCGGGGACACCCCTGACCCTCCTGGGGACACCCTGACCCTCCCAGGGACGCCCCCGACCCTCCCAGGGGCCACCCTGACCCTGCTGGGCCACCCCGACCCCCTGGGGAGACCCCTGACCCACTGGGGACACACCTGGGGACACCCTGACCCCCCTGGGGACAACCCGGGGCACCCTGACCCCCTGGGGTCACCCCTGACCCTCCTGTGGACACCCTGACCCCCTGGGGTCACCCCTGACCCTCCTGCAGACACCCTGACCCTCCCAGGGACATCCCTGACCCCCCTGGGGACACCCCTGACTCTCCTGGGGACCCTGCTGGGGACACCCCCAACCCCCTGGTGTCACCCCAACCCTCCTGGGGACCCTCCCAGGGCCACCCCTGACCCCCCTGGGGCCACCCCTGACCCCCCTGGGGCCACCCCTGACCCTCCTGGGGACCCTCCTGGGGCCACCCTGACTCTTTTGGGGCCACCCTGACTCTCCTGGGGACACCCCTGGGGACACCCCTGACCCTCTGGGGCCACCCCCGACCCCCTGGGGTCCCCCCCGGAGCCCCCCCAGCCCCCAGCAGCACCCACCACGTTCCTGCGCACCAGCTCCTCGTAGCCGGGCTCGGGGGGCTCTGTGGGACAAGGGGGTCACCGGGGGCGGGGGGGGGTGACAGCGCCCAGCCCCTCCCCGGGGGGCACAGGGACCCTCGGGGACAGGGGGGGTTGGGGAATTGGGGGGCACAGCTCACCCAGGGATCCGTCCCCCAGCTCCTCCAGGGCATCGGGCTCCACGTCCTCGTGCTCCACAAAATCATCCTCTGGGGAGGGGACCCTCTGAGACCCCCTGGGACCCCCTGAGTGACCCCTGGGACCCCTGAGTGCCCCCTGGGACCTCCTCAGTGCCCCCTGGGACCCCCCCAACCCTCGGGGACCCCCCAGGAGGGGAGGAAAGGCCCCCCAGGCGGGGGGGATTTGGGGTTTGGGGTTGGGGTTCCCCACCTGCCCCGTCCTCGCTGTCAGCCCCCCGCTCCTGCTCCTGCTCCTGCTCCGGCTCCCACAGCGGCTCCTGGGGGAGGAACAGCCCTGAGCCCCCCCTGAGCCCCCCCAGAGGGTGGGCAGGGGGTGCTGGAGCCCCCCCCGAGGGTGGGCAGCCCCCCCAGTGAGCCCCCAGCCCACTCACCCCTGGGCCCTGCAGCTTCCTCTGCTGGGCCAGGCGCTCCTTGAAGTGTCGCCAGTAGAGCAGCTCCTGGTCTGGGGTGGGGCTGGGGTGGGGGGCTGGGACCCCCAGGGCAGAGACCACCCCCCAAAACAGAAACAGCCCGCCCCAGAGCACAGACTGACCCCAGAGACCACCCCCCAAAACACAGACCACCCCCCAGAGACACCCCCCAGAGCAGAGACCACCCCCCAAAGCAGAGACCACCCCCCAAAACAGAAACAGCCCACCCCAGAGCACAGACTGACCCCAGAGACCACCCCCCAAAACAGAAACAGCCCGCCCCAGAGCACAGACTGACCCCAGAGACCACCCCCCAAAACAGAGACCACCTCCCCAGAGCAGAGACCGACCCCAGAGACCACCCCCCCAAAACAGAGACTGCCCCCCAGGGCAGAGACCGACCCCAGGGCTGAGACCACCCCCAGAGACCACCCCCCAAAACAGAAACAGCCCCCCCAGAGCAGAGACTGCCCCCAGAGACCACCCCTCAAAACATAGACCGCCCCCCTAGAGCAGAGACCACCCCCCAAAGCAGAGACCACCCCCCCAAAAACAGAAACAGCCCCACCAGAGCAGAGACCGACCCCGGGGCAGAGACTGCCCCCAGAGACCACCCCCCCAAAACAGAAACAGCCCGCCCCAGAGCACAGACCGACCCCAGAGACCACCCCCCAAAACAGAGACCACCCCCCAGAGCAGAGACCGACCCCAGGGCAGAGACCACCCCCAGAGACCACCCCCCAAAACAGAAACAGCCCGCCCCAGAGCACAGACCGACCCCAGAGACCACCCCCAAAACAGAAACAGCCCGCCCCAGAGCAGAGACTGACCCCAGAGACCACCCCCCCAAAACAGAGACCACCCCCCCAGAGCAGAGACTGACCCCAGAGACCACCCCCCAAAACAGAGACTGCCCCCCCCAGAGCAGAGACCGACCCCAGGGCTGAGACCACCCCCAGAGACCACCCCCCAAAACAGAGACCACCCCCAAAGCAGAGACCAACCCCCAGGCCCTTCCCAGGCTCCCCTTGCCCAGTTTTGGGGTGTCCTTCCTCTCCTCCCTGCCCCACTGCAGGATCCATCCCCCCAGTTTGGGGGTGTCCCTCCTGCCCCAGATGTCCCCAGTTCTGGGGTGCCCCTCCTGCCCCAGATGTCCCCAGTTCTGGGGTGTCCCTCCTGCCCCAGTGTCCCCAGTTTCGGGGTGTCCCTCCTGCCCCAGTGTCCCCAGTTTTGGGGTGTCCCTCCCGCCCCGGGTGTCCCCCCAGTTTGGGGTGTCCCTCCTGCCCCAGTGTCCCCAGTTCTGGGGTGCCCCTCCCGCCCCAGATGTCCCCAGTTTGGGGTGTCCCTCCCGCCCCAGTGTCCCCAGTTTTGGGGTGTCCCTCCCGCCCCAGATGTCCCCAGTTTGGGGTGTCCCTCCCGCCCCAGGTGTCCCCAGTTTGGGGTGTCCCTCCTGCCCCAGGTGTCCCCAGTTTCGGGGTGCCCCTCCTGCCCCACTGCAGGATCCATCCCCCCAGTTTGGGGTGTCCCTCCTGCCCCAGATGTCCCCAGTTTGGGGTGTCCCTCCTGCCCCAGTGTCCCCAGTTTGGGGTGTCCCCCCCGTGTCCCCTCACCTGCGAAGGTGGGGCCCCTCCTGCCGCCCCTCCTGCCCTCGGAGCCGTTGTTGTCTGGGGGAGATGGAAATTCCCTGGGTTCATCCCGGTGGGAGAAGCCCCCCGAGCCCACCAGGGCCACCCTGGCCGTGTCCCCAGGTGCCACCCGCGCTGTCCCCCCCCTCTGCTGCAGGGACAGGGGTCCCAGGGCACTCACAGACTGCAGAGAACCACCTCAGGAAATCCTGCAGCTTCCTCGGGCCCCTCCTCTTCCTCTTGCCCCCCACCACGTCCTCCAGGCCGTGGGGCACCAGGAAGGGCCTCCCTGCGGGTGACACGGGTGACACTGGGTGACACGGGTGACACTGGGTGACACGGGTGACACCGGGTGACACTGGGTGACACAGGTGACACTGGGTGACACTGGGTGACACTGGGTGACACAGGTGACACGGGTGACACTGGGTGACACGGGTGACACCGGGTGACACTGGGTGACATGGGCGACACTGGGTGACACAGGTGACACTGGGTGACACTGGGTGACACTGGGTGACACGGGTGACACTGGGTGACACTGGGTGACACTGGTGACACCAGGTGACAGCGGGCACACAGCCACCATGGGGGGCTGGCAAGGGGCACCTCTGGGTGTTGTGGGGCTGGGAATGACCTGAGGTGGGGACAGGGACACCTGGGGATGTGGGGCTGGGAGGGACCCAAGGTGGGACTGGGACACTCGGGGATGTCACTTGTGGGGTAGGAATGACCCAAGGGGGACAGGGACACCTGGGGATGTGGGGCTGGGAGGGACCCATGGTGAGGACAGGGACACCTGGGGATGTCCCTTGTGGGGCTGGGAGGGACCCAAGGTGGGGACAGGGACACTTAGGGACACTTGGGGATGTGGGGCTGGGAGGGACCCCAGGTGGGGCTGGGAATGTCCTTCTGTGGGGCCAGGGAATGACCCTGGGGGCTGGGGACCCCGAGGGACACCTGGCCAGGAGTGACCCTCTGTGGGGCCAAGAATGACCCTCTGTGGGGCCAGGAATGTCCCTGTGTGGGGCCAGGAATGTCCCTGTGTGGGGCTGGGGACCCCGAGGGACACCTGGCCAGGAGTGACCCTCTGTGGGGCCAGGAGTGACCCTCCCATGGGACTGGGAATACTGAGGGTTATGGGGCCAGGAATGTCCCTGTGTGGGGCTGGTGACCCCGAGGGACACCTGCCCATGACTGTCCCCCCCCGGGCCGTGCTGTCCCTGCCCCCCAAGCCCCACAAGCCCCCCAAGCCCCCCAAGCCCCCCGTACCTTTCCTGAAGGGTTTCTCCTCCGAGTCCCCAAAGGGGTCCAGGTTCTGCCACGGGCTGGGCTCCTCCTGGCACGGGGGGCAGGGTGGGCACGGGGGCTCTGGGGTACCCCGGGGGTCCCATCCTGCCCGGATTTGGGGTCTCCCCAGCTCCAGTGCCCCCCCCCCCCCTTACCTTGCTGTGGTTTTGGGGGTCCTGCCTGGGGGGTCTCTCCCGCAGGATGTACCCCCGGCTCCGGGGCGTCCTCTGGGGGGACACGGGGGGGGGACAGTGAGGGGCTGGGGGGCAGGGAACGGGGTGGGGGGCTGCAGGGAAGGGGGTGGGGGGCAGGGAACGGGGTGGGGGGCTGCAGGGAAGGGGTCAGGGGGTCCAGGGGGTCCAGGGAAGGATTGAGGGGCTTCAAGGAAGGAGTGAGGGGCTGCAGGGGTCCAGGGAAGGAGCAGGGGGGTGCTGGGGTCCAAGGAAGGAGTGAGGGGTTTGGGGGGTCCAGGGAAGGATTGAGGGGCTCCAGGGAAGGATTGAGGGGTCCCAGGGCTCCAGGGAAGGATTGAGGGGCTCCAGAGAAGGAGTGAGGGGTCCCAGGGAAGGATTGAGGGGTCCCAGGGCTCCAGGGAAGGATTGAGGGGCTCCAGGGAAGGATTGAGGGGTCCAGGGAAGGATTGAGGGTTCCAGGGAAGGAGTGAGGGGCTCCAGGGGTCCCAGGGAAGGAGTGAGGGGCTCCAGGGAAGGATTGAGGGGTCCAGGGAAGGAGTGAGGGGTTCCAGGGGTCCCAGGGAAGGAGTGAGGGGCTCCAGGGGTCCCAGGGAAGGAGTGAGGGGTCCCAGGGCTCCAGGGAAGGATTGAGGGGTCCCAGGGAAGGAGTGAGGGGTCCCAGGGGTTCCACGGAAGGAGCAGAAGCCCCCACAGACCCTCTGAGCCTCGATGTGCTCTTTGGGGGCCGGAGTCACTTCCATCTCATCCCCCGGGGCCCCGGGAACGTCGTCGTCGTCGTCATCGTCGGGCCCGGCAGCCCCTGCAGGGGGGGGAAGGGGCAGAGAAGCTTCCAGAACCCCCCACTGCCACCCCCTCTGCCAGGGAATCCCCCCCGAGCCCCTCCTGCCAGGGCCGAGGGGCAGCAGGGGCAGGGAATGTCCCCAAGGCCACCACTGCCCTTGTCCCCCCAGGCACACCTGGGCAGGTGTCACCCCTCATCCTGCATGCACACAGGCACACCTGGCACACCTGGGCAGGTACCACCCCTCACCCCTCACCCTGGATGGACACAGGCACACCTGGCACACCTGGGCACACCTGGGCAGGTGCCAGCCCTCACCCTGCATGCACACAGGCACACCTGGGCACACCTGGACAGGTGTCACCCCTCACCCTGGATGTGCATAGGCACACCTGGCACACCTGGGCAGGTGTCACCCCTCACCCTGGACGCACACAGGCACACCTGGGCAGTGTCACCCCTCACCCTGGATGGGCACAGGCACACCTGGGCACACCTGGGCACACCTGGGCAGGTGTCACCCCTCACCCTGGATGTGCATAGGCAAACCTGAGCACACCTAGGCAGTGCCACCCCTCACCCTGGATGCACACAGGCACACCTGGGCACACCTGGCACACCTGGACAGGTGTCACCCCTCACCCTGGATGCACACAGGCACACCTGGGCACACCTGGGCAGGTGTCACCCCTCACCCTGGATGCACACAGGCACACCTGGGCAGTGTCACCCCTCACCCTGGATGGGCACAGGCACACCTGGGCACACCTGGGCACACCTGGGCAGGTGTCACCCCTCACCCTGCATGCACACAGGCACACCTGGGCACACCTGGGCAGGTACCACCCCTCACCCCTCACCCTGGATGGACACAGGCACACCTGGGCACACCTGGGCACACCTGGGCAGTGCCACCCCTCACCCTGGATGCACACAGGCACACCTGGGCACACCTGGGCACACCTGGGCACCCCTGGGCACACCTGGCACACCTGGCCAGGTACCACCCCTCACCTGCCTCCTCGGAGAAGCTCAGCGCCTGCACCGGGGCCGCGTCGCAGCCGGAGGATCCCGGGGCGGCTGCGGGGGGACAGGGACAGCGCCAGGTGAGCCGCTGGCAGTGACAGTGACAGTGACAGTGACAGTGACACGGCCACCCCAGGGCCCCCGGGTACCTGTGGCCGTGGCCAGGTGCTGCTCCTGCCCCAGGTGTGTGGGGGACAGCCCGGCCAGCTCCAGCAGGAAGGCGCCGCAGGCGTGCGGGGTGGAGGTGTTGATGCGGAAATCCCGGCGGCTGGCCAGCACCTCCCCCCGCCGGCTGGGGGGGCACAGGGGCAGGGGGGGTCACCAGGGTCCCCAGGGTCCCCCCAGGGTCCCTAAGGTCCCCAGGGTCTCCCTCAGTGTCCCCAAGGTCCCCAGGGTCCCCCCGAGTGTCCCCACTATCCCCCAGTGTCCCTCAGGCTCCCCAGTGTCCCCCCAGGGTCCCCAAGGTCCCCAGGGTCCCCAGTGTCCTCAGGCTCCCCAGTGTCCCCCCAGGGTCCCAGTGTCCCCAAGGTCCCCAGGGTCCCCCCAGTGTCCCCTGTGTCCTTCAGGGTCCCCAGTGTCCTCAGGCTCCCCAGGGTCCCCAAGGTCCCCAGTGTCCCCCAAGGTCTCCAGTGCCCCCCCAGTGTCCCCGGTGTCCCCAGGGTCCCCAGTGCCCCCAGTGTCCCCAAGGTCCCCAAGGTCCCCAGTGTCCCAGTGTCCCCAAGGTCCCCAGAATCCTCAAGGTCCCCAAGGTCCCAGTGTCCCCAAGGTTCCAAGTGACCCCCAGTGTCCCCAGTGTCCCCCAAGGTCTCCAGTGCCCCCCAGTGTCCCCGGTGTCCTTGGTGTCCCCAAGGTCACCAGGGTGCCCAGTGTCCCCCAGTGTCCCCAGGGTCCCCCGCCAGTGTCCCCAGTGTCCCCCAGTGTCCCCCTGTGTCCCCAAAGGTCCCCAGGTGTCCCCAGAGTCCCCAGGGTCCCCAGTGTCCCCAGGGTCCCCAAGGTCCCCCCCCAGGGTCCCCAGTGTCCTCCAGTGTCCCCAAGGTCCCCCCCAGTGTCCCAGTGCCCCCAGTGTCCCCCAGTGTTCCCGGTGTCCTTGGTGTCCCCAAGGTCCCCAGGGTCCCCAAGGTCCCCAGGGTCCCCAAGGTCCCCAGGGTCCCCAAGCCACAGAGGGGACAAGGGACAATCCCACCCAGGGACAGGGATTGGGACAAGGGACAGGGGACAATCCCACCCAGGGAGGGGACAGGGGACAGTCCCAGGAGTGGCACCTCAGCAGGGGACAGGGGACAATCCCACCCAGGGAGGGGACAGGGGACAGTCCCAGGAGTGGCACCTCAGCAGGGGACAGGGGACAATCCCACCCAGGGAGGGGACAGGGGACAGTCCCAGGAGTGGCACCTCAGCAGGGGACAGGGGACAATCCCACCCAGGGAGGGGACAGGGGACAGTCCCAGGAGTGGCACCTCAGCAGGGGACAGGGGACAATCCCACCCAGGGGACAGGGGACAATCCCAGGGGTGGCACCTCAGCAGGGGGTTCTCCTTCTTCTCCCCCTCCTCGGGGGGCACCAGGGCCATGGGGGTCAGGGGGACGATGCTGACGGCCTGGGCAAGGACAGCACAGGTGGCACAGGTGGCACAGGTGGCACAGGTGGCACTGTCCCCAAGGCCACCACCACCCCCGCTGGGTGGCCCTGGAGGCACCCGAAATGGTGCCATGGGGGGGACAGGGGGGAAAGGAGGGGAAAGGGGGAAAAGGAGGGGAAAAGAAATAGGGAAGGGTAAAAAGAGAGAGAAAAGGGAAAAAATGGGGGAGAAAGGGAGAAAATGAGGAAAAAGGAGAGAAAGGAGGGGATAAAAAGAGGGAGAAAAGGGAAAAAAGGAGGGAGAAAAAGAAGAAAGAGGAAGAAAAAGGGGGAGGAAGTGAGGGATAAAAAAACTGAGAGAAGGACGGATAAATAAAGGAAGAAAAACAGAAAGAAAGGGAGAAAATGAGGAAAAAGGAGGGGGATAAAAAGAGGGAGAAAAGGGAGAAAAGGAGGGAGAAAAGGAGGAATAAAGGAAGAAAAAGAGGGAGAAAGAGATAAAAAAGGGAAAAAAGAACAAAGAGAGGAAGAAAAGGAGGAAGCAGGAATAAACAGAGGAATAAAAGGAGGAAAATGAGTAGTAAACAGAAGAGGAAAAGAAGAAATAAAAAGAGGGAAAGGAGAAATAAAAGGACAAAAAAATAAATAAGAGGAAAAACAAAATGAGAAATAACAGAAGAAACAAGAGGAGAAAAAGCAAAGATAAAATGAGAAATAAAAGCAGGAAAGGCAGAAAGCAAAGCAGCCCCAGAGCCCCGGTCTGTGCCCTCACAGGAGGCTGCTGGTCCCTCCTCAAGTCCACGCTGGCCCGGCTGCTCTCGGCGATGTCATCCAGGGACAGGAACTGTGGGGACAGAGGGGTCACCCTGGGGGGGACAGGGACAGACAGGGACCCCCTGGGACCACCAGGGACCCCCAGAGAGAGACAGGGACACCCAGAGACACCCAGGGACAGACAGGGACAGGAACTGCGGGGACAGAGGGGTCACCCTGGGGGGACAGGGACAGACAGGGACAGCAGGGACAGACAGGGACAGCCTGGGACAGACAGGGACAGACAGGGACAGACAGGGACAGCCTGGGACAGACAGGGACACCCAGGGACAGACAGGGACAGACAGGGACAGCCAGGGACACCCAGGGACACCCAGGGACAGCCAGGGATACCCAGGGACAGACAGGGACATCAGGGACCACTACGGACACACAGGGACACACGGGGACAGACAGGGACAGACAGGGACCCCCCCTCACCTCCTGGGACACCCAGAGACCCCCAGGGACCCCCCAGACACCCCCCAGGGACAGGACAGGGGCACAGACCCCCCCTCAGGACCCCCAGGGACCCCCAGGAGCACAGACCCCCCTGACCTGCAGCTCCCTGTCGCTGAAGGAGGCGTCGGCGTCGCGGCCGTCGGGGCCCAGGGAGGTCGGGAGCTTCTCCCTCCTGGGGAAAACAGCGGGGTCAGGGGCACAAAACAGGGGGGAACCCCAAAAACAGCGGGGGAACCCCAAAAACAGCGGGGTCAGGGGGCACAGGGATGGGGGAACCCCAAAAACAGCGGGGTCAGGGGCACAAAACAATGGGGAAACCCCAAAAACAGCGGGGGAACCCCAAAAACAATTGACAAACCCCAAAAACAGCGGGGTCAGGGGGCATGGGGATGGGGGGACCCCAAAAACAATGGGGAAATCCCAAAACAGCGGGGTCAGGGGGCACAAAACAATGGGGAAAACCCAAAAACAATGGGGAACCCCAAAAACAATGGGGTCAGGGGGCATGGGGAGGGGGGAACCCCAAAAACAGCGGGGTCAGGGGGCACAAAACAATGGGGAAACCCCAAAAACAGCGGGGTCAGGGGCACAGGGATGGGGGAACCCCAAAAACAACGGGGGAACCCCAAAAACAGCGGGGGAAACCCCAAAAACAATTGACAAACCCCAAAAACAGCGGGGTCAGGGGGCATGGGGATGGGGGGACCCCAAAAACAATGGGGGAACCCCAAAAACAACGGGGTCAGGGAGCACAAAACAATGGGGAAACCCCAAAAACAATGGGGTCAGGGGGCACGGGGATGGGGGAAACCCCAAAAACAACGGGGGAACCCCAAAAACAGCGGGGTTTGGATTGGAATGGAGGGAAATCCCAAAAACAATGGGGAAATCCCAAAAACAATGGGGAAAATCCCAAAAACAATGGGGAAATCCCAAAAACAATGGGGAAAATCCCAAAAACAATGGGGAAAATCCCAAAAACAATGGGGAAACCCAAAAACAATGGGGTCAGGGGGCACGGGGATGGGGGAAACCCCAAAAACAATGGGGAAACCCCCAGAAACAATGGGGAAAATCCTAAAAAACAATGGGGAAAATCCCCAAAATAATGGGGAAAACCCAAAAAACAATGGGGTCAGAGGGCATGGGGATGGGGGAAACCCCAAAAACAATGGGGAAATCCCAAAAATAATGGGGAAAATCCCCAAAATAATGGGGAAAATCCCAAAAAAACAATGGGGTCAGGGGGCATGAGGATGGGGGAAACCCCAAAAACAACGGGGAAAACCCCAAAAACAATTGACAAACCCCAAAAACAACGGGGAAAACCCCAAAAACAATTGACAAACCCCAAAAACAATGGGGAAAATCCCAAAAACAATGGGGTCAGGGGGCATGAGGATGGGGGAAACCCCCAAAATAATGGGGAAAACCCCAAAAAACAATGGGGGAAATCCCAAAAAACGATGGGGAAAATCCCAAAAACAATGGGGGAAATCCCAAAAACAATGGGGAAACCCCGAAATACAATGGGGTTTGGAATGGTGGGAAAATCCCAAAAAACAATTCCCCTCTGGGAAGGGAAAATTCCCATCTGGGAGGGGAAAATTCCCCTCTGGGAAGGGAAAATCCCCTCTGGGAAGGGAGAATTCCTCTCTGGGAAGGGAAAATCCCCTCTGGGAAGGGAGAATTCCTCTTTGGGCAGGGAAATTCCCCTCTGGGCAGGGAATCCCCACTCACTTTTTGTTGGAGATGCAGTCCAGTGTCTGGCAGACCAGCATGTACAGGTATTCCACCTGGAAAAGAACACCTGGAGGGGTTTGGGGTGGCCCAGGGGAGTCTGGGGTGGCCCAGGGGAGTTTGGGGTGGCTGGGGAAGGGGCAGCAGCCCCTGGGACAGCCCCTGCACCCCAGGGACTCCCCAATCCCACAGGGATTTTGCTCTTTTCCCTTTTTTTTCCAGCCATTTTTGGGGAAATCCCAGGGATTTCGGAGGGGTCCCTGAGGTGGGGGCACTTTGAGGTCCCTTCCCCCCCAAACATTCCAGGATTTTGGGGTTAGAAAGACCCAAAACTCCAGGGATTTGGGGTCAAGTGGAGGAAAAACCAAACAGGGAAATCCCTGCTCTGCCCCGGGGCTGCAGAGAGATCCAGGGGGAGCAAATTTGGGGAAAATGAACTCAAATCCTTTTGTTCCCAATGAGGAACTGAAGGCAAAAGGGAATTTTGGGGTGGCCCCGGGGATTTGGGGGGGCTCAGGGGGGATGGGGTGGGGAAATTCCCATGTGGGGAGGGAAAATTCCTCTCTGGGAAGGGAAATTCCCCTCTGGGAAGGGAAAATTCCAATCTGGGAAAATTCCCCTCTGGGAAGGGAAAATGCCCTCTGGGCAGGGAAAATTCCGCTCTGGAAAGAGAAATTTCCCCTCTGGGAAGGGAAATTCCTCTCTGGGAAGGAAAAATTCCTCTCTGGGAAGGGAAAATTCCAATCTGGGAAGGGAAAATTCCTCTCTGGGAAGGGAAAATTCCAATCTGGGAAGGGAAAATTCCAATCTGGGAAGGGAAAATTCCTCTTTGGGAAGGGAAATTCCCCTCTGGGAACAGAAAATTCCCCTCAGGGAATGGAATTTCCCCCGTGCCAGCCCCCTGACCTTCCTGCTGTAGATGCAGGCCGAGCCCTGGATCAGCAGCGCTGCCTCCATGAAGTTCATGGTGGTCTTGCCGTTGTCGAAGGAAATGCAGATGTGATCCAGCTGTGGGGGCAGGGGGGAGAGGCCCAGGGGGGGTTGGAGTGATCCAGAGGGGATTTGGGGTGGCCCCAGAGGGGGTTGGGGTGGTCCTGGGGGATTTTGGGGTGACCCAGGGGGATTTAGGGGTGGCCCCAGGGTGTTTGGGGTTACCCAGGTTTGGGGTGCTCCCAGGGATTTGGAGTGGCCTCAGGGGATTTGGGGTGGCCCAGGGGATTTTGGGGTGACCCTGGGGGATTTAGGGTGACCCAGGGGATTTAGGGTGACCCAGGGGATTTTGGGGTGACCCTGGGGGATTTAGGGTGTCCCAGGGATCTGGGCTGGCCCCGTTACCTCCTCCAGGTACTCCCCCAGCTGCGCAGCCACGTCCACCTCCCAGTTCTTGGTGAGGTCCCGGATGGGCTGGAGCAGGTGCAGGAAGCGGGAATCCACCTCCTCCATGGCTGCAGGGGCCCCAAAGCTGGCCCCAAACTGGCCCCAAAGCTGGCCCCAAACTGGCCCCAAAGCTGGCCCCAAAGCTGGCCCCAAACTGGCCCCAAAGCTGGCCCCAAAGCTGGCCCCACAGCAGGGGGGGTCCCTCAGGGAGCGCAGATCCCGGGGGCAGCAGGAACAGCTCTGCAGGAACCACGGCCGGGCTGGGTGGGACAGGGGCACAGCTCAGGGGCTTGTGTGGGGTGGGGAATGGCCAGCACAGCCCGGCCCTGAGCCCATCCCAACAGCAACCCCGAAACACTGACCCCAACAGCAACCCCGAAACACTGACCCCAACAGCAACCCCGAAACACTGACCCCAACAGCAACTCTGACCCTGAAACACAGATCCCAACAGCAACCCCGACCCTGAAACACAGATCCCAACAGCAACCCCGAAACACTGACCCCAACAGCAATCCCAAACCCGAAACACAGATCCCAACAGCAACCCCGAAACACTGACCCCAGCAGCAATCCCAAACCTGAAACACTGATCCCAACAGCAACCCCGAAACACTGACCCCAACAGCAACCCCGACCCCGAAACACTGACCCCAACAGCAACTCTGACCCCAACACTGATCCCAACAGCAACCTCAAAACACAGACCCCAACCCTAACCCCGACACACAGATCCCAACCCCGACACACAGATCCCAACCCCACACACAGATCCCAACGCCGCTCCCAAGCCTGGTCCTGATTCTGACCCTGATCACAATCCCGACCCCAGCCCTGATCCTGACCCTGATCCTGAGTCCGACTGTGACCCCAATCTTGACCCTGACCCTGATCCCAACCCTGACCCCGATCTCGAGCCCGAGCCCAACCTGGAGCCCAATCCCGACCCTGATTCTCACCCCGATCCCCTCCCCTATCCCGACCCCAATTCCATCCCCAGCTCTACCCCGGTCCCAATCCTGACTCCAACCCCGATCCCAGCCCCAGCTTCAATTCCAACCTTGATCCCGACCCCAATTCTCACCCCAATTCCTGCCCCAACAGCGCTCTCAGCCTCTATCCCGATCCTAAACCCAGCTCCAGTTCTGATCCCCATCCAGACCCCGACCCCAATCCCTGCCCCAGCCGCGCTCTCAACCTCAATCCCGATCGGGACCCCGACCCTGCACCCATCCAAGCCCCGATCCCGATCCTCACCCCGGCCCTATCCAAACCTCGAGCCCGGTCCCCATCCAAACCTCAGTCCCGGTCCCGGTGCCCAAGAAAACCTCGACCCTGATCCCGATCCTCAGCCCGGCCCCATCCAAACCTCGAGCCCGGTCCTCAGCCCCAAGCCCCGGTCCCCATGCAAACCCCGATCCTGACCCTGGCCCCATCCAAACCTCGAGCCCGACCCCGATCCTCAGCCCGGTCTCCATCCAAACCCCGACTCCGGTCCCGGTCCCCAACCAAACCCCGATCCTGACCCTCGCTCCCCGGCTCATTCCAAACCCCGGTCCCGGTCCCCATGCAAACCCCGATTCTGGTCCCGGTCCCCACCCAAACCCCGATCCCGGTCCCGATCCCGGTCCTGGTTCCCATCCAAACCCCGATCCCGACCCTCGCTCCCCGGCCCCATCCAAACCACGGTCCCGATCCCGGTTCCCCATCCAAACCCCAATCCTGGTCCCGGTTCCCCATGCAATCCCCGATCCCGGATCCCACACAAACCCCAACCCCGATCCCGATCCCGGTTCCCCATGCAATCCCCGATCCCGATCCCGATCCCGACCCCCGATCCCCGATCCCGACCCCCGATCCCGACCCCCGATCCCCACCCTCGCCCCCCGGCCCTCACCGGCCCCTCCTCATCTCCCGAGCGCCGCCGCCATTTTTGTCCTTCCCGCGCTCCGTGACGGGCCGCGCGCGCCGGCGGCGTCAGGGCGCGGTGACGTCACGGCGGCGCGGGGCGGGGCGGGGCCGGCATGGCCGCCATGGCGGAGGCGGCGCGGCCGCGGGAGCTGTTCCTGGGCGGGCTGGCCGCGGTGTACATCGCCGCCTTCGGCTCGCTCTACCTGCAGATCCCCGGTACCGCCGGGGAACCGGGAGAGAGCCGGGAGAGAGCCGGGAGAGAGCCGGGAGCGGGGCCGGGGGAACCGGGAGAGAGCCGGGAGAGAGCCGGGAGCGGGCTGGGAGCGGGGCCGGGGTGACCGGGATAGAGCCGGGATGGGGCTGGGAGTGGGGCCGGGGGAACCGGGATAGAACCGGGAGAGAGCCGGGAGCGGGGCCTGGAGAACCGGGATAGAGCCGGGGAAACCGGGATAGAACCGGAATAGAGCCGGGAGCGGGGCCGCGGGAACCGGGATAGAACCGGGACAGAGCCGGGAGAGAACCGGGATAGCGCTGGGAGCAGGGCCGGGGGAACCGGGATAGGGTCGGGAGTGGGGCCAGGGGAACCGGGATAGAACCGGGATAGAGCCGGGAGCGGGGCCAGGGGAACCGGGATAGAGCCGGGAGCGGGGCCGCGGGAACCGGGAGAGAACCGGGATGGGGCTGGGAGTGGGGCCGGGGGAACCGGGATAGAACCGGGATAGAGCTGGGAGCGGGGCCGCGGGAACCGGGATAGAACCGGGATAGAGCCGGGAGCGGGGCCGGGGGAACCGGGATAGAACCGGGAGAGAGGCGGGACAGAGCCGAGAGTGGAACCGAGAGAAACGGGACAGGGTCGGGAGCGGGGCCGGGGGAGCCGGGACAGAGGCGGGGAGAACCGGGCCGGGAGTGGGACTGGGAGAACCGGGCGAACCGGGCCAGGGCCGGTGGAGTCGAGAGCGTGTCCGGTGAAAGCGGCTCGGGACGGGGCCGGAGCCGGTCCGGGGGCAGCGGCCGTGCCCGATCTCTCCCTGTCCCGTTATCCCGTTGTTATCCCGTTATCCCGGGAGCACCGGGAGCCGCCGCCGCCTGGCCCGGGCCGGACCCGCAGGGAACGGGAACGGGCACCGGGCTCGTCCCCGCCGCAGCCCCGGCTCCTCCGGCGGGGGAATTCCGGGTTTTTTCCGGGAATACCGGGGTTTTTCGGGAATTCCGGGGTTTTTTCCGGGAATACCGGGGTTTTTTCCGGGAATACCGGGGTTTTTCCTGGGAACATTTGGGGTTTTTCCCGGGAATTCCAAATGTTTTTCTGGGAATGCCGAGGGTTTTCCCGGGATTGACGGGCTTTCCTGGGAACACCGGAGTTTTCCAGGGAATGTGGGTTTTTTCGGGGAATTCCAGGGTTTTCTAGGGAATGATGGGGTTTTCCCGGGAATACCGGGGGTTTTCAGGGAGCTCCAGGGTTTTCCAGGGAATGCCGAGGATTTTTCTGGGAACGTCGGGGCTTTTCCCGGGAAATGCCGGGTTGTTCCTGGGAATCGATGGGGTTTTTCCTGGGAATTGATGGGATTTTTCGGGGAACAATGGGATTTTTCGGGGAACAATGGGATTTTTCCCGGGAACAATGGGATTTTTTCGGGGAACAATGGGATTTTTCCCGTGAACAATGGGATTTTTCGGGGAACAATGGGGATTTTTCGGGGAACAATGGGTTTTTCCTGAGAACAATGGGATTTTTTCGGGGAACACTGAGATTTTTCCCGGGAACAATGGGATTTTCCTGAGAACAATGGGTTTTTCCTGAGAACAATAGGGATTTTCCGGGGAACACCCTGTTTTTTTGGGCAATGCCCGCGTTCCCCCGGCATCCCCTGACCTCCCTCCCCCCCGGGCAGGGCTGTTCGGCCGCGAGGGGATCCTCCCTGCCCGCCGGGTGCTGCGGCTGAGCGGGAAGGGCACCTGGGAGCAGCTGCGCGATGTCCCCACGCTGCTGTGGCTGAGCCCGCGCCTGGGGCTGGACACGGAGCAGGGCATGGAGCTGCTCTGCCTGCTGGGGCTGCTGGGCGCCCTCGGGGCGCTGCTGTGCCGGGCACTGAGGGACTGCGTGGTGTTTGTGCTGCTCAGGATGTTCTACCTGTCCCTCTACCAGGTGTGGGGCTGGGGGGGACATTGGGGGGTGCTGGCACTGCCCCAGCAGCTGCTGCTGCAGCCCAATCCTGATCCTAATCCTGACCCTGACCCCAATCTGGAGCCCAGTCCTGGAATTGGGGGATGTTTGGGGTGGGCTGGGGGTTTAAATCCCATCCCAGTGCAGCCCCCCTCAGGGCAGGGACCCCTCCCCTGGAGCTGGGGAGGGACAGCTGGGGACAAGGGACAGAGGGCCAGGAGCCAGGGAATGGCTCCCAGTGCCAGAGGGCAGGGCTGGCTGGGAGCTTGGGCAGGAATTGCTGCCTGGGCTGGGATTGCCAGAGCAGCTGTGGCTGCCCCTGGATCCCTGGCAGTGCCCAAGGCCAGGCTGGGCACTGGGGCTGGGAGCAGCCTGGGGCACTGGGAGGTGTCCCTGCCCTGGCAGGGGTGGCACTGGGGGGGCTCTGGGGTCCCTCCCCACCCAAACCACCCCAGGATGTTGGGGCTGGGTCAGAACCAGGGAGGAGGAGGAAGAGGAGAATCAGGGA
>JADMLD010001204.1:0-267178 GCA_017589585.1 Phylloscopus whistleri | reverse complement strand
CCCAAATCCCCGCATCCCAAATCCCCGGCTCCCCATTCCCTTGTCCGGAGACCCCCAAATCTCATCCCATTGGGAATCCCCGTCACCGCCAGGGCGCATCCCGCTGCGGAGCCCCCCAAGGGTGGGGTCCGGAGCGAGGGTCCCTCCCGGGGCCGGAGCCCCCCGAGCCCCCCGAGCCCCCCGAACCCCCGAGTCCCCGAGCCCCCCCGAGCCCCCCGAGCCCCCCCGAACCCCCTGAGCCCCCCGAACCCCCCAAGCCCCCCGAGCCCCCCGAGCCCCCCGAGCCCGGGCGGGCCCCGCGCCGCCCCCGCCCCGCCGCGCTCACTCCCGGCACCACGGCCCCACCCGGTGGCGGCCGCGGGCACTGCAGGAGGCGGCAGGTGGAGGTGGCCCTGTTGTCCCCTCCCTGTCCCCTCCCTGTCCCCTCCCTGTCCCCTCCCGGTCCCGCCCCCTCCGCCCGCCAGGCTGGCCCCGGGCTCGGCCCCGGTCGTTTTTCCAAAGCGTCTTCCCGAATCGCCTTCCTCCCGAGCCTCTTCCCAAAGCGTCTTCCTGGGTCTGTCACCCCGGATCTCCCCATCCCGAAGAACCTTCCCGAAACACCTTCCCAAAGAACCTCCTCGGAAAACCTTCCCCAAAACCTTCCTAAAAAACCTTCCCCGAAGAACCTTCCCGAGAAACATTCCCCGAAACTTTCCCCAAAAAAACCTTCCCCAAAAACTATCCCAAAAAACCCTCCCAAAACACCTTCCTGAAAAACCTTCCCAAAAAACCTTCCTGAAACACCTTCCTGAAAAACTCTCCCCAAAAACCTTCCCCCCAAAAAAACCTTCCCCAAAAAAACCTTCCCCAAAAAAACCTTCCCAAAAAACCTTCCCCAAAAGACCTTCCCAAAACACCTTCCCAAAAAACCTTCCCAAAAAACCTTCCCCAAACACCTTCCCTACAAAACCTTCCCAAAAAACCTTCCCGAAAAACGTTTCCCAAACACCTTCCCCAAAAACCTTCTCCAAAACCTTCACGAAAAACCTTCCTGAAAAACCTTCCCAAAGAACCTCCCCGGAAAACTTTCCCCAAAAACCTTCCTGAAAAATGTTCCCCAAACACCTTCCCCGAAAACCTCCCCCAAAGAACTTTCCCCTAAAAACCTTCCCCAAAACACCTTCCCAAAAAATGTTTCCCAAATACCTTCCCCTAAAACCTTCCTGAAACACCTTCTGCAAAAACCTTCCCCAAAAACCTTCCCAAAGAACCTTCCCCAAAAAACCTTCCAAAAAACCTTCCCCCAAAAAAACCTTCCCCAAAAAAACCTTTCCCAAAAAACCTTCCTGAAACACCTTCCTGAAAAACCCTCCCCAAAGAACCTTCCCCCAAAAAAACCTTCCCCAAAAAACCCTCCCGAAACACCTTCCCCAAAAGACCTTCCCAAAACACCTTCCCCAGAAACCTTCCCCAAAAAAGCTTCCCCAAAAACCTTCCTGAAACACCTTTCTCAAAAACTTTCCCTAATAAACCTTCCCCAAAAAACCTTCCTGAAAAATGTTTCCCAAAAACCTTCTCCAAAACCTTCCTGAAAAACCTTCCCAAAGAACCTCCCCGGAAAACTTTCCCCAAAAAACCTTCCCCCCAAAAAAACCTTCCCCAAAAAATCTTCCTGAAACACCTTCCCCAAAAACCTTCCACAAAAACCTTCCTGAAAAACCTTCCCTAAAAAACCTTCCCAAAAAACCTTCCTGAAACATCTTCCCAAAACACCTTCCCAAAAAACGTTTCCCAAACACCTTCCCCAAAGAACCTTCCCCAAAAACCTTCCCCAAAATACTTTCTCAGGGTCCCTTCCCAAAATGTTGGCCCCAAGTGCCTCCCGAGGCTCCTCACTCTGTCCCAGCTCCCCTTCCCAAAGCGTCTTCCTGAAGCCCCTTCCCAAAATTCTTGCCCAAAGTGAATCCCAAAAGGATCTTCCCAAAGCACCTCACACGCTGCCAATGCACCTTCCCAAACACCATCCCAAAAGATTTTCCCCAAAACTCTTCCCAAAGCTTTTTCCCAAAAACTGTTCCCAAAGTGTCTTCCCAAAAACTCTTCCCAAACACCATCCCAAAAACTATTCCCAAAAAACTCTTCCCAAAGCTTTTTCCCAAAAACCGTTCCCAAACACCATCCCAAAAATTCTTCCCCAAAACTCTTCCCAAAGCTTTTACCCAAAAACTCTTCCCAAAGAATCTTCCCAAAAACTGTTCCCAAAGTGTCTTCCCAAAAACTGTTCCCAAACACCATCCCAAAAACTGTTCCCAAAGCATTTTCCCCAAAATTTTTCCCAAAGAATGTTCCTGGAACACCTGCTCCAGGCACCTCGCACCTTCCCAAAATTCCTTCCCCAAAACCTTCCCAAAAAATCCTTTCCCAGAGCTTCCTCCAGCCTCTTCCCAAAGCATCTTCCCAAAAAATCCTGCTCCGAGCACCTCACGCCTTCCCAAAATTCCTTCCCTAAACACCATCCCAAAACGATCCCTGACCCCCTGGAAAACCCGGAAAATCCCCTCTGGAATTCCCAGCAAAGAGGGAATTCCCGAAAACTGTTCCCAAAGCATTTTCCCCAAAATTTTTCCCAAAGAATTTTCCTGGAACACCTGCTCCGAGCACCTCACACCTTCCCAAAATTCCTTCCCTAAACACCTTCCTGAAACCATCCCTGACCCCCTGGAATTCCCAGCAAGGAGGGAATTCCCTCCTCCTCCCTTTCCCATGGAAAAATCCACGCCTGGGATGATTTTGGCCTCCCCAAAGCAGCCGGAATTCCTGTCCTGTCCTGAAAATTCCCACTTTCTTTTTTTTCCAAAGGTGTGGAAAAACCCCTCCGAGGAGCAGGGAAAAGGGGGCAGGAAGGAGCCCAGGGCATGGAATTCCCTGAGGATTTTATGGGAATGTTGAATGTTTCTTTTCCCGCTGCTGGGAATTCAAGGAGAAAGCGGGAAATCCTAAAAAAAAATTTTATATTTGTGGGGTTTGATTCCTCTTGGAGCAGATTCCCACCCTCTGGAGGGAAATCCAGGTTTTTCCAAGGACGTTTCCACATCCCAATCCCCTTCCCATTCCCAAAGGGGAAACTGGGAAGGGCTCGGAAGGCAGAAGTGGAATTTTCAATTTTCACGTCGCACTCCACAACTTTTTTTTAATCTCATCCCACATGTAATTTAAAAAAAAAAATTAATTAAAAAGAAAAAAAACCCCAAATCCATCCAAGGGGTCTGTGGGATGCAGCATTCCCAACTTTTCCTGGGATTTTTAAACAAAGCCCCGGGAGGGGCCGTGAAATCGCGGGTGGGGTGGGGAAAGCACCGGGGCGGCCGCAATTCCAGAGGGGAGACGGGCCGGGATTTCCCACCGGGAATGGGAATGTTGGGATCTCATCCACCCCCAGGATGCCGAAGGGGGTTTGGGGGCTCCAACATTCCCAAATCCCAGCTTCCAATCCCGCTTTTCCCACCGGGGCTGGACCCCCGGGGGTTCCAATTTTTGCCACACAAACCGAGCTCCTGAATCCCTACCTTGGGAATTCCGGTGCCAGGAGGGGAAGAACCTCCCTGCAGGAAAAGCTCCCTCCAGGCCCCTAAAGCACCAAAATTCCCTTTTTTTTTTTCCCGCCCCCCCTAAATTTCCTGGGATTTTTTCCCGTGCCAGGAGTGGGCACAACTCTCTCCCCGCAGCTCCTGAAAAGAATTCCCGTGCTCGATTCCAGCTGGAGAGAGCAGCAGAGAGTCCCGGAGGTGGCACCGGGAGCAGCATTCCCGGGATCTCCTCGTTTCCCAGGGAAGCTCATCCCAAAGGAGCTGCCGGGGTCTCTCCCTGCACCCAAAAACCTCCCAGGGGGAATTTTTTCCCTTCCCTGGTTTTTTTCCCACCCCCTCGGCCCAGCGGACGGATTGGATTCCCTGAGAAAATTCCAGAGGCGCTTCCAGGTAATATTCCCTTTTAATTCCATTTTTTTTATTTTTTTTTCCCAAAATCCCTTCTAAAATCACTTTTCTCCTTGGCCCAGGCTCCCTCACATCCCTTCCCTTATTTTATTTTTTCCCCACATCCCAATCCCCCCTTTCCTTCCCCATCCCCATCCCCATCCCATTTCCACATCCTAATCCCCTTCCCATTCCCAAAGGGGAAACTGGGAAAGGATCGGAAGGCAGAAGTGGAATTTTCAATTTTCGTGTCTCACTCCATCACTTTTCTTTTTATAATCTCATCCCACATATAATTTTTAAAGAAGATTAATTAAAAAAAAAAACCAAACCCCAAATCCATCCAAATATCTTTAATTTTCCAGCCGGGATTCCCCGATGATGATCCATCAGGAAGGTTGATCCCGTTATTTTTCTCGGTTTGATTGCGGGGTTTGTTTTCGTTAATCGACATTAATTAACAGTTTCAGGGCTGATTTAATCACTCGGGCGCACCACGAGCTCCCTGCCCGCCCTCCTCCACCTGCACTGGTGAAGCTCAGGAGGGCGGAATCCACAGAATTTCACATTCCAGAGGAATCCCAACCCTGACAGGAAAATCCGGGAATTCCCGATTGGAAGTGACCTCAAATATCCCATTCCACACAACTTCCACAATCCCAGGGATTTCTATCCAAAACCATTTCATTTTTTAACTCATCCTCCAATTTCCACTGACTTATTTTGCTCCCAAATCTCCAACTGGAATTTTTTTTGTCATCCAAAACCCTCAACCGGAATTTTTGCATCCAGACTTTCCACACGAATTTTTCCAGAATTTTTTTCCACCCACCCCCCTCTGGAATTCTTTGCAGCCAAATTCCGATTTCTTTCCCCCTCCAAAGTTCCCAATTAATTTTTGCTCCTTCCTCCGTTTTGCTCTTTTCCCCTCACCCCAAAAAACCCTGACGGGGTTTTGGGATCTGGAAGCAGAATCCCACAGCTGGGAACAGGCCCCTCATCCCCCCAGAATTTTGGGGCTTTTGCTTCCCAAAAATCTCGTTTCAAACCAGGCGCCTTTTCCCTGAAATTTGGGAATTGTCATCTCCCGGTTTTCCCAACCCTCCGGATGAACCAACGACCTCGGGCAGCGGAAATCCCGCGGGAAGGGACGCGGATGTTCCGCCGTTCTGGGAGTGCTCGGACGCGGCGGCGTCCCAAACCCCAAAAACCCCAAATCCCAAACCCCAAAAACCCCAAATCCCAAAACCCAAAAACCCCAAATCCCAAAAACCGCAAATTTCAAAACCCAAAAACCCAAAACCCCAAATCCCAAAACCCCAAATCTCAAAAACCCCAAATCCCCAAAACCCCAAATCCCAAACCCCAAACCCCAAAAACATCAAAACCCAAAAACCCCAAACCCCAAATCCCAAACCCCAAAACCCCAAATCCCAAACCCCAAAACCCCAAATCCCAAAACTCCAAATCCCAAACCCCAAACCCCAAATCAACTTCAAACCCCAAATCCCAAACCCCAAAACTGCACCCCAGGCCCGCTCCAGGTGCTGCCAGAGGGGGGACGCCAGCAGAGCCACGGAAAAATCCCACTAAAATCCCAATAAAACCCCAATGGCGCCCCAAAACCCCACTAAAATCCCCACCCCCAAATCCCAAACCCCAAACCACCCCAAAAACCCCAGCTGGAAATAAAATAAAATAAAATAAAATAAAATAAAATAAAATAAAATAAAATAAAATAAAATAAAATAAAATAAAATAAAATAAAATAAAATAAAATAAAATAAAACAAAGTAAAATAAAATAAAATAAAGTAAAATAAAGTAAAATAAAGTAAAATAAAATAAAGTATAGTGAAATGAAATGAAATGAAATAAAATAAAATAAAGTAAAATAAAATGAAATAAAATGAAATAAAATAAGATGAAATGAAATTAAATAAGATGAAATTAAATGAAATGAAATAAAGTAAAATAAAATAAAATAAAATAAAATAAAATAAAATAAAATAAAATAAAATAAAATCCCTGGGAAGAAAATCCCGATGATTTTCGCCACTCACCCAACCTCCAAGCCCAAGTTGGCCGCTTCCCTCTCCCGGGAAAAGCCCCGGAGCGTTTTTATAGCCTTGGGAGCCGGGGTGGTCCCCGCCCACAGGGGGGAAAGTGCCGCTGGAAAAGGAGGATTCCCAAGGATTTCGAGATGACGACGATGACAATGTCGAGCTTCCCCTACCCCCAACCCCGGAGCCTCCGGCCTTGGCTCCATCGCCCCGCTCCTCAAATCCTGATTTTTAAAATTCCAAAGGATTCTTCAATAGGGCCTCCCCCACTTTTATCCCTCTTTTTTTTCCCCCTCTCCTTTTCCTCCTTTCCCCCCGTTTATTTCTCTTTTGTATTTTTTTTAAATTTTTTTACCCCCTCATTTTGTCCCTTCTTTTCCTTCTTCTTTTTCTCCTTTATCTCTTTTTTCCTCATTTTTCCTTCCTTTCCCCTTCCTCTTCTCCCTCCTTTCATTCCTCTTTTTCTCCCTCATCACCTTTTTCTTCCTTTCTCCTCATTTCTCCCTTCTTTTCCTTCTTTTCCTTCTCCTTTTTACCCTTTATCATCTTTTTCCTTCACCATTTGACCATTTTCCCCTTCTTTTTTCTCCTTCCCCCCTCATTTTTCTTGGTTTTCCCCCTCTTCTCTCTCATTTTTCTCTCTCTATTTTTTCCCTTTTTTCTCTCTCTTATTCTCCCCTTTACCCCCATTTATTTTTCCCTCTTTTCCTCTTATTTTTCCATTTTCCCCTTATTTTTCCCTTTTTTCCCTCTTATTTTCCCTCTTCTCCTCTCTTATTTTTCCATTTTTTCCCCTCTTATTTTTCCCTCTTTTCCTGTCTTATTTTTCCATTTTTCCTCTCTTATTTTCCCCCTTTCCCCCTCTTATTCTCCCCTCTTATTTTTCCCCTTTCCCCCTCTTATTTTCCCCTCTTATTTTTCCATTTTCCCTTTCTTATTTTCCCCTTTTCCCCCTCTTATTTTTCCCTCTTTTTCCCTCTTATTTTTCCATTTTCCCCTCTTATTTTCCCCTCTTATTTTTCCCCCTTCCCCCTCTTATTTTCCCCTTCTCCCCTCTTATTTTTTCCCTTTTTTCCCCTTCTCCCCCCGCTTTTTTTCCCCCTTTTTTCCCCCTTTTTCTTCCTTTTTTCCCTTTTTCTCCCTTTTTATTTTTCTCTTTTTTTTTTCTGAAAAGCCTCCGAAACTCGAATGTTTTTTCCGCCCGGAGTTTATCGAATTACATTTGGGGACAAAGAGCTAAAGTGCATTTTCTTGAGGGCCTTTGACAATTGGGGGAGCCAGCAAGGAAATGAAAAGAATGACAGAAAACCAAAGGGCTTTTTGTCGGGCGCAGATCGGGGAAAAGCCGCCCTTGGGGGGGGCCCTTTCTTTCTCTTTTTCCCCCTTGGATTTCCTTCCCAACTTTTTTTTTTCTTTTTTTCCCAGGTGTTAAACTCAGGGAAAAAAAAAAAAAAAAATCACAGGAAAAATCCCTTTGGATCGGAGGTGTTGGGAGGCTTAAATTCAGATTTTTTAATTTTTTTTCCTGTTTTGTTTTGTTTTGTTTTGTGGGTTTTGGTTGGTTTTTTTGGGGTTTTTTTGTGGTTTTTTTTGGTTGGGATTTTTTTATTTTTTTGTTGGGTTTTTTTGTTTTGTTTTGTTTTGTTTTTAACAAAATGCCAGTGTTTCAAAGGAAAATGAAGCCCCTTTGGAAACGTGAAGCTCCGAGATAATGAGCGGATCGCTCCAGGACTGGATGGGAACAGGTGATGCTTTTTTCCTTCCTTTCTTGTTCCCATCCGCCCTTTGTTCCGGAGGAGACCGAGGAGAGACAGAAACGAGATCATTTTGATATTCCCCCCTTTCTGCTCGTCCGCCTCTTCCCGGGGAGCGCGGAGGCGGCCTGGGCCCGCTCCAGGTGCCGCCGGAGGGGGGATGACGGCGGAGCCGCGGAAAAACCCCACTAAAATCCCAATAAAACCCCACTAAAACCCCACTAAAACCCCAAAACCCCACTAAAATCCTGATACAACCTCAATGGTGCCCCAAAACCCCACCAAAATCCCGATAAAACCCCAAAACCCCACCAAAATCCTGATAAAACCCCAAAACCCCACCAAAATCCTGATAAAACCCCAAAACCCCACCAAAATCCCGATAAAACCCCACCAAAACCCCACTAAAATCCTGATAAATGGTGCCCAATGGTGCCCCAAAAACCCACTAAAATCCCGATAAAACCCCACTAAAATCCCGATAAAATCCCACCAAAACCCCACTAACGCTCCAATGGCGACCCAAAATCCCAATAAAACCTCACCAAAACCCCACCAAAATCCCAATAAAACCCCATGAAAACCCCAATAAAACCCCAAAACCCCACTAAAATCCTGATAAAACCCCACCAAAACCCCAATAAAACCCCACCAAAACCCCAATAAAACCCGAATGGCACCCCAAAACCCCACTAAAATCCCAATAAAACCCCACTAAAATCCCGATAAAACCCCAACAAAACTCCAATAAAACCCCAAATCCCCACTAAAATCCTGATAAAACCCCACTAAAACCCCACTAAAACCCCAAAACCCCACTAAAATCCCATTGGCACCCCAAAATCCCACTAAAATCCCAATAAAACCCCACTAAAATCCCTATAAAAACCCAATGGCACCCCAAATCCCCACTAAAATCCTGATAAAATCCCACCAAAACCCCAATAAAACCCCAAAACCCCACTAAAATCCCAATAAAACCCCATCAAAACCCCAATAAAACCCCAATAAAACCCCAATGGCGCTCCAAAACCCCACTAAAATCCTGATAAAACCCCACCAAAACCCCGATAGCGCCCTAAAACCCCACTAAAATCCTACTGAATCTCCAGGAGCAACCCAACCCAAATCCAAGGAAATCCCTCCAAAAAATGGGATTTTCCCATGGGATTTCAGTGGAATTTTATTCCGGGGTGGGGTTTTAAATCCAGTTTGGGGCTTCGCAATAAATGGAGCCCAACCCCAATTTGTCCCCATTCCCGATCCCTTTCCTCCCCGAAATCCCTCAATTCCTCCTCCAAACCCAATCCCAGGGCAACAATCCAGTGCCCCAAAGGCCCCTCGGAGCATCCCAAATCCCAAATCCCAAATCCCAAATCCCAAATCTCAAATCCCGAATCCCAGATCCCAGATCCCAGATCCCAAATCCCAAATCCCAAATCCCGAATACCAAATCCCGAATACCAAATCCCGAATTCCAAATCCCAGATCCCAAATCCCAAATGCCAAATCCCAGATCCCAAACCCCAAATGCCAAATCCCAGATCCCAAATCCCAAAACCCAAAAAATCCCAAATCCCAAAAAATCCCAAAAAATCCCAAAAAATCCCAAATCTCAAATCCCAAATCCCAAATTCCCGGCAGAAATCCCCAAGGGGGCTGCACAGGGAAGGTTTGGAGGTTCTGTTCCCGTTTTTTTTTTTTCCCCCAATTATGGGAATTTTGTAGGATTCTCCCCTCACTTCTGGGTCGGATGAGCAGCAATGCAACTGGGAATTTTTTCTGGGAATAATCTGGGAATAATTTTTCTGGGAATAATATTTTTCCGGGAATAATCCCAGGTATCCAGAGTTTCTCCTTAAGGTCTCTTAGTTTGGAATTCTCCTCAGGAAGAAGAGATCCTTTTCCTGAGTATCCCCTTTTAAAAATATTTTTAATTTTAATTTTTAATTTTAATTTTTTATTATTTTTATTTCTTAATTTTCAAATTTTTGATTTTTTATTTTTATTTATTTTTTTTAATTTTTAATTTTTAATTTTTAATTTTTAATTCATTTATGGGTTTCAGATCGTTTCTTTTATCTCCCTTTATCTGCCAAACATTCCTAAAAAAAATCTCCTTTAAATCCCAACCTGCCAGAACTGCCTGGGATTTATCCTGGTTTTCCAAACAATCTTCCTTATTTTTTTTTTTTTTTCATCTGCTACCAGCAAAGCCATCCTCCCAAATTTCATCTTTTTTTCCAGCTTTTCTCTGGATCTCCTGATAATTCCCAAAAAAAAGGTGGGATGTGAGGGGTTTGTGCATCCTTGCAAGATTCCGACCTCCGTTCTTCTCCAGGCCATGGAGAAAATTCCAAAGGCACAACAAGAACCATCTTCCCAAGGAGGAGGAGAAGGAGAAGGAGAAGGAGAAGGAGAAGGAGAAGGAGAAGGAGAAGGAGAAGGAGAAGGAGAAGGAGAAGGAGAAGGAGAAGGAGAAGGAGAAGGAGAAGGAGAAGGAGAAGGAGAAGGAGAAGGAGAAGGAGAAGAAATCTCAGGGAATTTTCTCTCCCTTCATCCCAACACAAAATTCCAGGGAATTCAGGAGCAGGAGGGAAGGAAGGAGGGATCCATTGATATTTTTAAAAAATTTGGATTTTGGAGTTGTCAATATCTATATCCCAAATATTTGAACATAAAACCTGGATGAGGTGGCAGCTCCCAGAACAGGGACATCCCAATGTTTGCTCTCTCCAAATCCGGGGTTTCCTCCCTGTGAAGGGAGCTGGGATTTATCCCGTTATCCCAAATTTCCATCCTCCTGCCCATGCTGGAGATTCCCACCTGCTCCCTTCCCACTCCTCTGCTCCCGCCCCTTGTCCAAACTCATCCCAAAATCCTTGGGAAAAGAGAGTTTGGATCCCAAGAGCGTTTGTGGAGCAGGGATTCCAGGCTGGAGTTGAGCCCGCCCGTGGCTCCGCCCTCATTCCTGAATCCCAAAAATTTTCCTTCCTGAACCCACTGGGAAAACGGGGAAAAAGGGGGCAGGAAAGAAAGGAAAGGAACCAAACCAAGCCCCAAATGCCGACCTCATCCAGAGGAAATTCCAGGTGGGATCTCAGTGGGTCTCAGTGCCCTTGGACTCCTCCTTCCTCAAGGACTCCCGAAATTCCTTTTTTCCCTTTGGGATCTTCTAAAATTCCGGTTTTTTGGCTCAAACAGCCAAAATTTCGGGCCCTCCCAGAGCCTGTCCTGGGTGAGGGGACCCCCCCAGCCTCCAGCACCTCCATCCCAAAGGCCAAGGAGCCTTAAAACCAGGGAAAAACCTCTGGAATGAGGCCCTGGAGCAAGGGTGTCACCCCGAGGACAAGAGGTGGCCCAGAAAAGCGGGATTGGGAAGGGATGGGAGCCCGTTCCGTGCGGAAAAATTGGGATTTTTTTTCTCAAAGCAAGAAGGGATTTTCTCCTCCATTCCCATAAAAAAAGAGAGGGATTTTTGCGAGTGAGGAAAGGGATTGGGGAAGAGGAAGAAAAGAGAATTTTCCAGGTCAGATTTTTTCCTGGTTTGGGGAAGTTTTGGGAAGTTTTTGGGAAGTTTTGGGAAGTTTTTGGGAAGTTTTTTGGAAGTTTTGGGAAGTTTGGAGGGGGTGGAGGTTTCCACGTTCCTTAAGGATGTGGAATGAAGCTGGAAGCACCACGGCTCCGTTCCTTCCCAAAATCCTTCAGCCCCTTCCCGACAGAACTGCTCTGGATCTTCCCAGGTTCTGAGGACACACGACGGCCCCACGGAAATCCATGGAAATAAATTGGGATATCTCTCCTCTCCCTGTCCCAAAACACACAGGAAAGGTTTTTTTAGGATCACCGAGTTCCAGGGAGGTTTTCCCATTCCTCTTGAAGAATTTAGTTTTTCCTTTAAGGAAAACTTGGAGAAACTTCCCTTCTTTTTAGGAAAACTCATGGGAACTTCCCTTCTTTTTAGGAATACCCAGAAACTTCCCCCTTTTTTTAGGAAAACTCGCAGAAACTTCCTTTCCTTTAAGGAAAAAACTCAGAGAAAGTTCCCTTCTTTTTAGGAAAATTGCCTTAAAATCAAACTCGATCCACGCTCCCGGTTAAAATTCAGGGAAATAAATTCATATCATTATGAATTTAAAAAATCCCGAGCCGTCCTCAGGATTCCTACAAGGCCAAACTCACTTTCCTACACGGAATACCCTGGATTGAGGATGGGAAGAGAAACCGGGGAGATTTTTAGGAGAAAAACCCCATTTTCCTGCATGGAACATCCCGGATCGAGGAGGGGAAGGGAAATTCGGATTTTAAGGAATAAGTGGGGTGCTGCTGTGGGATAACCGGGGGGTGTTGCCCTCTTTTGAGCACCCTCAGCCCCAATAAATCCCCAAACCAGCCTCAAACATTCCAGACGAGGAGACCTCAGGACGAATCCTTCTCCGGGAGATTCCCAGGGATCCAGGATTGGGATCGGGAAGTTGTTAAAATTTGGGAACGAGGCGGTTGGTGCTCCTCATTTGCGTTCATTAAGAGCCGGGGGTGATTAGCAGAGCCCTGCCCCCCTCAGCTGTCCCTCTCTCCCTCTCCAGGAGCTCCAGGGATCCGGGCCGATCGGGTGACAGAGCAAAGAATTCGCTCTGAAAGAAGATTCATCCCCAGGGAGGCCTCGGAAGAGGCGGCTCCGGGCGGATTCGGGAGGCTCCTGCTCCACCAGGATGTGTCCCGGGTTCTCCTCGTCTGCAATGTTTGAGGGATGGACTGGCACATCCAGGGATGGGCCGGCACTTCCACGGATGGACTGGCGCTTCCACGGATGGACTGGCACTTCCAGGGATGGGGCGGCACTTCCACGGATGGACTGGCACTTCCAGGGATAGACTGGCACACCCAGGGATGGGCTGGCACTTCCAGGGATGGGCTGGCACTCCCAGGGATGATGGTCTGGCATTCCCAGGGATGGACTGGCACATCCAGGGCTGGCCGGCACATCCAGGGATAGACTGGCACATCCAGGGATGGGCTGGCACTCCCAGGGATGGGCTGGCACTTCCAGGGATGGTCTGGCATATCCAGGGATGATGGACTGGCACTCCAAGGGATGGACTGGCAATTCCAGGGATAGTCCGGCACATCCAGGGATAGTCCGGCACTTCCAGGGATGGGCCAGCACACCCAGGGATGGACTGGCACATCCAGGGATGGTCTGGCACATCCAGGGATGGACTGGCACATCCAGGGCTGGTCTGGCACACCGAGGGATGGACTGGCACACCCAGGGCTGGGCCAGCACTTCCAGGGATGGATCCCAAAGCTCCGAGCTGCCGTAAAATCCCCAGGATGTCCCCGTCCCGCTCCATTGTCCACCTCTGGCACGAGACGGTTCTCATTAAGGCCCGCAATTGATCTCCTGGCTTTGAAGGAAACAAGAAAGGAGGAACAAATCCAAGGGGGATCCTCCTTCCTCCGGCCCAGGGGAAGGAAATCTGGCTTTAATTTCTTTCCCTTTTGTCGTTCCAGTCGGGATTTCACTTTAACGACGCTGCCGTCCCTGTCCCCGTCCCTCTCCTCCTGCTCCTGGAGAAAACAGGGAAGTGCCCCCTCGGCTTTCCACGGTCCCTCCCTTTTGTTCTCCACGCTTGATTTATGAAAGGACTTCTCCCTCCCTCCCCAAATCCTTCCTTTCGGGAGTTCAGGGACCCCCAAAAACCGGCGGTCCCCACCCCGGAGTTCAGAAGAGCCACGCTGGGAGCCGGCTCAGATGTTCCGGAATGTTCCGGCTCCGCCGGGAAGGTGCCGTTGGAGCCGTCCTTCGGGATGGAGCTGCGGCTTGATGGAGCTCTCCAATTCCCAGTTCTTCCTGGAAAAAACCCACCCCGGCTCAGGAGTAACTCACACCCCAGCAGGCAGGGAGAAGAGGGATCCGGCGGGATTGGTTTCTCCAGGGGGTGGAATCCCACCTGGAAAACCCGGGAGAGATGAGGGAAAAGCCGCCTCCTTTCCCTGCCCTGGCTGGCACAACGCCCAGCGGTGCCCCTGGAGAAGCTCCTCGGAGGGAAGGTGGTCAGGATACCTGGAAAAAGGAAGCAAGGATTTGGGGATGGAGGTGGGAAAAGGCACGGAGCATAAATGATCTTTTAATCAGCAAAGAGACCAAGCTCAAGGTCCTTTTAGGCAGAATTTTTTTTTTTTTTTTTTTTTTTATTATTATTTTTTCCCTTGGCACAGGCATCAAAAAGTTATTAGAAGGGCCTGGTTAAATATCTCATTAATGAAGATGAACGAGCCTCTGGATTTGTTTTTAAGCACTTCAAAGCCCGTTTTTTTTCCTGACCTCCCAAAGTGTGAGTGTGGAGGGGGATCTCAGCGCCTCCAAATGTTCCTTTTTTCTGGAATTTTTGCAGCAGCTTTAACCGATTTCAGGGCTGGAGCTGCTGCTGCTCAGCCTGGGAGGGAGAGCTCGGGCTGGGACACGGGGAAAATCCGTTTGGTGGTGCAGGAACATCCCCGGGATCTGAGGGGCTGTGCTGCTTCCCACGGGAGATGGACATGGGATGGAGCCAGGTCCCTCCTGCTGGGAGCACTTGGGAAGGAACAGCTCCAGGGGGTGAGGGATCTCAGCCCCCTAAAATCCCAGCTGGTTCTTCTCCACGTGGAAAACTGGGAAGGAGGCAGGTTATCCCACCATCCCAAGAGCCAGGCATTCCAGTCTGGGGCAACCTTGCTATGGAATCATGGAATGGTTTGGGTGGAAAAGGGACCTTAAATCGCACCCAGTTCCATGGGCAGGGACACCTCCCACTGTCCCAGGTGGATCCAAGCCCCAGTGTCCAACCTGGCCTTGGGCACTGCCAGGGATCCAGGGGCAGCCCCAGCCAAGCTGGGAATTCCAGCCCAGCCAGGAATTCCTGCCCAAGATCCCAGCCCAAGTTCCCCTTGCCCAGTGGGAGCCATTCCCTGTGTCCTGTCCCTGCAGCCCTTGTCCCCAGCCCCTCTCCCGCTCTCCTGGAGCCCCTGCAGGGACTCTGAGCATTCCCTGGATTTTTCCCTTCTCCAGGAGAACATTCCCAGCTCTCCCAGCCTGGCTCCAGAGCAGAGGGGCTCCAGAACCCTGGAATGGTTTGGGTGGGAAGGGACTTTAAGGATCACACCATTCCCACCCCATCCATGGGCAGGGACACCTCCCACTGTCCCAGGTGGATCCACGCCCCAATGTCCAGCCTGGCCTTGGGCACTGCCAGGGATCCAGGGGCAGCCCCAGCAAATCTGGGAATTCCAGCCCAGCCCCTGCCCGCCCTGACAGGGCAGAATTCCTTCCCAAATCCAACCTAATTCTCCCCAATTCCAGTTTAAGGCCATCACTCCCTCTCCTGGGACCAGGTCGAAGGGGCCGAGCTCCGAGCCCTCATTAACGGGGCCAACCCCCAACCCCAAACCAAAATAACCCCGAGCCCCAAGACACAAAAACACCCCAGAGCCCCAAAATAAAAAAAAAAAAACAACCATCCTGGAACCCTGAGCCCCAAAACAAAAATAAAAAAACCCATCTCAGCTCCTGGAAGGGCCGGGGCTGGGAGGAGCCGGGTTCCCAGATGGGTTTTTGATACACAGCCCCGGAGAAGCTCCACGGGGCCTTATGTGAAGAAGGATGGCGATAAAATCACCCTCCCCATTGCCCGGCGCTAATGGGGCTCGGCCCATCACTCCCATCAAAGTGCAATTTGCATTTCACAGAGGGAGCCCGGCAGGTGATGGATGGGGAAGGAATGGGGAGAGCCTTGTAAAGCCGAGCGTGCTCGGGGCTGGAGGAACTTCCCGGCACCTTCCCCTCCACCCCAGCCCCGTGACGTCGGCTGGAATGAGCATTCCGGCCCTCGCCTTTCACCCCGCAGCCCATCAATAAAAGCTGGAAGAGCTGGAGGAGTGGGAATACTCATTTATCTTCATTAGGACTCCGGCCAGCTCCTCTGATCACCACGTCGGCGTCGCTGGGGAGAGAAAAAGCTACTGTTCCTCTCTTTTTTTTTTTTCCTTGGATTCCCGGCCCACACACCCCAGAGAAGGGCCGGGATCCCACTCAGCACCTGCCCCGGGCGGAGGGAAAACGGGATTTTGGGGGGATTCCCCTCCTCTCTGCTCCTTCACGGAAGCAGAGCTCCGGGAGAAGGCAGATGAGCGCCAGGAGATCCCGTCAGGGAGGGAGATTAAAGAGGAGGAGCCCGGTCGGACAGGCAGAAGGTGGAATGGGAGACTTGGGAATGATCCTGGGACGGGCCAGGAGCTGGATTCCATGGTCCCTTCCCACTCAGCACATCCCACCATTCCCTGATCTCTGGCTCGAGGATCTTAAAGGGATGAAAGAAGCTCTGGCCCCAGAGCTCGGCCCCCATCCTAAATCCCCACACTCCCAACTGGCACTGCCTGTTTAGAGGCCCCATTTTGGGCAAGGGGGATAATTTTGGGAAAGGCACTTCCTCCTCCCTGCCCTTCCCGAGGTTTCCTCCCTGGGACACATGGACAGGCCCCTCAAATCCCCCCCAAAACCTTGCTGGGATGCTGAGGGGCAGATCCAGCTGCTGCTGGATCCCTCAGGGATGTCACACATCCCACCTGGACACCGTCCCGCCTCTTCCCATGGAGGATATTCCTGGGAGATGTTCCTGGGGTGGTGGAATGACCAGAAGTTCCAAATTCCCTCTGAAATCCATCAGCAGCTCCTGGAAAGTTCCTCCAGTGTCTGTCCAGGTGAGTTCTCCTGGCCTCTAAGTGACGTCACCTGGAATGGGACAACACCTTTGAGGGACCCCAATGGAAAAGCGACACCAGGACCCCGCTGCTGCCGGGGCATGGGGTCCATCCCACCTCTGCAGATCCAGAAAGGAGGAGGAACCTGCTCAGGGAGGGCTCCTTGGGATTCCCCAGGACTCTCGGAGGTGGGAGGAATCTCCTCTCGAGGTCGAGGCCTCAGAGGGGCAGGATCTGCCCTCCCACGGAGGTGACGGTGCCTTGGGAGGGGATGGATCTCCTGGAAGTGCCTCGTGGCCTGGCAGTTCCACAGCAGGAGAAAAGATGAGGAGGGATGGACCTGGCTGATCCACTCTGGGCTGGGGACTGGAAAAACCCCTCTCTGAGGCAAGACACTCGCTGGGAAGACACCGAGATTCCCAAACGTTTCTCCTGGCTGGACACAAACACTTCACCTGTCCAGGCTCCCTCACCCTGACCTGGCCACCTAAAATGCCACAGGTGAATCCCAGGTGGGAGAGTCGCCCCTTATCTCCCGGCTCTGGGAAGATTCCAGGGATCTCCAACTGGGTGAGATGAATCCCTGACCCTCCATCAGAGCAGGATTTGGGGCCCTGAGAGCAGCAGCTTCCCAGGGATGAGGGAACTGGGCGTTACTTCTTCTCGTCGTGGATTCGGGATGGTTTTTCTCCGACGTTTTTCCCCCTTGGTTCCGTCTGGGGATCCTCAGCCACGCTCCAGGCTCCAGCCCCAGCCGAGGTGACAGAAGTGTGGAGCCAGGGGTGAGCAAATCCCCCCCGGAGAGGAGCCAAGGAATCCAGCAGGGAATTCTGGCACTCAAAATGATGGATTGGGAGCAGGGCCGCTCTCCCAGCCTTTCACAGGCTGCTCCCACAGGAGTTATTTTCCCCGGTTTATGGGATTAACAACCACATCAGCTCTGCCCTTCCCGCCCCTCCTTGTGCCTGGCAAGGACCCTTTTTTTTTGTCTAATTACCCAAGCGACATCGTTAAAGTCTCGCTCAGCCGTCCTCGGCCGGGTTTGGGCTCTGCTCCAGACTCACCAAAGGTCCCCAGGCCTGAAAACATCCAAATTGCAGCCGATATTTGTAAAAAAACCCCTTCTCCTAGCTGAAATCTCACCTCGGGGCTGCAAAATGGGAGAGAACAACCAGAAAACCCAAACACTCCTTTTCCTCTCACCCGCCTGTCGCGATATGTCGCGATATGATGCGGAAAGAACGACACTCACGCGCCGAGATGTTCTGATGTTGCTAAAGACTACAATGATACAGATTTTGATTTAGAAGGTTGACAATGATTTTGTTTATTTTTGGTTTGGGTTTTTTTAATATTATTTTATAGACAACAATACAGATTTTGATTTAGAAGGTTGACAATGATTTTCTTTTCTTTTTTTTATATTATTTTATAGACAACGATACAGATTTTGATTTAGAAGGTTGACAATAATTTTGTTTATTTTTGGTTTGGTTTTTTTAATATTATTTTATAGACAACAATACAGATTTTGATTTAGAAGGTTGACAATGATTTTATTTTAGTTTTTTTAATATTATTTTATAGACAGCAATATAGATTTTGATTTAGAAGGTTGACAATAATTTTGTTTATTTTTGGTTTGGTTTTTTTATATTATTTTATAGACAGCAATACAGATTTTGATTTAGAAGGTTGACAATGACTTTGTTTATTTTTTGCTTGGTTTTTTTTATATTATTTTATAGACAACAATACAGATTTTGATTTAGAAGGTTGATAATGATTTTGTTTATTTTTGGTTATTTATTTTTATATTATTTTATAGACAACAATACAGATTTTGATTTAGAAGGTTGACAATGATTTTCTTTTCTTTTTTTTATATTATTTTATAGACAGCAATACAGGTTTTGATTTCGAAGGTTGACAGTGATTTTGTTTATTTTTGGTTATTTATTTTTATATTATTTTATAGACAGCAATATAGATTTTGATTTAGAAGGTTGACAATGATTTTGTTTATTTTTGGTTTGGTTTTTTTTATATTATTTTATAGACAACGCTACAGAATTTGATTTAGAAGGTTGACAATGATTTTGTTTATTTTTTTTAATATATAAATTTTTTATAAAGAACAATTTAATGGGTGAAAGAAAGATAATTTTAAAATTTTTTTTACTGGTTAAGTTAGAGGGATATTAAGAAGCCCCGAGGCTGCCAGAGCTCCAGGAGCCTTTGGGAGCATTCCAGGGGTGCCCAGGGTGGGATTCTGGGGAGTCTGTGCAAGGACAGGGGTTGGATGGATGATCCCTGTGGATCCTTTCCAGCTTGGGACACTGCAGTTCTGGGATGGATGGGAATAATGAGCTCTGTGCCCGTGCAGGGCACCAGGAAGGAGGGATGGACACCAGGGACACAAGGCTGGGGGGAGGCCCCACCCCAGCACCCAGAGGTGGAATCACAGAACCCTTTTAGGTGGAAACACCTCACAGGTCATCGAGTGTTGCTTTTTATCTTCTTTTCTGCCAGGGATTAAACGCTCGAGATGGTGTTTTGTGTTAGGGCTCAGATGTTGGTTAATTCTTATCTCTGTTACCTATTAATTCCTATCTATGTCTCACAAGCTGTGAGTTCTGGCTAACAAAATGAAAAATGGTTCTGTCTTTGTCCCTTTCCAAGGCCTTTTAAGGATAAACTGTCCAATTAAGAAGTGACACCTGAATTATTTTTACTTTTACCCCAATAATCAACCATCCCTGGCCCGCAATGCGGATTTTTCTACCCAATTACAAAAAAAACCACCTAAATCCATGAAGAAGAAGGTAAAAAAGAAGGACTCAGCCTCTGCCCTAAATCCTCCATTTTGCTTTATAAATATTCCTGTATTCTAAACTCTTAAACTCTGAGTTTTGCACCCTGAGATATCACACACTTCTATCCAAACCACACACACACAATCCCAGCGCTGTCACCCAATTTTGGGAGCTTTTCCCAGGGTTTCAGGTGGAACGCAGGGTTTGCTTGGGGGTCAGTGCCTGGAATTCCCAGTGCCCAAGACTCCAACAATCCAGCCCGGCCACCGCCCCAGCACTGCCAAGGCCACCATGTCCCCCCCGGGCCCGGCTCCTGCTCCCTCCCCGCGGGTTTGCTCCTTCCTGTAGAAATCGTGGTTGTTTGAGTCCAATGAGAGATGTCCTGAGGCCGGGGTGCTCTCAAGACACGTGGTTTATTATTCGTGGGAAGGCAGCCTAACCAGGGGAGGGGAACAGCAGCAGGAAAAGTCTAAAGGGACAGGGATCCAGGGCAGTGAGAGAGCGAGTTTACCTGTAACATTCCATTTTAACCCTTTCCATCATGAATATTCTAATTAGCACCAACTAATCACCTCAGGATACAAAACCTACAGAATTTACATGCAGCCTATGGGGGCTATTATATTACCATACTAATTTACATATTCAGAACCTAAAAAACCACCTTTCTTTGATACCTGAGAAAGCTCAACCCCCTTTTGTTTGGGGGGTGGGATTGCTTAATCACTGGAGCTTTGGCTATTGACTCAGCTTGATTAAATCACTGTCTTCCTGTTCGACATTCTATAGTTCAAATCTTGCTTTTAATTCTGTATCTCTCGCAGGTTTTACACTCTTAAAATCTTTTACTAATAAATCATCTCTGCATGGGGCTTTCTGCTTCATCCTTTCCAACACCTTCCCTTTCCCTGTTTGCCCAGGGAGGAGCCTGTTTGCACAGGGAATTTGCTCTGCTGACCGCACAAAGGGCCGGGAGCAGCTCCCTGACCAGAAGTGACCTTCAGCCCCAGGCCACGGGGGCCACCCCGGCTCCTGGGGGTCAGCACGGCTCCCGGGGACAGGACAGGGGGACATGGTCTTGGGCTGGGCCAGGGGAGGGTCAGGGTGGGCAGCAGCAGGAATTTCCCCATGGAAAGGCCTTGGAAGTGCCCAGGGAGGTTTGGAGTGCCCATCCCTGGAGGTGTCCATGGAATTCCTGGAGGTGGTGTGGGTGCCGAGGTGGGGATGGGGCACAGGATGGACTAGATGACCTCGGAGGGATTTTCCAACCTCAGTGATACCAGGGTTGCCTGTGACTGTAAGAACTCAGCACCAAATTAAGGGAACATCTGGAGCATTCCCAATTCCAAATTTGGGATCATTTGCGCCAAATTAATGGGATGTCAGGAGCATTCCCAGCCCAAAATTTGGGATTGTTGGCACCAAATTAATGGGATGGCCAGAGCATTCCCAACCCCAAATTTGGGATCATTGACACCAAATTAATGGGATGTCTGGAGCATTCCCAACCCAAAATTTGGGATCATGGTCACCAAATTAATGGAATGTCCGGAGCATTCTCAGCCCCAAATTTGGGATCGTCACCAAATTAATGGGATGTCCGGAGCATTCCTAGCCCAAAATTTGGGATTGTTGGCACCAAATTGATGGGATGTCCGGAGCATTCCCAGCCCAAAATTTGGGATCATTGGCACCAAATTAACGGGATGTCAGGAGCACTCCCAGCCCAAAATTTGGGATCATTAGCACTGAATTAGTGGGATGGTTGCAGCATTCCCAGCCCAAAATTTGGGATCATTGGCACCAAATTAACGGGATGGTTGCAGCATTCCCAGTTCTTCCCTCTTCCCTCATTTTTGGTGTTCCCCCAAGCAAACAGCCTCAGCTTTCCTCGGGAGCAATTTCCCCAGGAGGGTGGGGAGAGGGAGTCTGGAAAAGGATCTTTGGGAGGGAGCTGGGTGTGTCCCAGGAACGCCAGGATGTGCCTCAGCCATGGCCTTATCCATGGCCTTATCCATCTGGGAATGGTGGCAGGGTCACCCCAGGGTCGTGGGTGTCCCACGTCACCTCCACCGGCTTTCCAGGAGGAGCGCCTTTGGAAGGGGAAACCATCCAAAGCTGTCCCTGGGATGACCAGAAAAATAAAATAAAACCCAAAATAAAATCACAGCCAACCCCAGGGCAGGGCAGGAATAGGAATTCGTTCCCTCCTGGGCCGGGGAACTTCCTGGTTGGAATTCCAGCATGCAAATCTCCCCCGCCCCGTCGCACTCCTCCCGCGCAGACGGGGCGGATCAAAAATGCTCAAAAGGGAGCGGGAGGGTGCTGGGAGGGGAGGAGAGGTGGGGATAAAGATGGGAATTCTTCCAGTGCTGGCTGACAATGGAAAAATGGGCATTGTGGGATGGATCACCGCTTTGGGAAGGAATTGGTGTTCATGGAATGGTTGGTGGTGGAAGGACCTCAGAGACCGTCCATGGGCAGGGATGCCTGCCCCCAGAGCAGGCTGCTCCAAGCCCTCCTTTGTCAGGTGGAAATAAAACAAATTTTTTTTTTAATTAAAAAAATATATATATAAAAATAAAAAATACAAAATACAAAATACAAAATACAAAATAAAAAATAAAAAATATAAAATAAAAATATAAAATATAAAATATAAAATATAAAATACAAAATATAAAATACAAAATACAAAATACAAAATATAAAACCTGAGGTTCCCATGATCACTCCCCATAAAGTGAATCCCACTGCCTCAAAACCCCCAAAGCTGCATCCCAGACTTATCCCAAAAAAACGAGGGATTCTCCCTGGCTGTGCTCCAGGAATTGAGCCCTCCCTGGTAGCAACCCCAGCTGCTCCAGGCACGGCCTTAATCAGCAAAAAGAGCCTTCTGGAAATTAAAAATAAATGAAATAAAATGAAATGAAATGAAATGAAATAAAATAAAATAAAATATAAAACAAAATAAAAAATAAATAAAATAAACCAAAACAAAATAAAACAAAATAAAACAAAAATAAAACAAAATAAACTACAAAATATAAAACAAAAATAAAACAAAATAAACAATAAAATAAAACAAAATAAAAAATAAAATAAAATAAAATAAAATAAAATAAAATATAAAATAAAATATAAAATAAAATAAAATAAAATAAAATAAATTAAAATAAAATAAAATAAAAAAATAATGCAGATTAATACTTGCAATTAGAATTAATGACTGCCCCTTAGGAATTCAGGACTGCGTGTTTGGAAAGGATCCAAGCTGGGAAGAGCTGAGTTTGGGAAAGCTGGGCCTGGTTGGCCACGGCACATCTTCACCGGGATGGTGGAAGAGCCCGGGATCATCTCCAGCCCCGAGGACACCTGGCGAGGCCAAACCGTCAGCCACGGGATGACCTCCCCAAAAACCAGGGAGCCCAATCCAGGATCCTGCCCCTGGGGAATGCTCCAGGCACAGTCCGGGGCCGTGCCCGAGAACCACCCGGGCAATGATTCAACAATTAAACCGTGAGGATAATTGGTGTCTGAGCCCTGGAACTGCTTAATTGGCTGGGGCAGACACGGCCCCGGGGCTCCTGCTCCAGCCCATCCCCGGGAAAGCATTCCCGAGGCTGGGAATGATCCCAGCAGGTGTGAAACGGGGTCAGGGCCGGGGAAGTCTGGCCCTGGTAACCCCACCAGGCCGGTCCCGACACATTCCCTGCTCCCTGTCCAAGCCCCGGGATGGCTTTCCAACGAAACCAGAGGAGGGTGAGTCATGGAATTGGGGTTGGGGTTGGAAAGGACCCGAAAGATCTTCTCATCCCAAGGCTCCTTCCAGCAGCTGGGAGCCAGATCCTATCGACCCCTGCGTGTCCCCGCAGGCCCCGGGCTGCTCCGGCCTCCTGCAGGCAGAGCTCCCAAACCTCTCCCCAATCCAGGGAAAGCTGCGACTCCGCCGCTCCCGGGGTCTGGGTGGGCGGGAATTTTTTGTTCCTGGGGATTTTCTGCCAGTCTTGGTGGCCACGGTGGAGTTTTGGTGCCGAAGAGTCCACAGGAGATGACCTTGTGTGCCCAGCATTCCCTCAGGGATGAGCTGGATCTGCCTCCCGTCTGCCCGGAGCTGCCTCTTCCCAACTGTGGAATTGTTTGGGATGGAAGGGACCTTAAATCCCGTCCCATTCCCACCCCCTGCCACGGGCAGGGACACCTCCCGCCATCCCAGGGTGCTCCAGCCTGGCCTTGGGCACCGCCAGGGATGCTGGAGATGGGTGAGGCCAGTCCAGGCTCATGGAAACAAAAGGAGCATTCCCAGCCCCAAATTTGGGATTGTTGGCACCGAATTAATGGGATGGTTGCAGCATTCCCAGCCCCAAATTTGGGATCGTTGGCACCGAATTAATGGGATGGCCAGAGCATTCCCAGCCCAAAATTTGGGATATTGTCACTGAATTAATGGGATGTCTGGAGCATTCCCAGCCCAATATTTGGGATCATTGGCACCAAATTAATGAAATGGTTGCAGCATTCCCAGCCCCAAATTTGGGATCATTGGCACTGAATTAATGGGATGTCCGGAGCATTCCCAGCCCCAAATTTGGGATCCAAAATTTGTAGCACCCTAAGATAGCGGGAATTGTCCCTGCCATGGGGATGGGATGGGGTGTGATGGGATGGGATAACGGGATGGGGTGGGGTGGGATGGGACGGGCTCTAAGGGCCTTTCCAACCCAAACCATTCCACAATTCCACGTAGAAAAACAAAGGTTGGCTGCAGCCGCCCTTCCACCTGGGAATTCCTGTGCTTCCCACAGCTCAGAGACCTGAGGGATTGCAGCCTCCGACTGGGAATGCTGCCGGGATCCCTCCTCCCACCCCCTGCCCCGAGGTGAACCTTCCCCAGCAGCTGAGCCACGGGGAATCCAAAGGGATCCAAACTCCAGGTGCCGGGACACTCGGTGTAGCTCTGGCTCGTGCCTGAGGTGTTTTGGTTGACAGAAAACTCTTTGGGAATAAAGAGTTTCAGAAAAGCAAAACATCTCAGGCACCAACCAGGGCTACAGCTTGGATCACCTCGTGGGAATCCAGGGCATTCCTTGGGAATGTCAGAGACCTGAACAACGGGGTTGGAAACGCCCAAAACAGGGGATTTGGGATCTGTACAGGGGGTTTGGGATCTGTACAGGGGGTTTGGAGACCCCAGCACAGAGCCCAGGAAGGCACTGGCTTTGACTTTAGTCCATGGGAGAGACTTCCAACACTGAGAGAGGAGTTACAAGCCACAAAAGTGTGAAAGAGAATAGTGTAGTTTGTCACATTTGGGTTTTTAGAATGGAGGTGAATGGGAACAAGATGGAGGAATCTGGGCGGTGCCCTGGGGTGGTTGTTGTTGTTGTTGTTGTTCTTCTTCTTCTTCTTCTTCTTCTCCTTCTTCCTCTTCTTCCTCTTCCTCTTCTTCTTCTTCGTCTCCATCTCCTGCTGTGATGGTGGCACAAAGCAGCTTTAAGGAGATTGGGTCAGAGTAGAGGTGACCTGCTTAGTACAGATTGCAGATATTGGTGTGTAATTGTAAATAATAAAGACGTAATTATTGGTATAAAAGGTGATGAGCCTCCATCGGAGGAGGAGTCTTCACCTGATGCCCGAGCTGGACAGACCTTGGCTGGGCACAGAGCGAATGGAGAGATAACAAACGATAAACAGAGCAAGCCACCTTGAAAACCAAGAATCTGAAGACTCCGTTGTGTTCCTGCATCTGGCTCGGGGCTTTTCAGAGGGCAAAGGACTCTCAACCACCCGAACCTCGGGAAAAGAGCCAACCCGAGAACCTCATCAGCCCCCAGCCGGACACGGGGTTTGGCCCCATCAAACAACAAAATTCCCAACCAATCCCACCAAGGATTGAATTCCCTGCTGGAGTTTTACATCCCTCAAGCTGTTGCCTTTCCGTGGAATGGAAGATTCCTTGGAGCAGGATGGCTCCAGGCAGGGAATGGGATGGGGTTTGAGCGTCATGGACACTCAGGGAATGCTCAGCTCAGGTTCTCAGGCTCTTGGATCATGCTCTGCCCCCAAATCCCATTTTTTTTTCAGCCTCTCCCTACATCCTGCCCTCGGAGCAGATGGATTTAAGGGGAGTTATCCCAGACTTATCCCAGACTTTTCCCAGTCTGTTCCCAGAAAGAGGCACTGGAGGGGTTTCACAGCCCAGGCTGCGATGCCTGGGGACGGAAGAAAGGAAATTTCTACCGAGGAAATTCCAGCTGGGAATTTCCGCCTCCCACAGCCACAGTTCCCATCCAGGGGCACCAAGTCAGGCTTTGCCCACAAATGTCTGCTGTCTCCTATTCCAGTGGAGCCAAGGGCAGGAAAAGACCAGGATAAAGTTCTCTCACATCCTGGGAACCTCAGCCAGGGTTTTCCTCTTCCCAGCCCAGGCAGGGGTGTCTGATTCCCACCAAAAGCTGGTTTGGATAAAAAAAACTGAGGTTCCCATGATCACTCCCCATAAAGTGAATCCCAAAACCCCAAAGCTGCGTCCCAGCAAGGAAAAACCCCGGACTGGGGTGGGTTGGGAATGCTGAGGGAGGAGCAGAGGGTCCACCCCTCGGAGCGGGCAATATTCAGGATAATCGCCCCAAAAGCCGCTTTCCCCCTTTTCTGCGGGTTCCTCCTGCTGTGAATCACGATCCTGCGGGGAAGGGGAAGAGGGAAGGCCTGTCCCGACAGGACGGCCCGGCGGCTGCTGCCCATCGCGGCCAGCCCGGGAGCAGGAACACGCCCGCAGATCCAGTCACACACCGGGCCCTGCCCGGGAAAAGCCGCGGCTCGCTGGGGCCGAGGGAAAGGTCAGAGCCGAGGGTTCGAGGAGGAGGAGGAGGAGAGGAGCCCGAAGCTGCCCTCAGCCAGGGATTTCGGCATTCCCAGGGGTGGGATGGGCACGGAGCATCCCGCGCTCGGCGCAGCTGGAGCCAAGAGAGGGGGAAAAGAGAACTCCGGGTTCCCTGCGGGTGAATCCCCAGGAACCCCGGGATGGCTTTTCCAGAGGGCAAACACCCCTCCTCAGCAACAAGTGCCCGGGCGAGGAGAAACCGGGTGCGGAGACAGCCGAGGAGCGGCTCGGGCACCGGAGCCGGCATCTGCAGCAGCAGCAGCCGGTGGCTAATGAATGCAGCCGGTGGCTAATGAATCCAGCCGGTGGCTAATGAATACAAACGAGCGCCCCGTGCCCCGCCGGGGGGGTCTTTAACACTTCACACGTCCCGGTGACAGTGAGCGATGGCCCCCGCGGGCAGCGCCCGCATCCCGGGAGATGAATGAGCGCCCGGCAGACTCGGCACCGCCGTCATTTGTCATCCGCCGCCTTCCTTGAAGCTTCGGGAGGGATGAAAAAAAAATAAATAATAAAAAAAAAAATCCCATTTGGGCTGGGTACCTGCGGCCGGGCGCCCCGCCGGGTCAGGGAGGGGCGGCGGTGATCGATGCCTTCTGCCGGATAATCGCATCCAGCGCCCCGGCAGATATGGATGGGGCTCCCCGCCTTTGATGCCATCATGCAATTAGTGCCCCCGCGGAACGCAATTAGCGCGGCCGGAGCCACGTGGGGCGCGGGACGGGGCATGGATGGAGCGGGGATTCCTGTCTCCCACCTGGGGAGAACGCGGCGGAGGGAAGGAGGAAATTCCTGTTTTTTTTCCCCCCATCCTGATTTTTCCCCTCATCACCCTTGTGCTGGTGCCACCCGGACCATCCTCATCCTCACCCTCTCCCCGGGCATTCCCAATTTCCCAGCCCCGGCTGCCTCACCTCCCGTGCCCGCGTTTCTCACCCCGCACGTCACCGCTTCCTCCTGGATCCCATCCAGCCCTTCCCTGCCTTATCGGGCTCCTTATCGGGCTCCTTATCTCCGATCCTGCTCCTCTCCTCTCCCTTCTGGCGTTTCTCTGCTCCCACAGCCGCCTTCTCCCGGCTGCCGGGGCTTCGCAGCTTCCTGGGCCACCTTTCCCTGCAGCTCCCGGGAACCCTGGTGGGTCCTGGTCCTGCAGCCTCCTGGTCCATTCCTTCCCGGCTCTCAGGAGTTCATTCCAGGTGTTTTTGGAGCCAGGGCGGGAGAAATCGTGGAATTACAGAGGGGTTTGGAAGGGAATTTAAACCCCATCCCCATCCAGGGGCAGGGAAACCTTCGGTGAGACCAGGTGGGTCCAAGCCCCCATGTCCAGCCCGGCCTTGGACGTGGAAAGGGTTAAATGCTGGATTTGTGTGATTGGAGTTACACCGGGATAAATGTCCAGCGTGCGGATTTCTGGCAGAATTGAACCTGTAAACTGCCATGCAGTCCTTCCTCCAGCCATCCCAGGTCTTGCTCCTCTTGGAATCAGTAGCTCTGCTAGTGAGTTTTAAGGAAAAAAAAAACCAAACCCCAAAAAAAACCCCAAAAAACCAAACCAAACAACAACGAAACAAACAAACAACCCCCCCCCCCCAAATAAAACAAAAAACCCCCAAAACAACAAAAAAACCCCAACACCCCAAAACACAAACCAACCTACCAAAAACCCCAACAAAACTTCCTTTAAAGTCAAACCTAATTTGCTAAATTTTCCCCTTTTTTGTGCAACGACTTGTGCAAAAAAAAAAAAAAGCTGTTTTCACCACCTCGGTGCCCAAAATTCCAGCCAGGAATTCCACGGTGGGAAAGCCACCCCACAGGTGGGTGAAGGCGTCTCCCGACGTCCCAAACCTTCTCCTGCCCCGTTCCTGGGGCTCCCTGGAGGAGGCAAATCCCAAGGGGCCACGGGGCCCTGCTGAGGTTTGGCCTCGCTCCAGGGCCCGGCCACACCCGGGGTGACATCGGTGCCACCGCAGTGGCCCAAAGCCAGGCCCCAAAATCCAACTGTGCTGGGCTCCCCCTGATCCCTCATCCAGGATGATCCAAGAGCCATTGATCTGGGATGGTCCAGGATCTACTGATGCAGGATAATCTGAGATCCACTGATCCAGGAAGATCCAGGATCTACTGATCCAGGATGATCTGAGATCCACTGATCCAGGATGATCCAAGATCCACTGATCCAGGACAGTCCAGGATCCACTGATCCAGGATGATCCAGGACGATCCAGGATGATCCAGGATCCCTTCCCACCATCTCCCACCAGGGTCCCACGGTGCTGGACCACGCCCTGTCCCCACATCTCCCTCTTCCACCTGGAGCACCCAGGTTGTTCCTGGCATGGCCCAGCTCCCAAAATCCACAGGAAAAGGAGGTGTGGAATTCTCTCTTTGACGGGATTTAGGGCCCAGGTTTTTCCCCCAGGGACGCACAGAGCCAGACGAGGCAGGCGAGAAACAGTTAAATGCTGTATTTGTTTAATTGGAATTACACCAGGATAAATGTCCAACATGCTAATTTCTAACAGAATTGAACCTGTAAACAACCATGCAGTCCTTCCTCCAGCCATCCCAGCTCTTGTTCCTCTTGGAATCAGTAGCTCTGCTAGCGAGTTTTAAGGAAAAACAAACAAACAAACAAAAAAACCCCTCCCAACAAAATTCCCTTTAAAGTTAAACCTAATTTGCTAAATTTTCCCCTTATTGTGCAACGACTTGTGCAAAAAAAGCTGTTTTCACCACCTCGGTCCCCAAAATCAGGTCCTTCCATCCCAAAATCAACGGGAAAAGGCAACCCCGGCAGCCAGAGGGGATGGGATGTGGGGTGGGATTTGGGATGGGATATGGGATGTGGGATGGGATTTTCCTGGCAAAACGAGATCTGAGGGATGAGCAGCCTGGATGGGACAGGATTCCAGAGCTGCCCAGGGAATTTTTAGGAAGCTGCAGGTGGGGATGGATCCCAGCTGTGGGAAAAGATTCCCAAATCCAGTCCTGGGGGTGAGAGAGGGGCTGAGAATTGGAGCAGCAGCTTTGGGGTGATGCAAACTCCCCTGGGCTCCTCCCCTCCATCCCGGAGTTTTTGGGGTGGATCCCGGCCAATCCCGGAGTCCTTTGGGATGGGATTGATGGGATTTGTGTTCCCTTGGAGCTGCCAGCAGTGGGATAATCACGGAATCGTGCTGGGGGGGGGATAGGAGGACCCTCCAGGCCCCATGGAGCTGTGAGAAAAATGGGATGGAGATCCCAAAAAATCCCGCGGCATCCAGGGACGGGACACAAATCCAGTCGGAGATTGGGTCGGTGTTTGGATGCTCCAAACCCCTCCAAGGCCCCCCCAAAAAAAGCATCAAACCCCACCCAGAACTGAGGGGAGGCAGGAGACATCCAAGGGTGAGGAATCCCTGCCTGGGGTTTGGGTTCTGCTCGGAATCTGATCCCAAAACTTCGGCACCAGGGATGTGACAGCGGCGACGCCTCCGTCCCAGCCTCGCTTCCCAGCGCCTTCCAAGGGATTTGGGGCCACCAAGACCCTTCCCAAAAGGGAAATTCCTGAATTTTCACCTTCCCCAAAGCAGCCAATCCGGGAGAAAACGACCCCAAAGCAGCATCATCCCAACTCCTCCCGGCCCCATCCCAGCGGGAATTGGGATTGGATCTGGGACAAAGTGCAAAGAAAAATCGCTGGGAACATCTGAACTCCAGCCCCAGGAATGCCCCAAAAATCCCAGGAAAACCCCTCCTGTCCCACCTCACAGGTGCTGATGGCTCAGGGAGAACATCCTATGGATGGGGCTGGGCTGCAAATTCCCACTTTGGACACCTTTGATAGGATTATTCCCAACTCCTGGAATGCCTGACAACTCCTGAAGAAGCAAAGAAGCTTCTTGGGAAGCCAATTTTAGGGTTTATAATTTAAAATATAATTTTTCTTTTTCCCCTGGTGCTGGAATATATTTGCTGGAGCAGGGAAAAAAATGATGGGATAATCCAATTTCCTTTCCTTAAAAAAAAAAAAAGAAATCCACCAAAGAACGTTCAGTGGACGTGGAGCGAGGTGAGAGAGCAGCGATATTTATTTTGGGAAGCTGGAAATCTTGGATTCGGGTCCTGCCCCCCGTTTCCCACCCTCCTTCTGAATTCCCTGCAGCCACTTTTCCCTCCTAAGCAATTCCATCCGTGTCGGAGGACACCCATCATTAGGAAGAGACTGAGAAGGGATTTGGGATGTCTTCCAGGTTTTTTTGGATTTTTTTTTTTTGGGGCAATCTGTTTAAAAGATTAATTTTGTTTGGATGGAGCCACATCTCTCTCTCAGAACAAAAAGTTAATTGGGACCAGAGTCCCAAAATCCCATTTTTCATCCCGGGCTCTGACTTGCGGTTCCGGCTCTTGACCTCCCGAGATCAGGAACTCCCTGAATCTCTGCCTTGGCCGGATTTGACTTTGCCAGCGGCAAATCCCGAGCTCCAGGAGCCGGTTTGGAGGATCCCAATCCTGGTTTCTCCAAGGAGAGAAACCCATCCCAGGTGGCTGCCCCTGGAATTCCAGCTCAGGGAGATGGGAAGGGGAGCCCAGCCTGGATTTGGGAAGGGTGGGAGCTGCCCGGAGGATTTTTTTTTTTGTGGGGATGCCTCATGGAGCGAAATGCAGGAGGGGAAAATGGAATTTCAGGATGGCAGCACAAAATCCCTTCCCTTCATCCCGGGGTTTCTGCTCCTTCTCCATCCCACTCCTGGAATTCCCCATCCCTTGTCCCCTCGGGGTCATTTCCAGAGGTGTCTCCACGGCTGATCCCTTTCTGGCCACACTGACTCCAACTTTCCTTCACCTGCTGCTTTTCCCTCCGTCCCTTTTCCATATCCCTCCAAGAGGAGCTCACAAGGAACCTCCCATCCCTCTCCAAAAACAGGGAATTACGAATTTTTCCCTCTTATTAATGAAAACAATCCCTTGGTCCCTGGAGCTGGAGATGGCTGGGACAGCCCAAGAGCTCCAGGGGGTCATTCCCGACTGTGCTTCCCTTTAATTTTTGGGATTGAGCCAAACGAACCTTCCCCAAATGCAAACCAACCCCAAAATCAGGGCATCCAGAGGGCTGGGAATGGGCACAGGAGCAGCACCTCCAGGGAGACTGGAATTCCCTTCAGGGGGTTGGGAACGTGAGGAATTAGGAGGCAAAAGGGTGAGAAGGGTGAAAATCCCCACCTGGAACCGGAATCCTGGGGTTAAATCCCACTGGGGGCCTCCTGGTTTGAGCAGAGGATTTTTTGGGATCTTTGGGACAGGGGGAATTTCATCCACAGGCACTTTGGAGCAGCCCGCTGCCTCCAGGAGATTCCCACTGCTCCAGCTCCAACCAGGAGGACCCAGGGAAGTTTTCCCCATGGAATCATCGGGAAAGATGGGGCACCAGCATGGAAAAGAGAGGGGGGAAAAAAAAATCCCTGTCCTGGACACTGGGAGATCCCAGTGTGCCTTCCCCACATCCCTGTGGAGCATCCAGGATGGAGCTCAGGGATGTTTTTTGGGACATGGTGGGAAAGGGTGGCAATTCCAGGGATTTGCAAGGCAGCCCGTGGAGGGGGAAAAGAGGAGGGAAAAAAAAAAACTTGGGAAATCCCTTTTTCCTCCCTAAATCCAAACCACAGGACACACTCAGGGTGACTTCCCCCTGCCCAGAGAACCAAAACCCATGGCTCTTCCCAGATTTCTCTGTTTTCCAAGGGAATAAATTAACAAAAGAAAGGCAGGATGATCCCTTCAATTTGGCTTTGAGAAAAAAAAAAAAAAACAAAAAAAAAAACCCCAAAAACCAAACAACCCAGCCCGGGTGCGAACTCCTCCCAGGCTCCAAGAATTCCCATCCCTTCCCAAACCCCTGAAAATAGGAGTTTCTCCAGGAGACACCTCTTTTCCCGGGATTGTTCCACCGGGAGCGTTTTGCCGCCGCCGCCGAGGGGGTGTGGGGAGGCTCCGCGGAGACTTTTCCAAGGCGAATAAAAAAATACAAATCTTCTCTCCAAACGGGATTCCCGAAGTCCAGGCTGCGGGAAGGGGATCCCAGGGCCCTCAGGAGTGGTGGCTGTTGATGAGGCCACGCAGCTGCTTGGCCACGGTGTCGATCAGCTTCTGCTTGTCCCGCTCGTTCTTCCGGAACTGGGCGAAAACGTTGTTCTTCCTGCTGGTGTCCCGCATCCTGCACGGAGCACAGAGAGGAGAATAGGGAATTTCAAGCCTCTACAGAAATTTTGGGGGAATTTTTTTAGGCTTTAAAACCTTCCAAGACCATGGGGTTTCCTGAATTTCCACTCTTTTTTCCGGAATTGGATGAAAACGTTGTTTTTCCTGCTGGTGTCCCGCATCCTGCACAGAGCACAAACAGGTCATGGAACAGGGATTGGGAATGCCCAGAGCTCAGAGATGAGGTCAGGGAATTTCCAGGCTCTACACCAATTTTTGGGGCATTAAACCCTTCCAAGACTTTGGGGTCTCTCCAATTCCTGCTCTTTTTTCTGTAATTGGATGAAAACTTTTTTTCCTGCTGGAGTCCTGGATGCAGCACAAACAGGTCACGGAACAGGGATTGGGAATGCCCAGAGCCCAGAGAGGAGGACATGGAATTTCCAGGCTCTACACCAATTTTTGGGGAATTTTTCAGGCTTTCAACCCCTCCAATCCCAATCAACGCCACTTTGAGGTCTCTCCCTGATTCCCAAATGCAGGAAAATCCTAAACCCTCCCTCTTCCAAACAGGGATTTCTCCATTCCCATGTCACCTTCTAGGGCATTGACAGAATTTGAGGGGGAAATTTAAAAAATCAGCGTGGAACCCACAGAATTGAGGCTTTTTACTTAAAACCTGCGTGCACGAGATGCAGCTTCAGGGGAGGCTGGGAAGGTCTGGAGTTGTGAATTCAAATTTCAGGAAATATTCCAGGGAATCACGGAATGTTTGGGTTGGAAGGGACCTTTAATCCCATCCCATTCCCAACTGCCTGCCGTGGGCAGGGGCACCGTCCACTGTCCCGTTTTTCCCAATGAATTTTAAAAATATATATATAAATTATATAAATGGATATAATTTATATCAAATACAGCACAAAATGATTTCCATTCCAGGAAGGGATGCAGGTGTTTGGAAGGAGCAGGAGGTCTCCATAAATCCAGAGCCCAGCAGAGCAGGAGGTGGGATGGGACCCCACATGCAAAGCTGGGAGGGGGTTCGTGCACTCCTGCATTCCCACATCCGTATTTTGGGGGGAACAGGGCTTGGGACAAACTCCAAGGGTGCTGGGAAGGGAAAACAATCCCACCAGGATCAACCTTCCAGCAGCTCCTGAAGGCACAACCTCCCAAAATCCAATTTGCTGGGGCTCGGCTCTTCCAAATTATCCCAATTTGTAAAAGATTTTCTGGGTAAATCAGATCTGGCAGAGGCTGAGGACTTTGGATCCATCCCATAATCCCAATTTTTGACTTTGGGGTCCTAAAGGAAGCGTTGAAGTGACAGGGACAGGGCACTGATGATCCCTGGGAAGCTGGCACTGGATCATCCCAAGGGTCTGGAGCTCAGGGCACGACCCAACCTTCTCCAAACTTCGGGAACACAAACAAACATCCAAGGTTTCCCAGGCTTCAACCTCTCCCAGAAAGAGCCACAGGGGAATCTGAAATGTTCCCAAAAACACCAGGCTTGGAACTGGAATCCCGGATAACAACTTTATCCCAAAGGGGAATTTCTCCAGTGCCCGGAGACGGAGCTGCTCTCCCGACAGGAACAGGAGAGCTTGGAGCACTTCCAGTCATCAAAATGGGGATTTGTTTGTTTTTCCCTGATTTTCATGTGGGCGGCTGCTCCTCCAGGAGAACCAGGGAGCGGTTGTGCCAGCAGGAAACGGAGTTCGGAGTGGCCCAGGTCCTGCTGTTGTGGATTTGGGGATAATTATCCTCCCCTGGAACTCCAAACAGCTCCAGGAGGTCTCCAAGCCCTTCCCCAGGAGAGCTGGGAGCTCTCCCAGGTTCCAGAGGGAGATCAAAGGTGCTGGAAGTCGACCTGCACCTTTGGAAAGCTCTTCCTGGCCCTCTCCAGCCCTTCCACATGCCAGGAATTTAGATTGGAATTCAGAGTTTTCCCATCCTGGCACCTTTTGGGGCCGTCTCCCATCCCGTGGGACCTGCTGGGGCCCATGGAATGTTTGGGAAGCAGCACACATTCCATGCAGGAAAACCTTGGGATGTGTTGGGACGGTTGGGAAGGAGCCGGATGGATAAAGCTCCGGATCAGGATGGGAAGGCATTGCAGCTGGAGCCCTGATCCCACAGCAAACCCACAGAGGTGGATCAGGGGAAGTCTGGGAGTATCTGGGAGCTGCTGGAATCTCCAGGTACCACGTGAAGGTGCAAGCACTGAGGTATTAATTAATTAATAATTAATTAATTTGCCCACAGGGCAGAAAATCCTACAGGATTCAGGTTGGGCTGTGCAGATTCCCAATTATTTTTTTCTCCTGAGCAGAGCCTTGGGATAACTGGGACCTTCCATAACAAATCCACAGAGGTGGATCTGGGGAAGTCTGGGAGCATCTGGGAGCATCTGGGATCTCCAGACACCACGCGAAGGTAGAAGCTATTAAATAATACTAATTAATTAAGTTGTTTACAGGACAGAAAATCCTTCAAATTTGGGGTTTGGCTGTGCAGATCCATGGGGTTTTTTTTTCCCTGAGCAGAACCTTGGGATAACTGGGACCTCCCATAACAAACCCACAGAGGGGGATCTGGAAAAGTCTGGGAGCATCTGGGAGCTGCTGGAATCTCCAGACAGAAGCTATTAAATATTATTAATTAATTAATTAATTCACAGGGCAGAGAACCCTGCAGGATTCGGGATGGGATGGGCTGTGCAGCTCCTCAGTTTTATTCTTCCAAGCAGAGCGTTGGGATAACTGGGACCTCCCATAACAAACCCACAGTGGGGGATCTGGTAAATATGGGAAGGATGGGAGCTGCTGGGATCTCCAGACAGAAGCTATTAAATATAATTAATTAATTAATTAATTAATTCACAGAGCAGAGAACCCTGCAGGATCTGGGATGCGGCTGTGCAGCTCCCCAGTTTTATTCCTCCAAGCAGAGCCTTGGGATAACTGGGAGCGCCCATAAAAAAATCCACCGGGGTGGATCTGGAAAAATCTGGGAAGAATGGGAGCTGCTGGAATCTCCAGACAGAAGCTATTAAATATTATTAATTAATTAATTGATTAAGTTGCCTACAGGGCAGAGAACCCTGCAGGATTTGGGTTTGGGGCTGTGCAGCTCCCCAGTTTTATTCCTCCGAGCAGAGCCTGGGGATAACTGGGACCTCCCATAACAAACACACTGGGGTGGATCTGGAAAAATCTGGGAAGGACGGCAGCTGCTGGAATCTCCAGACAGAAGCTATTAAATACCATTTATTAATTAATTAATTCACAGGGCAGAGAACCACACAGGATTTGGGTTTGGCTGTGCAGCTCCCCGGTTTATCTCCTCCGAGCAGAGCCTGGGGATACGCGAGGGCTCGGGAGCCGGTCCCAGGCTTAGGAGTGAAAGGAAGGGAAAGGCGAGCTGGGCGCTGTCCCCACCCCTGTCAACAAACACCACCTCGGAGAGAGAGAGAGAGAGAGCCCAGCTTTGTCTCAATTAATCCGGGAGGGGAAGAAAGCAGCGCGGTAAAAGCTCCTCTTTTAGCTGTAATTAGTGCATTTGGGAGGATCGGGTGTCGCAGGGCCCCGCTCCGGAGGCACTTTGCATTTCCAGCCTTTCGGGCCCCATTGAGAGCGGACAATCGGGGCCCTGCCCGGCGAGGGTGAGAGCCCGAGCGAGCGGCAGACTTACACCCGGGATATCCTGGGAGAGAGAGGCGCGGGGAGCGATAAGGGACAGAGATAACCGGGAGAACAGGTTACAGGCTGAGCCGGGCCCGGCGGAATTCCCGGAGGGATGGGGAGGCGGCGGATGAGCCTGGAGCTCGTGGGGGATGGACAGAGAGTCCCTCAGAGGGGGCAGTGTCCAAGGGCAGGCTGGACATTGGGGCTTGGAGCACCCTGGGGTGCTGGGAGGTGTCCCTGAACATGGAATGGGATGATCCTTAAGGTTCCTTCCATCCCAAACCATTCCAGGATTCTGGAGCCCCTCTGCTCTGCAGCCAGAGAGCTGGGAATGTTCCCCCGGAGAAGGGAAAAATCCAGGGAATGCTCAGAGTCCCTGCAGGGGCTCCAGGAGAGCTGGAGAGGGGCTGGGGACAAGGGCTGCAGGGACAGGACACAGGGAATGGCTCCCACTGGGCAAGGGGAGCTTGGGCTGGGATCTTGGGCAGGAATTCCTGGCTGGGCTGGAATTCCCAGCTTTGCTGGGGCTGCCCCTGGATCCCTGGCAGTGCTCAAGGCCAGATTGGACATGGGGGCTTGGATCCACCTGGGGCAGTGGGAGGTTTCCTTGCCCATGGATGGGGTGGGAATGGGATGATCCTTAAGGTTCCTTCCAACCCAACCCATTCCATGGTTTTGTGAAACGAGCCAGGCAGGGGTTTGGTGATGTTTTAACACCACCGAGTGTGGAGCTGCTCTCCTGCTGTCCCACCGCCTCCCCAGCCTCTGCCACGATCCCAGCTCGCTGCCTGCCCCCATTCCCCGGGCTCTTCCAGATGCTTCATGGCCGAGCTCCCAGATTTTGGGTGGCCCTTTATTCCAGCATTTTACGGTGAGCTCTGAATGAACCTCTCGCTCTCACATCTCGGACGCCGGGTCACGAATTCGCGGCGTGTCACAGAATCATTCCGCTTGGAAAATCCCTCCCAAGGTCACCAAATCCAACCACCCCCAGCACTTCCACGTCCACCCCTGACCCACGGCCCTGGATAACCCAGGGATAACACAGCCCATAAAAACCAGTTCAAAAATAACACCACGAGGTGTAGAAGTCCTTTAATCCCAGCAGCTGCCCCAGTTTGGTCCCCGTGTCCCTCCCTGGTGCCCTGAGGTGCTGTGACATCCGTTCTTCTCCTCTGGTGGAGAGGAGCTGGAGTTTCCCTGGACCAGGATGGCACAGAGGGAACCCCAAAGCTCACAAACACCCCGAGGTCCCTCACAGAATCAGAGAATAGCTCGGGTTGGAATTCAGGACCTTTAAAGCCCATCCAGTGCCACCCCACTGCCACAGGCACCTCCTGCTATCCCCAAAGTGCTCCAAGCCCCAATGTCCAACCCGGCCTTGGAGGCTTCCAGGGATGCAGCTGGGTTTGGTTGGATTAACCATGGGATTGGACCATGAGGAGCAGTCTGAGGGGATTTGGGGTCTCCCCTCTTTCTCCTCGAGGAGGAGGTGATGAGTTTAGGGTTAGGGCCACGCTTCCAGAAGAACATTCAAGGCCCCTGGACCCCTGGCAGTGCCCAAGGCCGGGTTGGACATTGGGGCTTGGAGCACCTGGGACAGTGGGAGGTGTCCCTGCCCATGGATGGGGTGGAATTGGATGGCCTTTAAGGTCTCTTCCAGCCCAAACCATCCCATGATTCCATATTATCCCCCACAGGGAGGACTTTAAGCTCTTCTGGAAGTTCCAAATCCAATCCCCTTTTCTCCGGAGCCGTGGGACACGTCCCTGCCTTTGCTGTTGATTTCTTGCCCCAGCCAAGCAGGACCCGGCTCCTGATCCTCTCGTCCAACTTCCAAATCCCACGGTTGGAGCAGCCTGGGACAGGGGGAGGTGTCCCTGCCCATGGAACTGGATGGGCTTTAAGGCCCCTTCCCACCCAAACCCTTCCATGATCCCACCAGGATCCCCTCCTGCCCTCTCCTCCGTGCAGCACCCAGCGCCGGCAGGAGCCGCTCGGAAAACGACCAAATTCCCACTTTTTGGCTCCTTCTCCGTCCCACCAGCTGGAAAACGACCTGGGAGGTCTGCTGGGGGAGAGCAGGAGCAGAGTGGATCCTTCCCAAGGCAGCTTGGAGCCGGACCAGCGGGGATCATCGGGGAGACCCACCGCGGGCAGGGCGGGCGGGGTGACAGGCGGAGCGAATTCCCGCTTCTCCTTGGACCCCACCAAGCGTTCCCGGCCGGCTGTTCCCGGCACGGCTCCAGGATTTGGGATGGAGCTGTGCGGAGCATATGAACTACGGCCCTCAAAGGATGGATTGAGGGAGCCCCGGGCTGGGTCCCGAGCCAGAGGCTCCTCCAGGCCCCACGGAATTGGGGTTGGGGCTCCCCGGGAGGGAGGCAGTGGGAGAAACGGGGATGGGAATGAGCGAGGAGGGAGAGGAATGGGAATGGAAAGAGAGGGGTGCATGGAAATAGAAGGGAAGAGAGAGAAAAGCAGGGAAATAGAAAGAAAAAGAAATGGAGAAATGGAGAAATGGAGAAATATAAATAAAAATGCAGAAATAGAAATAAATAAAACCAGAAATATAGAAATATTGATATATTGAAATACTGAAATTCAGAAGTAGAAATAAAAATACAGAAATAGAAATAGAAATACAGAAATACAGAAATATAGAAATATGGAAATGTAGAAATGTAGAAATATAGAAATGCAGAAATGCAGAAACATAGGAATAGAAATAGAAATACAGAAACAGAAATAAATAGGAAATAAAACAGAAATAGAAATAAAAATACAGAAATAGAAATAAAAACACAGAAATAGAAATACAGAAATATAGAAATGTAGAAATATTGAAATTTGGAAATATAGAAATCTTGAAATTTAGAAATGTAGCAATATAGAAATTTGGAAATATAGGAATAGAAATACAGAAACAGAAATAGGAAATAAAACATAGAAATAGAAACAAAAACACAGAAATACAGAAATATAGAAATATAGAAATGTAGAAATGTAGAAATGTAGAAATGTAGAAATATTGAAATTTATAAATACACGAATAGAAATACAGAAACAGAAATAAATAGGAAATACAACATAGAACTAGAAATAAAAATACAGAAATAGAAACACAGAAATAGAAATAAAGAATATAGAAGTATAGAAATGTAGAAATGAAGAAATATTGAAATTTAGAAGTATAGCAATATTGAAATATTGAAATTTGTAAATATAAGAATAGAAATACAGAACCAGAAATAAATAGGAAATATAGAAATAAAAACTCAGAAACAGAAATAAATAAAAGTAGAAATAAATAGAAATAAAAACATGGAAATAAGTATAAACAGAAATACAGAAATACAGCCATCCCCCAGAAAGAAATAAAACTCAAAATATAGAAATAGAAATAAAAACAGAAATGTAGAAATAAAAATAAATAGAAATACAGAAACAGAGAAATAGAGAAATACAGAAATAGAATGGAATAAAATAGAACATTCTCAGGTGGAAGGGAACCTACAACAACGTGGTCCAACTTCACAACCAAAAGTTGTTGATGGCATTGCCCAAACACCCCCCCAAATACTGAAAAACTGGGGACAGCCAACCCTGCCTGCAGCCCAGCACATTTGAAAGGATTTTGGAGCTGGAGGTTCATCGTTGCAGCGAAATTTTCTGGTAGGACAAGGAAAACTCTGCTTGAGAGCCAATAAAAAGAAGGACCCGCAGCCAAGCCATTGAATTTTGGATAATGCGGGGCTCGGGTCAATGGGATAAAACGGGATTTTCCCATCTGAGCTCCCTCCGTGTCCGCCCAGGGCCGGGATCTTTGCTCACAGGGGTGGAAATTCCCCCGGGGTCCGGGAGCCACACTCACTTTTCCAGCAGGACGAGGGCTGTGGTGGGGTTCACACGAAGGTACTTGCAGGTGGGCTGTCCGTAGTCGGCCAAATACGTCGACCAATCCCACTGGATGAACAGATCCAGGAGCTGGAAAGGAAAAGCAAACGGGGTCTGAAAAGAGGTGGAAAAGGGAGCAGGTGTTTCCCTGGAAGCTGGCAGAGGTCCTGGGCAGGTGGAGTGGATCCATAAAAAAAAAAAAAGGAATGCAGGCTTTATGAATTTGTTTGATATTATTCTGTTAGCGTTTAATCGTTGGCTTGATTGTAATTCATTATTGATTTAGGAATATTTGACATTAATTAATGCGGGGCTGTATTAATTCAGCCATTGAGTGTTCCTGCTCTGTGATCCCTATTTTTGGGGATTTGAGGTCTGGGACACCTCGAGGAAGTGGGTGACAAACAACCCCAGTGCCCTGATGCTCTCAGCTGTGGCAGGAGGAAACTTTTGGGGTCAAAGTCACCACAAACTTCTGTCCCCAGACAACCTCCAGCATAATTCCAAACATTCCCCACGGATTTCTCATCACCCTTGGTCCATCCCAACACCCTCCAAGGCCCAGAGCTCCCCGAGGAGCTCAGGGGGTTATTCTGGGTGAGGGCAGCTCCCGGAGATTGGGAGTCCCAGGTGCTTTCCAGACGTTGGTGAGAGAAACCACCAGGCCTTGGCAGCAGGGGAAGGAAAAGGGATTAACTCAGCCACCCGTGACAGTCCCGGCTCCAGACGGCCAAAATTCCCACCTGCAGCCCTTCATTTCCATAAATGACCCCGCTCCTCCCAGCCAGGTGAGGGACGGGTAAACGACGGCTCAGGTTGCCCAAATCCCTCTTCCCACACTGTTCCCACCCTTATTTTCCTTAAAAAACCAGGAACTGCCATGTTCTCCCCACACGTGGATCTCCTCACCTCAATGGGGAATTGGCTTCTCCAACCACCCATGAGGGCACAGTCCAAGTTCCCTAAATGCCCTCTTCCTGTACTGTTCCCATCCTTGTTTTCCTTAAAAAAAAATCTGCCATGCCCTCCCCACACGTGGATCTCCTCACCTCAACGAGGAACTTGGCTCCTCCACCCACCCATGAGGGTACAGTCCAATGTGCTCTTCCCACACTGCTCCCATCCTTATTTTCCTTAAAAAAAACAGGATCTGCCATGCCCTCCCCACACGTGGATCTCCTCACTGCAATGGGGACTCAGCTCCTCCATCCACCCATGAAAACATGGTCCAAATCCCTCTTCCCACACTGTTCCCATCCTTATTTTCCATAAAAACCCAGAAACTGCCGTGCCCTCCCCACATGTGGATCTCCTCACTGCAATGGGGACTCAGCTCCTCCACCCACCCATGAGGGCACAGTCCAATGGCCTCTCCCTACACCGTTCCCATCCTTGTTTTCTTTAAAAAACCAGGATCTGCCATGTTCTCCCCACACGTGGATCTCCTCACCTCAACGAGGCCTTGGCTCCTCCATCCACCCATGAAAACGTGGTCCAAATCCCTCTTCCCACACCGTTCCCATCCTTATTTTCCATAAAAAACCAGGAAAATGCCGTGCCCTCCCCACACGTGGATCTCCTCACCTCAACGAGGCCTTGAGTCGTCCACCGACCCATGAGGGCACAGTCCAACATGCTCTTCCCACACCGTTCCCATCCTTATTTTCCATAAAAACCCAAGAACTGCCGTACCCTCCCCACACATGGATCTCCTCACCTCAGCGAGGCCTCGGCTCCTCCACCCACCCACAGAGGCAGGGCCCAGGCCTCCCGGGATGCGGCCTTCACCTCCGCCCCATCCCCGGCAGGTTAATTAAGAGCTCCTTGCCTTTCCCCCCTCCCAAAGATCCCGTCTTGGAGCGCCGCTGTGACCACTCTATTTGGGGACAGGCTGCCAAGCGCGTGGACGTCTTCATCGCCCGCTCGGCGCGTCCCGGCGCCCACCGCCGGAGCCGGGAGAGGCCGGGCCCGTCCCGCGGCCAAGCGGGGCCCATAGAGGCCCCATTGTCCCCGCGTCTCCATGGTTTTCCTGGAGGCCCCGGCGCTGTTTAACAACGCATCTTGCCCCGCCAAGAAGGGGATTTAGCTCCTCCGAGACCTCCAGATACAAAACAAAAATGTGCAACAAGATTCTTTTTGACTATGTAGGTCAGGGCAAGGAAAACAAGCTGTCGGGAACAATCCCCCGGGCTGGCGGGGGGGATGGATTAGCCGGGACCTAAGAGGGCTTTTCCAGCCCGGGTCCCGCTCGGCTTTGTCCCGGCGGGGCCTTTGTGTTGAACTACAAACCCGAGCTGAACATCGTTGGCAGGAGGTTTTTTTTTTCCTCCAAGGGGGCACCTTCTAGAGAGAGACAACCTTAAATATGATTTCACAGGGCGCTTTTCAGGCCGAGCGCCGGGGCCAGAGTGCTTCCGCGGGGTTTGGCGGCTGCTGGGAGGGCTTGCATGGTTGTACAGGCTCAAAGGGAACCCCCACAACGCACCAAAGGCCCCTTGCTGGTGGCCCCGGCAGGGTGAACGTGCCTCAGGCAAAGCCCAAACAAAGCCCGAGGGAGTTCTTGCCATGGAAAGTGCGCGGCCGGAGCGTCCCCGGGGGCCAGGTAGCCGCCGGTGGGGATGGGGAGTGAAGAGCCAGGAGGAAAAGGGGTGAAGGAGGAAAGGAAGGAAAAAGGTGAGGATTAGGAAGGGGTTGGGAGAGGATGGAACGGGAACGTTGGGAGTTGTTCTGGCAGAGAGGCTCAGGAGCAGTGCGGGAGCTCAGACGGACACGGAGCTGCTCCCAAGGCTGGAGCCCCTCTGCTCTGGAGCCAGGCTGGGAGAGCTGGGAATGTTCCCCTGGAGAAGGGAAAAATACAGGGACACCTCAGAGTCCCTGCAGGGGCTCCAGGAGAGCTGGAGAGGGGCTGGGGACAAGGGCTGCAGGGACAGGACACAGGAAATGGCTCCCACTGGGCAAGGGGAGCTTGGGTTGGGATCTTGGGCAGGAATTCCTGGCTGGGCTGGAATTCCCAGCTTGGCTGGGGCTGCCCCTGTACCCCGGCAGTGCCCAAGGCCAGGTTGGATCCACCTGGGATGGTGGGAGGGGGTGGCACTGGATGGGATTTAAGGTCTCTTCCCACCCAAACCATTCCATGAACATCCCAACCAGCAATAACTTGGGATTTAGGAGTGGACAGGGCCAGGTTGGACACTGGGGCTTGGATCCACCTGAGACAGTGGAAGTGTCCCTGCCCATGGCAGGGGTGGCACTGGATGGGATTTAGGGTCCCTCCCATCCCAATCCATTCCATGATTCCATGATTCCATCATTCCACGATTCCATGTACCATAACACACAATGTACAGTAAGTTCAGAAGATAACAAACCCCATAACCAACAGGAGAGCTGGAGAGGGGCTGGGGACAAGGGCTGCAGGGACAGGACACAGGGAATGGCTCCCACTGCCAGAGAAACTCCAGAGAACCTGGGGCCATCCACAGCATCTCTACGGGAGCCCAGGTGCGCCCAGGTGGCCAAGAAGGCCAAGGACACCTGGGCTGTGCCAGCACCGGGGTGGCAGCAGGAGCAGGGCAGTGCCTGTCCCCTCTGCTGGCCCTGGTGAGGCCACAACCTCAAATCCTGGGACAGTTTTGGGCCTCTCCCAACAAGAGAGACCCTGGAGGGGCTGGAACGTGTCCAGGGCAGGGAAGGGAGCTGGGAAGGGCTGGAGAATTCCCAAGGGAGCTGGGGAAGAGCTCAGCCTGGAGAAAAGGAGGCTCAGGGGGGCCCTTGTGGCTCTGCACAGCTCCCTGGAAGGTTGGAAGCAGGTGGAGGGTGGGATCTGATCCCAGGGATAAGAGGGAACGGCCTCAGGCTGGGCCAGGGGAGCCTCAGGGAGGATTTTGGGAAAATTCCTACATGGAAAGGGCTGTCCAACCTGCTGGAGGCCCAGTCCCTGGAAGGATTTGAAGGATGTGGGGACACAGGTCAGCGGTGGCCTGGGCAGTGCTGGAGAAAGGCCGGACACGATCTCCGCGCGCTTTTCCAACCTCACTGATTCCGTGACTCCCAACCTCGGCCTGGACCTTCCCGGAGCTCTCCCGGAGCCAGACCACCCCCAGGTGGCTCCCGACAGTGACGGATGGGCTGTGTATTTTCCAGCTCTTTGCCCACATCCATCTTTTTTTTTTTTTTTGGCCGGGCAGGTCCGAGGACGGCCGGGGCCGGCACCTTTGGCCCCGGCTGCCGCTCGTGCTCCGGAGGGGAGAAGGTCCTGCAGGAGGGAGCCCGAAGGCTCGGGGAGAGCTGCCTCCGGGCGATTTATCTGTCACATAAATGTGGTTTTATTGGTTTTACTGCTTCAACTTTTCACCTCTGCAGCTAAATCTGAACGGGCCGAGGGGAAAGGAGGAGGAGGGGGGAAAAAAGAAAAAACGGGAGAAGGGAAAAAAAGCCGGCGGCGCGGGGCTGCCGCGGGTCTGCCGGGGGAGTTTCCAAATCAAATATGCAAATACCATTAATTCTTTAAACTGGAGTCTCCCTTTCAAGGCCATAAATCAAACCCAACAGCACATCCACTGGGCAGGGGGGAGGGAAAGGGAAAGGAGAGGAGGGAAAGAGAAAGGGAAAAGGAGAGGAGGGAAAGGGAAAAAAGAGGAGGGAAAGGGAAAGGAGAGGAGGGAAAGGGAAAAGAGAGAAGGGAAAGAATAGGAGGGAAAGGGAAAAAAGAGGAGGGAAAGGGAAAAGGAGAGGAGGGAAAGAGAAAAGGAGAGGAGGGAAAGGGAAAAAAGAGGAGGGAAATGGAAAAGGAGAGGAGGGAAATGGAAAGGAGAGGAGGGAAAGGGAAAAGGAAAGAGGAGGGAAAGGGAAATGGAGAGGAGGGAAAGGGAAAAGGAGAGGAGGGAAAGGGAAAAGGAAAGAGGAGGGAAAGGGAAAAGGAAAGGGAAAGGGAAAAGGAGAGAGGGAAAGGGAAAGGAGAAGAGGGAAAGGGAAAAGGAGAGGAGGGAAAGGGAAAGGAGAGGAGGGAAAGGGAAAGGAGAGGAGGGAAAGGGAAAAGAGAGGAGGGAAAAATTAAGAGGAGCTTTCACCACGACGATGAGAGAGTGGGATAAGATCAGGGAGGTGCAGATGTGTTCAGGGCTGGGGACCTGCAGCTTCCCGGGGTTCTGGGAACACCTTGAGCAGGAGCAGGAAGAGGTGCAGGCACAGCTGTATAAAAAGGGGGAGGTGGAGGATGGTTTGGAAAAAAAACGCCGGAAAAAAAACGCCAGAAAAAAAGGTATTAAAAAGCACTAAAATGGGGTTTATACCCATACAGGAGCTTGTGTTCAAACTGAAGCCTAGAATTCAAGAGAAGGAAATGCTGGAATGAAAGATTTGAGCTGGGAGCCAATTCCCAGCCCTGTCCCAGGCTCCCCTAGGAAGAACTTTCCCCCCCATTTCACGGAATCATGGAACCATTTAAACTGGGAAAGACCTTTCACATCATCAAGTCCAACCACCAGTCCTACCTCAAAACCACTTCCTTTTCACCCCCCTTTCCAACGTCACCGCCTCAAACTCTCCAAAAACGTCCTTTTCATCCCAGCAGGCAGATTTTTATGCCCCTCACCTCAGGCACAGGGCTGGAAGGTCCCTGCAGGAGGAAACCAGGCCGTGGCCGGGCTCTGCATCCCCCTCCAGATGAGGAGGAGAGCGGGGACAGTTTGTTCTGTCCTGACGACAGCGCGGAATCTGGATTGAATCCTCCCGGCCAAGCCAGGAGCACTGGAATGTGACTCCAAGCCGATTCCAAACACGGCCTGCGAGCCCTGCCAGAGCTCCTGGAACCGGATCAAAGCCACCACCGGCGTTTGCACGCTCGCACCTGTGTCACGGTCACGGAATCGTGGGGTGGGTCGGGTGGGAAGGGACCTCAAAGCCCACCCAGATCCAACCCCACGGGCAGGGACACCTCAGACTATCCCAGGTGACTTCAAGCCCCATCCGACCCGGCCTTGGACACTTCCAGGGATGGGGCTGTGACTGCCCCATCTGGCCCAGCATCCCCCAACAGGGAGTTGCACCAAAAGCTCCTGACCTGCAGGAAATTCCCATGGGAATGCACCAATTGTCCCAGGAAAAGGGATGGGATTGGGTTGTGGAAGAGACATCCCCTCATTGTGGTTTTCCAGTCCTTTAGGGCTGGCTACCAGGAGGAGGAGAAGGAGAAGGAGAAGGAGAAGGAGAAGGAGAAGGAGAAGGAGAAGGAGAAGGAGGAGAAGGAGAAGGAGAAGGAGAAGGAGAAGGAGAAGGAGAAGGAGAAGGAGAAGGAGAAGGAGAAGGAGAAGGAGAAGGAGAAGGAGAAGGAGAAGGAGAAGGAGAAGAAGGAGGATCTCTCTTCACAAGGAGCCACGTGGAGCAGACAAGGAGCAAAGGCTCCAAGGTGCCACAGGAAAGGTTTGATCTCCATAAAGAAGAAATTCCTTGAAGTGAGACCCATCCTCCACTGGGACAACTTCCCTGTGGATGTGGTGGAGACCCCACTGCTGAAGGTTTCCGGGACGCATGGGACAAGGCTCCATCCATTCCTTCCCCACACCAGGTTGGACCAGATGAGCCCTCAAGGTCCCTCCTAACCAGGGTGGTTCTGCCATTCCATCCCAGGGAGAAACTCCCCTCTGATCCACCACCAGATTTCCTGCCAGGGACAAGGAGGATGGATTTGGTGGGATTGGAGGGATTTGGGTTCCACCGTGGTGGATTGGAGAGGACTCTGCCAGCACCATCCCAGCAGATGGGATGCTGCCAGCGTTGGTGGGAAACCTTCCCATGAAGAGCTAAACCTTTCCTTCAACAAAAGCCTAAATCAAGGAGTTCAGTCCTTGTTTCTCCAAGCACACCCAGCTGGGCCGAGGTGGGGCCAGGTCCTCCTTGCGGTGGGATTTTGGGGACATCAGATCCCCACGGCAGTGACAGCGATGCCACACGGTTATGGCCAAGCTTTTGCCATGAGTTTTACATCCCCAGGGCACGGAAAAGCACGAATTTAGTCAGGTTTGGTGTTTTCCCAGCTGGAAGCAGCATTCCTGCCCTGAACCCTGCTGAGGGCCATGAGCTGGGTCACGTCCCTGAGTGCCCGCTCTGGTTTTCCATGGAAAAAGGAGGGAATTTTCAGATCCAAGGTGAAAACAGCTCTCAAAATCTCCATTATCCCTCCTTATCCCCACAACCGCAGTCTGATCTTCCCCTTCCCAAGGTTTTTTGCACCTGGAATGAACAACCCTTGACCCAACACCTGCCACAAACCTGCTCTGATTTGTACAAGACCACACCTCGAGCTTCCAAACCTCGGGAGAAACTTCCTTGAAAAGGCTGCCTTCCCTGACTGAACACCACGGCCCCTCAGGAAAGGGGACAACCCACCACTGCCCACCTGGAGGACGGGACAAGATGCTCCAGTGGGATCAGGAAACAGTGGCCAGACCCCCAGTCCTGCTGGGGACTTCCAGGAAAGACACAAAACTTTGGGAAAACCAGCGGCAATTCCCAGTTTGTCCACTTGGTCCATAACCCATCCCACCACACTGGTGGAGCAGCCCCTTCCACCATCCAGCAGGGAATTGTCTCAGGGATGACAAAAACCCCAAGGAGCTTCCAGCAGCAGCAGCAGCAGCCACAGACCAAGCACAGCCCAAATAATTTATTTTGGGGAGGTTTCAATTACGCCTCGTGGGAAAGGAATACTGAAAGAGAAAGAAATATTCCGACCCCTGGGAAGGCGTGGGGTTTGGACAATAGCGTTCCCAAAAAGAAAAGGCACCGGGAATTGGAACATGATGTTTGCTGCTGAATTGTGAAAGGCACGGAGGGGGAAATCGTGGCCTAAGTGAAAACAGGAGCGGATTTGTCACTGGTTTCACCGGAAAGGAGGGTTTGCTCTGGGAATTGGGTGTCCTTCGGGTGAGGGGTTGGAGAGCACCCGCAGGGAGCTGGGGATGGACAAGGAATCATCCACACACGGAGCACAGGGAAGGAAAATCTTGATTTGGGTGCTTCCCTAACTACCTGGGTTTCTTGGGGCTTTTTCTACAGATCCAAGAGTCCTGTTCGGACCTCTCTGTGAGACACAAGAACCCCAAGTGTCTCCTCCAGATCTCCTGGGATGTCCTCCTGGACAGAGGAGAACCAATTCCAAGCTCCTCACACCACATTTAACTGGGTTAATATCGTGAGTTAAAAGCAGCAATTTAATTTTCTTTCCTTTTTCTCTTTGTATCTGCAAAAGTCAAACAGTTCCTGTAAAAAATAAACCAAAACAGGAGAGGAATCTGGAAGGATTTATGGCAGCCAGGACAGTTTGTAACCGAGAGAGGTCTGAGACCAACAAAACCCAAATCTGTCCAGTCTGGATTATTTTCAGCTTCACATTATTGCCTGTTTATAGGTTCTTGTACTCCTGATAGCCCAGATTTCCAGGGAAAGGGCTCCACAAAGCTTTGCTGCACAGAGGGATCTCCCGGTTTTCCAGCTGAAAACATTCATGGTTTATTAGGAGGAAAACCTCCGGCTTTCCACCTCTGGCTTCCCACCTGCTCTGAAGCCACACTGGAATTACACGGGGTTGACTTTTCTCCTCTTCCCGAAGGAATCTCTTCCAAGGGTCTCATTAAAAACTTTGCAGGATTTTGCCTCAGAAATTTTGTGTTTCTGAGCACCAGGAGCAGCTGAGGGAGCTGGGGAAAGGGGCTGAGCCTGGAGAAAAGAGGGATCGGGGGGACCTTGTGGCTCTGCACAACTCCCTGCCAGGAGGGGACGGCCAGGGGGGGATTTGGGATCTTATCCCAGGGAATGCGGACAGCAGGAGAGGGAATGGCCTCAGGCTGGGCCGGAAAATTCCTTCCTGGAAAGGTCTGTCCAGTGGGGACGCTGAGGACCAGCAGCACCACGTGTGGGGTGACAGCCCTGGAAAGTCCCCCCACGCCTGGCTTTAGTCACCCCCTGGATCTTTGCCCGCAGGGAAAGCTCCGCTAAATTCTAGGGAAATCCCGAGTTCCCCTCACCCACAGCATGGCCCTTGGGAAATAAGAAGAGCCAGGGCTGAAAACCAGGTGGTGCAAAACCCCTGGGACCTCAACCTTTCGGGGTCGAACCGATAACGCCCGGAACAGGGGCACTTCATGAACGGCCACGGGAACAAAATCCAAGCGGAGCTGCTGGATTTGCGCTCCTAAAAATAATCCCTGGGACTCATCCCGTTTCTCCAAGCAGGTTCACGAGCTGGCAGGGAAGGCTGGGCCCGGGGACGGGCGGATTCCCACCCTCCGGACCCTCGGACGGCACAGGGGGGACAATACTGGGCGGGAGCCAGCAGGAATGAAAGAGCCTCGGAAGAGCGTTCCGCAGGGAATTCCGCCGTTGAATGAACGCTCGGCTCCTCCATTGACGCGCCACAAAAGGGGGATTCATTCCCCAGGCAGAGATGGCTCCTGGAGCAGCATCCCCCCGGATCGGGTTCTGGTGGAGCTGCACCCTCCACCCTCTGTAAACCCCTCCAACACCCGAAATTTGGGCATGTGATGTCTGGAGAGCACTCAGGGTGTGGGTAATCGCCCTTAGAGGATGTTTGGAAGGTGTTTCGGGGATTTTGGGAAAGCTCTGTGGCTGGGAGTCGATGGCTCCGTGCTCAGGTGTCCCATTAATATGGAATTCCTTTTCCACTGACGCATTCCAGGCGTTCACGGCCTTCTGGGTTTCCCTGCCTGACCCACACGTCCAGCTCAGTGGCTCCAAAGAAAACGTTAGGAAATAACGTGGAGAATCCCAATATTTCAGATATTTCAGTCAGGGAAGAGCAACCACAAGCACAAAAAAACCCAAACAAACCACAAAAGCCCTAAAAACAGGAAAGGGAGTTCAGAGGGGAGAAATCGGGAGTTGTCCAAATAAACTCAGAGAACACACCTCCAGCATCGTCCCAGTTGAGAAAAACATCATCCCAAAAAGCCGGGGGGAAAGGAAAAAATCACTTTAACGCCACTTTTCCAGGAGGGAGCATTCCCAACTCATCGACGGAGAGCTTTGGGGCCGGGAGGGGTCAGTGCTGCCCACCAGCAGCGAACCCAGGCACCTGCAGGGTGCAGGTGACACCTTTTGGGACAGACAGAGCCCAGCGCCGGGCTGGGACACCCAGACCCCTCAGTGAGGGTGTTTTCCCTTGGAGGGATCCCCCCATATGGCTGGGCAGCAACTCCTCCTGTCCTTGCTGTCCAAACCCCGTGAGATTCGTGGCGTTTGAACCAAACCTCCCCTGATATCCCCCAAAAAAACCACCGGCACCATCTCCCCGGGCCCCGCGGGGCCAAGCTCTCCACGCTTCTCCTTCCTGTTGCCGCTCAGCTGACGCCAAATCCTCCGCGGAGCCGCATTTTTCTTGTGTTTACACGTTTAAAAAAAAAGGGGCTAAAAAAAAAAAAAAATAGGAAAAAAAAAAAAGGAAAAAAAAAAAAAAAAAGAGGAGGTGACCTCTTGCTCACCCCGGGCGGGCTGTGAGGAGCCGCCGCTGCCTTCACCTCCGGCTGAACTTCCAGATTATCTCAGCCAAGATTCACCTTGCACTGAACTTGTACCCGGAGCACGGCACAGTCACGGAGCCCTGATTAAACATCGCAGCACCACGGGGCCATAAATTTATGCATTTAATGAGGATTAGCGGCGCTTCCTCCCGCCCTCCTCGGGCTGGGGACACGATGGGAGCGCTCCACCAGCATGGGTTGGACGTGGAAAAACCTGGGAACGAGCAGGAGGTGAAGCAGCTCCTGTGCTGTTCCCTGGGTGTGGAATCCGTGGCGAATCCCACGGGAGCAACCGCGGAACGACCCGTGGAGGGTTTGCGCCGCTTTCCACCCAAAAAAAAAAAACCACCCCAGGAAAAAGGAAGAAAAAAACTGTTGTGGGACACGGCGCTCCAGGAGCTCGTGTGGGTCCCTTGGCCCAGCAGGAAACCGTCCGCAGGCCGTGGCCTCCTAAACTCTGGCTGCCCTCTTCCCACCGAGCCAGCGCCGCATCCCAGCGCCGTCCTCCCGTCTCTCTTCCAGGACGGACGCGTGACGGGAGGCAGCGGCTGCCGCCTCCTCCTCCTCCTCCTCCTCCTCCTCCTCCTCCTCCTGCTGCTGTCCCAGCTGCCACGGAGGGAACGGGAGAGCTCCGCGCTCGCCGACGCCGGCCGGGGTCACTCGGCCGCGCCAGGGGAGAACGTCTGGGCGGCGAAATGGATCCGCTCAAGTTCAAGTGCTTGGAATGCCTCCCTCTTTTTTTTTTTTTTTTTTTTTTTTTTTTCTTTTTTTTTTTTTTTCTAAGAAACTAAACTAATACATCCCTGCTTTTCCTGATAACTTCCTCCTTTTCCCTGGGAGGTTTTTGTTTAGCAGATCCATTGTTCTCGGCCAGCCTTGCCCTGGGGTCCAATTTGAGAGCGTTCTCATTTTTCCCCCTATGTAACCGATGCTTATTTCTTTAAGCTCCACTGTAAACACAAAGCACACGGCAGAGCCCTGGCCCGGCTTTGCAGGAGGCAGCCTCAGCCCTGGAACTGCTTCTCCCTGGGTTTTTTTCTTTTTTTTTATTGGAAACAAAAGGATTGGGTCTCTCTTGCTCCGAGGAGTCAAACACCTGCGGGATGCGGGAACCCGCGGGTGGTCCGGCGGCTCTCTGGCCCTTTCCTGCTTCCAGAAACGTGGCTTCGCTAATTAAAGACTTCTTGGTTGTTCATTAGGGGCAGGGGTTGAGGCAGCAGGACCCCTTGCAGGTGGCCTGGAGGTCCTTGGGGTGCTCGGGGTGAAGGAGGAGCCACCAGAGCGTCCCCACGGGAGGGGTGGCACAGGGGGACAAATATAAACTGAAATATCAAATAAATCCTTGGAAGAAGTGAGAGCGTCTTGGATGGTCCCAGAGACACGCCAGGAGACGGGGATTTGGGAAGGGTGGGTGACGAGGCCACCACTGACCCCTGTCCCCAAGTGCCACCTCCACAGGGCTCTGAAACCCCCCCAGGGATGGGCACTCCAAACCTCCCTGGGCAGTTCCAGGGCCTGAGCTCCCTTTCCATGGGGAAATTCCTGCTGCTGCCCACCCTGAGCCTCCCCTGGCCCAGCCTGGGGCCGTTCCCTCTCCTCCTGTCCCTGTGCCCTGGGAGCAGATCCCAAATCCCCCCCGGCTGTCCCCTCCTGGCAGGAGCTGTGCAGAGCCACAAGGGCCCCCTGAGCCTCCTTTTCTCCAGGCTCAGCCCCTTTCCAGCTCCCTCAGGAATTCTCCAGCCCCTGCCCAGCTCCTGGAAAAGGCTTCCCAAAGTGCAAGTGTCCTAGGCCAGGATGGACAGGGCTTGGAGCAACCCTGGGATAGGGATGGTGAGGAACAGAACCAGGTTCTTCCAGGTCCTTTCCCACCTCACCCATTCCATGATCCCAGGGTAAAAGAGGAGGATTTAACATTCCCACTCGCTCCAGGTCTGCCTGGGAGCATGGCCACCTTCCACAAACCTCCTCCTGCACAGAAAGCCCCGAGTTTTTTCCAACCTGTTCCCTTTCTGGTGGCTCCAAACCACCTCAGGGACTCGGAATTCGCAGGGAATGAAGGCATGGAGTCAGGAACTCCGGCGGAGAACGTGCCACGCTTGTGGAAACCTGGGAAAAACCTCCTGGACGACCCAAGTCGGGCTCCTAATTAATGACCAGCCCCAAATCCTGCAGGACCTGCACATTCCTGGGATTGAAACGATGCTGAGCAGGAGCTGGGGCAGGATTTGATCCCGCGGCTGCATCCGCCAGACGGCCCCGGGCACGGGGAGCCCCGGCAGGATTTATGGATCTTTGTTGGAGATAAAAGCAACCCAAGAAGCTCCGGGAAACAAAAGCCAAGGCTTTTTTTTTTTTTTTCCTTGGAGTGTCACAGTAACCCCTGGACGGCCCCGCGCTCATTGTCACAGCCCTGGAAAGGTACAAACAAAGGGAGCTCTGGGTGCCAAGAGCCCGGAGCAGGAGGGAGAGGAGCGGCCGCAAAATTCCCTGCGCGGTCACTTCCAGGGCAGAAATCCCGGGAGGAGACTGGCTTGGGATGCGCACGAGGAGTTCTCGCCCCATTCCAAAGCGATTCCCGGCGCGGGGGAGGAGGGTGGAGTCCCGGGCTTGGGGAATTCGACACCAGGGGGACGAACAAAAAGTCCCTTTAGGGGTTAAAAATGCGCTTTAAGGCCGTTAATGGGGCTGGAAAGGGAGGGTTTGGGGTGAGAGCGGTTCCCCCAAAAAATAATGGGATTGGATCCCGAAATTGCTGTCCTGGTTATGGGAAGGTGCCACAGGTGTTCCCTAAATCTGATGCTCCTCCTGCCCCGAAGATCCCAGGAGGAACACCTCCAAGGAAGGTGTTTTCCAGAATTTTGGGGAATTTGAAGTGGGAGAAAACTGCTCTGGGGAGGTTGGAGTCAATGTGGAAGGAGGGAAAAGGGAGGAAAAGTGAAAATAAAGGAAAAGGGGGAAAAGAAAGAGAAAGAAAGAAAGAAAGAAAGAAAGAAAGAAAGAAAGAAAGAAAGAAAGAAAGAAAGAAAGAAAGAAAGAAAGAAAGAAAGAAAGAAAGAAAGAAAGAAAGAAAGAAAGAAAGAAAGAAAGAAAGAAAGAGAAAGAAAGAAAGAAAGAAAGGAGATAGTAAAGAGAAAGAAGGGAAAAGAAAGGAAAAGTAAAAAGAAAGAAGGGAAAAGAAAGGAAAAGTAAAAAGAAAGAAGAGAAAAGAAAGGAAAAGGAAGGGAAAGAGAAAGGAGAGAAAAGAAAGGAAAAGGAAGGGAAAGAGAAAGGAGAGAAAAGAAAGAAAAAGGAAGGTGAAAGGAAGAAGAAAAGCAAGAAGGAAAAGGCAGAAGCAAAAAAAGAAGGAAAAGTGAAAATGAGAAAAAACAATGAGAAAATGAAAGAAAGAGAAATGAAGAGAGGGAAAAGAAGGAAAGAGGGGAATAGGGAAAAAACGAAAATAAATTAAGAAAGGAAAAGAAGAAAAGGGAAAAAGGGAAGTCAGGAAATAAAAATGATAGTACAGTAATGAAAAAAATCCAAAGAAATTTAATGTAGATGGAATTTCAGAGGAGGATTTGTCAAAGCAGATCCAAACTCATCCATGGAACCCTCATCTGACACCTGGATTTGGGTACTAGAGTCTGGTATCTGTCACTGGGATTTGGGCACTGGGATCAGGGATCTGCCACTGGGATTTGGGCACTGGAATCAGGGATCTGCCACTGGGATCAGGGATCTGTTGCTGGGATTTGGGCACTGGAATCAGGGATCTGCCACTGGGATCAGGGATCTGTTGCTGGGATTTGGGCCCTGGGATCAGGGATCTGCCACTGGGATTTGGGCACTGGAATCAGGGATCTGCCACTGGGATCAGGGATCTGTCGCTGGGATTTGGGCCCTGGGATCAGGGATCTGTCACTGGGATTTGGGCCCTGGGATCAGGGATCTGTCACTGGGATTTGGGCACTGGAATCAGGGATCTGTCACTGGGATCTGGGCACTGGGATCAGGGATCTGCCACTGGGATCTGGGCACTGGAATCGGGGATCTGCCACTGGGATTTAGGCACCGAATTCCCATTTCCAGGTCTGACAGAGCCATCAGCTCCCACCTCCCTCCCCCCCTGATGGACAGAACGCTCCAAACCCAGCCAAGCCCCTGCACCGTTTGTCCAACCCACCTCACCTCGGTGAATTCAACCTCAGCTAAGCCCAGCTCAACGTCAAGCCCAGCCTAAGCAGCCTGGCTAAGCCAGACCCCCTTTCCAGGGCATTTTCCACCCCAAAACCCGAGGCCTGCGTGTTCCCATCACGGTCCCGTTGCCTCATTCCCGTCTTCCCAGCGCCTTTTCCTGGCAGGAAGGAGCAGAGGCCGGGCCAAGCCGTCTGCTGGCCCTTCCCTGAGCTCCAACAGCGGTGTTGGAGACAAATAAATTTGTCTTTATTTACCCCAAAAACGTGTTTATTTTCTCCTGCCCTTTTGATTTCGTTATTGTTTGATAGGGGACATAAAGCAGAAGCCCCCGATCGATGCCAGAGGCTCCCAACCCCGAGGGCTCCTTGGAAACTTCCTTGGGGTTGTCGGAACATTTCTGAGGGGGTTATGAACTCCTTAAACAAACAGCTGAGGTCATTGTTAGTCACAAAAAAAGACAAAAAAAAAAAAAAAAAAAAAGGAATTATTTCAGGAAATAAAAAAAAAAAAAAAAAGCAGGATTAAAGTTACAGCCAGAAGCTGCTCCCAGGGAAAGGAGCGGGGATGGGGGGGTGGCAAAATGGCAAAATCCGCGGCAAAACCGTCCAGGAGCCGCCAGCCTGGCACGGGTTTGCCAGCTGCCATTCCAGGCCACCCTCTCCGTGGTTTTGAGATGCCAAATCCTCATCAAATCCTTCTCCCTGGAGTCAGAAATTCCAACCTCAATTCCAAGGGTCACTGTCCAGGGAAGAAGAAGGAGGAAAGGGGGAAGAGGGACAAGGAAAGGGGAGGAAAAGAGAGGAAGAGAAGGAGAAGGAGAAGGAGAAGGAGAAGGAGAAGGAGAAGGAGAAGGAGAAGGAGAAGGAGAAGGAGAAGGAGAAGGAGAAGGAGAAGGAGAAGGAGAAGGAGAAGGAGAAGGAGAAGGAGAAGGAGAAGGAGAAGGAGAAGGAGAAGGAGAAGGAGAAGGAGAAGGAGAAGGAGAAGGAAAGGAAAGGAAAGGAAAGGAAAGGAAAGGAAAGGAAAGGAAAGGAAAGGAAAGGAAAGGAAAGGAAAGGAAAGGAAAGGAAAGGAAAGGAAAGGAAAGGAAAGGAAAGGAAAGGAAAGGAAAGGAAAGGAAAGGAAAGGAAAGGAAAGGAAAGGAAAGGAAAGGAAAGGAAAGGAAAGGGAAAGGGAAAGGGAAAGGGAAAGGGAAAGGGAAAGGGAAAGGGAAAGGGAAAGATGCATCAAAGCCACTGAATGCAGGAGTGTTCCTATCAAAGGACACATGGATACAACACCTGGATATCCATAAATTCAGGCACAGGGAAGGAGTGGGGTCTGAGCACATTGGGAAAACCAAGGAGAGAGGCCTCTTATCCCACAAATTCACAGTCACGAGGAAGAGACTGCCTGGCTGCCCCAGCCCCTCCCATCTCCTGATCCCTGTGGGACAGAATTCCATCCATCCCAGAGGCTCCACTGGTTCCATTTCCAGTACCAGGGATTCCAAGATTCCCACTGGGCAGGGTTTCTCCCACCCCTGGGTGAGCCTGGCAGCTTTGGAGATCCTGGAGCTCTGCTGGGATCCTTGGAAGGACAGGATGCGCTTCCCACCTCCAGCAGATCCAGCTGGGACATCCCCAATCCCCAATCCCAGGAAAAGTTGGATGCACGGAGCTCCCCGCACCCCTGAAAGCTCCATGGAGTGGAGAAATCCCTGTTTTTTCCTGCTGCTCATCCCTCCCTGCTGCTAACGAGCCTCTCTCCCAGCCTCATTTCTCATTCCTGCTCTCTCCCGGCTTTGTGCCTCCCCTCTCTGTGTCTGATCCTCTTTTTTCCTTAAAAAAAAATAAAAATAAAAAATCCCTATTTTCTGCACAGCCCCCAAACCCCCCCGAGCCTGCCCAGGCTCAGCAACATGAATAAAATACAGAGGGAATTCAAAAAGAGAGGGGAAAATTAAAAATAAATAAAAGCCAAGCAAGCTGCTGGCAGGTGCTGAACTCTCCTTGTGCTCCAAGAGGAATTTTTCATGACATTCCCATCACTTATTTAGGCTGTGCCTCCGTGACCTCCTGCATTTCCCTGCATTCCAACGAGGCACTGGCCGCTCCTCTGCCCACCTAAATCCCCCCCCAAAAAAATCCTCCAGGAAATACAGAAAATTTAAGGAATTGGTTGTGGGACTGATCAACGGGAATGCTGAGTTCAGGAAAAACGCAGAGGGAAAAGGGAAAATCCTTGTGGATGGAGAAGATGTGGAGGAGATGTCGGTGGAGGTGGGAATCCAAAGGGTTTTCAATCCTCTGCTCGGTCTGATGCCAAAAGCAGCAGGGAAAAGATGGGATGGGCAAGAGGGAAAAGCAAATTAAAAAAAAAAAAATCTTAAAGCGGATTAAAAAGCTTTAAAATCACGGAAACACGGAATTGTTTGGGTTGGAAGAGGCCATGGAGTCTGACCATCCCCTGCACTGCCACGACCACCAATGCCCCGTGTCCCCAGGTGCCACATCCTCAGGGATTTAAATCCCTGCAGGAATGGGTGGACATCCCATCACTTCCATGGGCAGGGAAGGAATTTCCCTCATTCCTACCCAAACCTCCCCAGTACAAGTTGAGGCTGTTTCTCCTTCTTCTGCCCCTTGGTCCCCAGGAGCAGAACTTGATTCCCACCTGGATTCAGCTCCGTGGCATCCCAGAGAACCTCTCAGAGCCAGGGATGGAGCTGCCCCGGGGGAGCCGAGCCCTGAAATGCTCCAGGAAATAAAAGAGGAGCAAATAAAGCCCAGGAAGTAAAAAGAAAAGGAAATAAATCCCAAGAAATAAAGGTGAGCAAATAAAAGCCAGATCAGATCTCAGAGATGCTGAAAATCAGCAGCTTCATTAAGAAATAAATTAATTATGGGAGTTAATCATGGGAATTAGGGGTTAAGTGATTTCCAGAGTCACCCTGGGGCACCTAAAAGCCACCAAGCCCTGAGATACGGAAGTGCTCAGTGAGAACCAAATTAAACAATTGTGGTTTTCCCTAAATCTGTATCCCGTGATCCATCCCGGATCCAGGGACGGGCTGACCTCATCCCATTTGGGGAACTCCCTTCCTGCTGGATTCTGGGGGAGTGGCAAACGTGAGCCCCTCTCCAGGGGCGACGCTGGAATTCCCCTCCTCTCCCATTTCCACGGAGCTGGGAGCAATTTCAGAGCCCTCCACCCTTGGTGGGACAGCAGTGAACTCCAGAAGTTTCTGGGAGGAGCTGAGAGGGAAAAGCAAAGGCAAAGCTCCCAGGCCACGGGAGCCTGGCTCTGCCTTTCCTTTGGAAAGGGTTGGGCTGGATATGGGATCCAACTGGATTGCTGGGATTGTGTTTTTACAATAAAAATGATACAGAGCTGTGCGTGGTTATCTGTAACGTGAGATAAGGTTGGGTATGGGGTTTGTTATCTCCTGAACTTATTGAACTTTGTGTGTTATGGTACGTGGAGTCATGGAATGATGGCATGATGGAATCAATCATGGAATCATGGAATCATGGAATGATAGAATGATGGAGTCATGGAATGGATTGGGATGGGAGGGACCCTAAATCCCATCCCATTCCCACCCCATCCATGGGCAGGGACACTTCCCACTGTCCCAGGTGGCTCCAAGCCCCAATGTCCAACCTGGCCCTGGACACTCCTAAATCCCGAGTTATTGCTGGCTGGGATGTTCATGGAATGGTTTAGGTGGGAAGAGACATTAAATCCCATCCAGTGCCACCCCCTGCCACCATCCCAGGTGGATCCAGCCTGGCCTTGGGCACTGCCAGGGATCCAGGGGCAGCCCCAGCCAAGCTGGGAATTCCAGCCCAGCCAGGAATTCCTGCCCAAGATCCCAGCCCAAGCTCCCCTTGCCCAGTGGGAGCCATTCCCTGTGTCCTGTCCCTGCAGCCCTTGTCCCCAGCCCCTCTCCAGCTCTCCTGGAGCCCCTGCAGGCCCTGCCAGGGGCTCCCAGCTCTCCCTGGAGCCTTCCCTTCTCCAGGGGAACATTCCCAGCTCTCCCAGCCTGGCTCCAGAGCAGAGGGGCTCCAGCCCTGCAGCAGCTCCGGGGCTCCTCTGGGCTCTCTCCAGCAGCTCCACCTCCTCCTGCTCTTGGCCCCAGGGCTGGGGCAGCTCTGCAGGTGGGCTCTCACCTCGGGGGGCACAGGGACACAATTCCCACCTTTCCTTTGGGATCTGCCCAGGCCTGGGGTGGTTCTGGGCCGTTCCAGCCTCACCCACAACATCCCAAACCCTCCTCCCAGGGCTGCTCCCAGTCCCTTCCCACACAGATCCCTGCAGGTTTAAGGATTTAGACTCCAGCTCGTTCAGAGGACTGAGAAGGTGCTGCTCTACCTGGACTTGATTCCACAACTGCAGCCTCAGCCACTGAGGCAGATTTATTGCAATAATTAGCAGTAATTAAAATCTAGGGTCAAAAAGTGGATGAATCCCGTTTTTAATGGGATTTTTTTAGGAACAGCTAACAGGATTTTTTTTTTTAGGAACAGCTTCCTTGAAATCAGCAGGGGAAAAAAGGCAAAATCCCTAAATTGTCTGAAAGGAGCCACTGGGAATCTGGGCACGGCTGGAGTTACGGACCAGGACCTGAGCCACCCTCTGAGGTTTACGGAATTTGACGGGAAGGAATCCTCCCTGCTCCCTGCCAGGCTCCCATCTCTGGTTTCTCTGCCCCCAAGGCTGGGCTGGGAGCTCACAATTGAATTTTCTGCGGAGCCCTTTGTGTACAGAACGTCTGATGGGGAACGGCCTTGTTCAAATTAACCTGGAATCCGGGCAGGAGAGAGAGCTCCATGTGTTTCTGTTTCGTCCGGGAAAGGACGCCCGGGGAGGGAAGAGCGCTCGGGGAGGGCGACGGGGCTGAGCTGGCAGGGACGGGATCTCCTGCCACAGACCTTGGAATTGCTCTGGGAAGGACTTTGCTCCTCACGGAGTTCATCAGCTCCTTCCACGACTCAGGACTGATCCTGCATCCATCCCTCCCTCGCTCCCGAGGCCTCGTGATCCCAAAGTTGGCTTTGGTGGCCTTGGAGGGCTTTCCCAACCTAAATATGCCACGATTTCGGGGATGAACTGGTGGATGAGCCACTCTCCAGCTCCTTCCTTTATGGGTTAATTCCTCAGGAAAAGGAGGAATTCGTGGATATTTTTAATTTGGTTTAGTACCTAAAAGGGTCAATCCTTTCCCTAAAATCCACATGGGATGGGATGGGATGGGATGGGATGGGATGGGATGGGATGGGATGGGATGGGATGGGATGGGATGGGATGGGATGGGAAGGGAAGGGAAGGCAAGGGAAGGCAAGGGAAGGCAAGGCAAGGGAAGGCAAGGGAAGGCAAGGGAAGGGAAGGGAAGGGAAGGCAAGGCAAGGCAAGGGAAGGGAAGGGAAGGGAAGGGAAGGGAAGGGAAGGGAAGGGAAGGGAAGGGAAGGGAAGGGAAGGGAAGGGAAGGGAAGGGAAGGGAAGGGAAGGGAAGGGAAGGGAAGGGAAGGGAAGGGAAGGGAAGGGAAGGAAGGGAAGGGAAGGGAAGGGAAGGGAAGGAAAGGGAAGGAAAGGGAAGGGAAGGGAAGGGAATGAGACCAGATTCCCTATGGATATCATTCCCAGGACAGCGATGTTTCTATGGATATCATTCCCAGGACAGCGATGGAAGGGAAGGGAAGGGAAGGGAAGGAAGGGAAGGAAAGGGAAGGGTAAGGAGGGAAGGGAGGAGACCAGATTCCCTATGGATATCATTCCCAGGACAGCGATGTTTCTCACTTCAGATATTTTAAATTATTGGGGAAAAATATTGAAAAAAATACTGAAAAATACTTTAAAAAAATTGGAAAAATATTGGAAAACAACAAAAAAAGAAAAAATAAGGAGAAAAAAGCTAAAATACTATAACATATTGAAAAGCTTTGAAAAAATATTGAAAAAATTGAAAAATATTGAAAAATACTGAAAAATGTTGAAAAAAATATTGAAAAAAGTTAAAATATTATAAAATAATGAAAAACATTGGAAAAAATCATGGAAAAATACTTGAAAAATTTGTAAAACAGATTGAAAAAGACGCCCAGCAAATCCACTGTGCATCCTCAACAATCCAACCCGGCTGCCTCTGCCTCTTGGAAACCTCTTCCCTCCCCGCTGTTTTTTGGGATCCACACTTGTTATTCTTCCTCTCCTCTCCTTTGTTATCACTCCTCTCTCTCCCTGCAGGCTTTTCCTCAGCCCTGTTGCTTAATTTTTCTAATCCCTGCCCCTGGGAGGGAGGGAGCCGTTCCTGTTTTCCTTATTAGCCGGGAATCCCTGGCGCTGGCTGCCAGGGAAGGCTCCGGGAGCAGGGAACATTTGGGATCAGAGCAGCAGAGCCCAGGGAGACCCTGGAGCTGCCTTCCCAGAGGGAATTTGGAGGCTTTTAGGAGCCACCAAAATCCCCCAAAAGTGCCGGGGTCGGGCATGGGGCTGAGGCTGAAGGTTTGGATGATGTTGGGGGGGGAAGTGGAACGGTGTTCCCAGCTGGATTTTGGATATCTGTTGGAATGGGGCTGGGAAGGAGGTCCAGGAGCAGTGGCAGCACCAGCCCACCGTGTCTGCTGGAAAAATCCCACCAGGATGGGATGATCCCGCTCTCCTGAGACCCCACCTGGAATTCCATGTCCAGGTCTGGTGTCCCCAACACAGGAAGGACAAGGAGCTGCTGGAGAGAGTCCAGAGAAGGGTCAGGAAGAGCGGAGCATCTTCCCTCTGGAGCCAGGCTGGGAGAGCTGGGAATGTTCCCCTGGAGAAGGGAAAACTCCAGGGAATGCTCAGAGTCCCTGCAGGGGCTCCAGGAGAGCTGGAGAGGGGCTGGGGACAAGGGCTGCAGGGACAGGACACAGGGAATGGCTCCCATTGGGCAAGGGGAGCTTGGGCTGGGATCTTGGGCAGGAATTGCTGGCTGGGCTGGAATTCCCAGCTTTTCTGGGGCTGCCCCTGGATCCCTGGCAGTGCCCAAGGCCGGGTTGGATCCACCTGGGATGGTGGGAAGTATTTATTACGAGGCTTCCATGATCCCCATTCCAAAGACTTCCCAGCCATTCCCAAACTTGTCATTCCTTACCCTTCTCAGCCATTCCTAAATTGCCATTCCAAAGTCTTTCCAGCCATTCCCAGCTCCCCATTCCTCACCCTTCTCAGCCATTCCCAAACCCCCCATTCCTGACAACCCATCTGGATTTCACGACCCCTTTGGCCCCGCAGATTTTGCTGTGATTCCCACCCAACACTTTTATCAAGCCAAATATTTTTTTTTATCTCTGTCCCAGATTTTCCCCTGGGTTTATTCCTCGATCCCCCAGAGCTGGGAGGACGTTCCCAAGACAATTCCAGCCCCGGAGCCGTTACCCCAGCACCCAAAATCAACATTATCTCCTGCCTGGTGGGACACAGCACTTCTGCACTCGTTGACGGCAAATTGTTTTACCCAATTATTAATTATCAATAATTAACTGAGATTTGCTCCTCCTCAGGATGAATCCCTGAGGCTGAGAAGGTTCCAAGAGCTTCCCTGATGGAAGTGCCACCATCTGCCACCGGCACCTCGCTCACCCAGGGGGCAGAGCCCAGCTCGTGGTCACCACGTCACAGCTCCGTGGAATGGTTCCATTCCAACCAGGAATGGAGGCCAAAGGAAAAATTGAAAAATTAAAACAGGACAAGGCCAAGGAGAGATTTAAAAAATTAAAATAGAACCGGGCCAAGGAGTAATTAAAAAGTTAAAATAGAACCGGGTCAAGGAGTAATTAAAAAATTAAACCAGAACCAGGTAAAGGAGAAATTAAAAAAACATGACCAGGTCCATGCTGGTGGAGCTCCCACTGACACCAGGGAGCTGCAAACCTCGGGATTCAGGGGAAAAAAAGGCAAAATCCCTAATTTGTCTGCAAGAAGTCACTGGGAACCTGGGCAAGGCTGGAGTTATGGATAAAGATGAGGACCTGAGCCATCCTTCGAGGTTTAGGGAAGTTGAAGGGAAGGAATCTGGGAGGTGAAGCCCAGATCACCTGGGGGGTTAAAACGCTGGAGATCTCCTCCAAAAACCAGGATTTGAGTTAACTCCCTGCCCATCACGGATCAGAGACCCACCCGGGAGGACTCTCAGCCTCCGGAACACAGACGGCTCTGGCTGCCGAGATGGAAACTCGATCATTAAACCCGGATAACCGAGCCGAGCCCCCCGCCGGGGCCCGGCCCCGAGCCAGGATCAATGCTGCGCTGTCAGTTAATCGATATCCATGTGCAGCCCATTATCCCGTGGCCGCTCCCGGGAATCCTCCAGCCCATCCCCTCCACCAGCCGGGTGACGTTCGAGGTGAGCGCTGAAGGGTGGAAGTGTTTAATTTAGGGGCACTTCCCGGGACAATCGGAGCGAGGGGAGATCTCCCAGATAAGTTTCACTCTCCCCACCATCCTTCTGGGAGAGTTTTTCCCCCCCTCTCTCCTTTTTTTTTTGCCGTCCATCCACCAGGACAAAGGGGCCTTTATGGCGTTTTTTGAGCCGGCGTGTTTATTTAGCACACATTGTGGCCCAGCCGCTGTTGGAATATCATCCATTTCCCTCCCCGGAGAGATATTCCAAGGACCAGCGAGGAATCAGCTTTAAACAAAAAGGCCATCTAAATATACAAACCGAGGAGAACAATGGCAGCATTAATTATATCCCAGGCAGGAGGGGGGCGTCCAGGGGGAATTCGGAGGCAGGGAAGTTCTTTCTGCACCATTTGTTTCCTTCTCTGGGCGCACGGAGCCGGGGAAAGAGAGGGAATGTGAGGATGGAGGGACGGGGAAGTGTCCAACAAAGTGGGAGCCAGACGGGACGGAAGCAGCAGGAGAAGATGAGCCGTGGGATTTGGAAGGTGGACGAGAGGATCAGGAGCCAGGTCCTGCTTGGCTGGGGCAGGAAATGAACAGCAAAGGCAGGGACATGTCCCACGGCTCTGGAGAAAAGGGGACTGGATTTGGAACTTCCAGAAGAGCTTAAAGTCCTCCCTGTGGGGGATAATTTGGAATCATGGGATGGTTTGGGCTGGAAGAGACCTTAAAGGCCATCTAATTCCACCCCATCCATGGGCAGGGACATCTTCCACTGTCCCAGGTGCTCCAAGCCCCAATGTCCAACCTGGCCTTGGACACTGCCAGGGATCCAGCAAATCTGGATAACCAGTAGTGTTCCTTATGTGTTTTCCAACCTTAAGGATTCCGGGGTTATCTCCCCAGGGAACACGTTCTGGTTGGTCAAAAACTGTGGGAATGTTTGTGTGGCAATGAAGGATTTGGGGAAAACCTGGAAGTCTGGGCTCAGGATATTAAATCCGATATTTAAATGAAAAAGAAAAGAAAATGGGACTTAGCAGGGAGAATTAGGAGAGTCTGCTGAGAAAGGGCAGAAATAAGGGAAAAAGGGAATAACTGAGTCATGGAATGTTTGGGTTGGAAGGGAACTGAAAGGTGACCCAGGTCAGGGACACCTCCCACCATCCCAGGTGGATCCAAGCCCCAATGTCCAACCTGGCCTTGGACAATCCAGGGGCAGCCACAGCTTTCCTGGGAACCCATCCTACTGTCTGACCCACTCTGAGGAGCAGGGAATTCCTGCTGGAACTAAAACCAATGGATGCAGTGTCAGAGCTCTGGTGGCAGCTGGGAGGGACGTGCAGGGGACACCACCACCCTGGGCATTTCAGGGTGGCCGGGGATTGTCACCGTGTGACGGCACAGAGGGCACGGTGAGGAACATCACCCATCTCCCCACACCCCTCCTACCCCTGTTGTGGCTGGGTTGGTTACTCAGCCATTCCCAGGGCTTTCAATTCCAGGGGAAAACCAAGAAGTGCCTCTTTTCCCAGCACTTGGAAGAGGAGTTCACCCAGCACAAACCAAGCTCAAGGCACCGGATCCACAAAACCTGACAAGGGGCCTCCAAAAGACACCAGGCTCTCCTTTTCACTTTCTGTAAGGAAATCTTGCTAAAACAACTGAAAAATCCTCTTTCCTGACAAAACATCCTCCTTGATGCAGGGCAAAACGGGATTGTTGAAGGGAATCCCAAGGATTTGGCCCTGACAGAGACAGAATCAGAGAATTATGGAATCACTGAGGCTGAAAAAGATTTTTGAGACCATCGAGTTCCCCAGAAGTGCCAATCCCACCATTAAACCACATTCCCAAGTGCCACATCCACAGGGATTTTGAACCCACCACTGCCCCGGGCCGGAGAACCTTTTCCAAGGAGAAATTTCCCCTGAAACCAAAACCTAACACTCAATCAATACATTTGCACCTTGTATGGAGACGTGGAGACTCTGGGTCGCACCCCGTGCTGAGGAAGCCCCACAAGGTGGATCTGAGCCTCAGTCCAGGAGTTTTTATGGCAAGGTGGCCTCAAGGAATCCCCACGGAGCATCCCATGGGATCTCACCACTCAGCTGCTCCACCAGCAATCCCACCCACAGCACCCAAAATAACCGAGAAAATCCCTATCTAAAAATCAGTTTCCAGGAAAACTTCACCCTAAACCTCTCCAATCCAGATAAGGATTGGAAATACGTGTTTTCCAATGATTTTTTAAGGATAAACCACAAAACCAACAGTTTCTCGACAGTTTCTCATCAGAGCCCTCAACTGGGACTTGGAGCAAATCACTTCAACCCTGGTTTAGTTTTCTGGAATATTTAGGAATATATAAAAACTGGGAATTTCGCAGCAGAAAACTTACATAACTTTGTTTTATGTAAATAAATCTCTTCCTTCTCCTCAGCTTTGTAAATGGATTTTTTTCCTTTAAGGATTATCAAACACTGCTTTAGGGCACAAATCACCCTTCCAGAGATGGGTTTTCCCTGGAAATTTTTTCTTGGTTTTTTCCTGGAAATTTTCTCTTGGTTTTTCCCTGGAAATTTTCTGGCAGCTCAGAGCAGTGTCAGGGTGCCAGATGTGACACCCAATGCTGGGACAACCCCATATGACCACGGAGCAAATTCCAGCTCAGTTTTCCAGCTCCTTCCCCCTCACAGATACAAATCGATGGTGGCTGATGTTTCCCTTCGATTTCATGGAATCCTGGAATGGGAATTACAAGCTGGGTCCGTGGCAAACATGAAACCCTTCCCTTGGAGGGTCTCACCTCTGCATTCCTAATTTTATTCTCATCCTCACTTCCCTAAATATCCCTTTTCACTTTTTTTTTTGGACTAAGAACATCCTGGCCCTGCTGCTCTGCTCTTCCTGAGCCACCACTGGGTTTATCCCAGCCCCATTCCCACTTTTCAGTCTCTTTTCACCTCCACATGACCTCACCTGCTTCGCTTTTTAGGATTTTTTTTCCCCCTCCCTTTTTGTCCCGGAGGCCGAAATTTCTGTCAGCAAAGCTTTGGGGCCAGGCAGAGTTCAGGGCCACGACTCCCATCTCTTAACAGGGTGCCCAGAACCCAAACCCCAACCCCAAACACAAACCTACAGCAGCTTTAAAACCCCCAAAATCTCAACCCCAGCCTAGCAAAACCCAGTTTATCTGCGAGGCTGAGTTCCGTGATCCGTGGAGCCTCATCCGTTGGGTGTTTCTGTGGGGCTTTAACTGCAGGAACAAAACCGACTTTTTCCCAAGGTTGGATTTGGAAATCCTGACAATGGGGGCTCTCGGCATCATAAATTCCACTTGTGCCCTTCCCAGAGCCAGAGGAATACGTGGAGTGGAGCTCCTGCTGGCAGCTCCCTCCCAGGGGTGACACGGCTTGGGAATGACGCAGGGGTTTGGAGGGACAAACACAGGGATTTGTAGGGACAAACACAGGGATGAGGTTTGTGCACTGCCTTGGGTGCCCTGGGCAAAGAGATGCCAAACGTCTCCTGCCTGGTTCAGAGGATCATGGAATGGTTTGGGATGGCAGGGAACTTCAAGATCATCCCACTTCAAGATTTTCCCATTTTCCCCTCATTTTTTCCTCCTCCTTTTCTGTGTGTGTTTTTTTTTCTTTTTTTTTCTTTTTTTTCTTTTTTTTGGGGGATCTATTTTTGTCTCCTGCATTCTATTTTTCTTTTTCCTTTTTTCCTTTGTGTCTTGATTTTCCCTCCCCCTTTCGCTTTTTCTGCCCCTTATTTCTTCCTTTCCATTTTCCTTTTTCTCCCTTTTCTCTTTTCTCTATTTTCCCTCTTTTTTTTCTCCTTTTTATCTTCCCTCTTTTTTCTTTTTTTTCTTCCCCCCTTTTGTCATTTCTCCTTTTCATTTCCCCCTTTTTCCTTCCCCTCCCTTTTTCTTCTTTCCCCATTTTTCATCTCCCTTTTTTCCTTCCCTTCTTTTCCCCTTTTTCCTTCCCTTCTTTTCCCTTTTTTCATTCACCCTTTCTCATTCCCCCCTTTTCCTTTCCCCTCTTTTTCTTTTCCCCCATTTTTAATCATTTTTTTCTTTCTTTTCCCTTTTCATTCCACCCTTTTTTCACTTCCCCCCTCTTTTCCTTTTCTTTCCCCTCCCCCTTTTTCCCTTTTCCCACATTTTCTCATTTGTCTCTCCCCTTTCCTGTTTTTGTTTTGTTTGTTTTTTTGTTTGTTTTTTTTTCCTTTTTCTTCTTTTCCATCCCTTTTTTTCCCCCAGGGACGAGACCTGTAACAGCACAGGGCAATCCCTACATCTGAGGGCATTATCTTGGCGCAGGAATAATTCCCAAAAAAGATTCCTTGGGTCCTCCCAACCCCTCCCTGTGGCTTAATGACCTTTGCCATAAGTTCATTAACACTTATTAATACTGAAGTTGCTCTCCTGCCTCACATTCCCCTTTTCCATCCATTTTTGGCTTCAATCTCCCCTTTCCAAATTCCTGGTTGGGAGCACCACCACCAGAGAGGCTCTGGGACACCCATCAATAATTTTTCAGGGTTTCTCATTCCCAAAAATTGGGTGTTTTGGGGGGGAAAAAACCCTGGAATTGCACTCAGGGAGAGGGAGTGTTATTAATACTGCAAAGTACGAGAGGTGAGAGCACGTGAAGCCAAACTCCTCCAGAGCCCCAACAGCTGCAACGCTCCGGAGGGATGAATCATCCCCAAACGGGATCCAAACAACACATCCCCACAGCTCCGAATGAACAAAAAAAAAAAAATCACCTGAGCTCCACTGCGCCATCAATTCCATCAAGGAATTCCCCCGGCAGAGCGGGAAGAGGGCGAGGAACCAAGGAACCCTTTCATCTTCACCCTCACCCTCACCATCCCCATCCTCGTCTACTTGGCTTCGCCAGATTTGGGAATTCCCAAGTGTCTTGGGTTATGGAACCCAAAATGTGTGTTCTGTTCCATCTGTTGGAAGCAGCTGGGGAAATGTGTTTTTCTTTATCTCATAACTCCAGGGGTAGGGGGGCAGATGCCTTCAGACAATGGGTCGGTGATGCTGTTAAAGACCACAACGACACTGACTCCAACTTCAGAAGGCTGACAGTGACTCCGTTCATTTCCAGCAATTTCTTCCCTTTTATGCTGTTCTACAGAGAACAACCCCATGGGTGGAAGAAAGACAAACTTCTCCAATCACATTGGTCAAACCAGAGGGACATCAAGAAGTCCCTCCCAGGGAAAGGAATGTAAACAAAGGTTACAGTCAGGAAAACGTGTCTCTGGTTGACAGAGAACTCTCTGGGAAAGAGTTTCAGAAAAACCAAAACAACTCAGGCACGAACCAGGGCTACAGGCCAGCTGTTCAAACCAGGTGGGGCAGTGTTTCTTATCTCTCTCACCACCCGTCCTCCCTCCAGGGGGATATCTCCTGCTAATGGGTCATTAAGGATTATCTTCTGCTAATGGGTCATTCAGGCTCACCAATGATGGGACACATTCCATCATCCCATTGGGAAATGCTCCACCCAGTCGGGGGGGGAGCCTGTCACCCTGATTCTTTTCTAAAGTTCTTTTCAGCCTTCTCCATTTTTGCAATGGAGTTTCTCACGCACTTTTCCTGTAAATAATGATTGTTTTGTGTTCCTTTCTGTAGGAGGAGAGAATTGATGGACTGCTGGGTTGACCAGTGTGGTTGGAGAGGACAATTTTCATCCTCCAATCCATGGTCACTGTTGGAATTCTATAAATGTTGAGGTCTGTAAAGAAACTCACTCTTTTTTGCCTTGGACATCTCAGTGTGAGAGTGTCGTTCTTTCGTGTCGTGTTGTGACAGGAGCCAACCATTCCTACCTGGATAAAAACTGAGACTCAGGAACACCAGGGATCTGGTTCCACTGGATTCCTGGAGGGAGACTGGGCCCTTCTCCCCATCCCTGGGCCATTCTCACCATCACTGGGCCCTTCTCACCATCACTGGACCCTTCTCACCATCACTGGACCCTTTTCTCTCAGGATCATCTCTGCTCCAACAGAACCACATCTGCCACTCCAGGAGGACTCACTGTGGGCTGCTCCCAACACCCTGACCAACAGGGTGTCAGGTTGTAGCTCTGACTCTGTCAGGTTTCTAGGATTGTTGTTTGTTTGCTCGTTTGTGTTTTTCTACTACATTTGTATTGTTAATATTCCCTGTAAAGAACTGTTACTCCTATTCCCAAATCTTTGCCTGAAAGCCCTTAATTGAAAAATTATAACAATTTGGAGGGGGTGAGGGGTTTACGTTCTCCATTCCAAGGGAAACTCCAGCTTTCCCTGGTGGATACCTGTCTTTCCAAATCAGGACACCAAGGCACCAGAAAACACTGGGGAAATGGTAACAGCTGAGTTTTTTTGAGGGAACACTGGGAGTTCCAATGTCGGCCGTGAGCCGCGGATCCCCGCGGGTGACAAACGCTCTGAGGGATCTCCATCCCGAAGCCGTGACCCCGCTGTCCCCCAGCCTTCCCAGAACAGAACACATGGCAAGGTTGGGTTTTCCAGCAGCATTCCCAGCAGTTCACGGCCCCTCTTCCCAAGCCAAGGGGTCCCTTTGATCTGCTGAGCTCTCCAAAGCCGGCAGGGAGAGAAGCGGAGTCAATAATTGATGGAGGTTTGCTGGCAAGAGGCTTGGCTGTCTGAGTTACCTTTCCCAGACCCCTCAGAAGTCATCCAGAGACTCAAATCCATTGTTTCTGCCTAAAAAAAAAAAATCTCTGGGATAAGCCTTGGAGCGAACCAAATCTGTGAGCCAGAGTTTGCTCGCTGACACTGATGGGAAATGAGAGCAAGGAAAGGACTGTGGGGAGCATTGCCGGGTCCTGAGGCAGATCTGAGCAACCAAAAAATTTCAGGGAATGAAGAATTCCCATGAAGCCAGGCTGGGAGAGCTGGGAATGTTCCCCTGGAGAAGGGAAGGCTCCAGGGAGAGCTGGGAGCCCCTGGCAGGGCCTGCAGGGGCTCCAGGAGAGCTGGAGAGGGGCTGGGGACAAGGGCTGCAGGGACAGGACACAGGGAATGGCTCCCACTGGGCAAGGGGAGCTTGGGCTGGGATCTTGGGCAGAAATTCCTGGCTAGGCTGGAATTCCCAGCTTTGCTGGGGCTGCCCCTGGATCCCTGGCAGTGCCCAAGGCTGGGCTTGGACATTGGGGCTTGGATCCACCTGGGACGGTGGGAGGTGCCCATGGCAGGAGGTGGGAATGGATGGGATTTAAATTCCCTCCCACCCAACCCATTCCATGATTCCATGATAAAAGCTGGCAAAGAGGGGCAATTTTGGGGTTTGCGAAGTGTCCTTGAATGTTTCCAGGTGGAAACGGAGGATCTCTGGCTCAGGGTGTGTCACTGAAGGGCACAAGGGTGCTGAGACGACGTCACCTTTGGTTGGTTTCTGAACTGGCGGAGCAGAATGTTGCACCATTATCTCTCTGCCCATCACCAGAAATCCCTCAATGAGCTCCTGGCTTGCGTTTCCACCTCCACCAACAGCAGGGAAAGCAAAAAACCCAAACATTTTTATCCCACAGCCTCAACCCATTGATCCTGAAATGCTCTGCAAACCCCGCTGGGCCCAGGCTCCCCACAGGGCCCTGGTGCTACTGGGAGCTCTCTGACAAAGACCCTGGCCACAAACTGCTCCCCACGACCCTTCCCCGTCCCCCCCGTCCTCCCTGGCCATGTCCCACCCCGTCCTTGTGGTGCCAAGGCCGGCTCAACCCTAATTGACATCATGTGTGCGCAGGGCTGGCCGCGCCGGAGACTCCCAGGGCACCGAAAAGCGGCGGAAAAAAATCCCAACAATCGACCCCAAAAATCGCCTTTTCCCTCCCCGCTCCTGCGCGGGAGCAAGAACCCGCCGTCCGCCCGTTCGTTAGGCCCAGTTTAAATATAGATCCAGCTCTGGGCAGATGAATAATTGCGGTGCTTAAAACGTCTGGCTAATCTTTAGCAGAGCTGCAATCAATCACCGGTGTCAGGCTGGGACGCATTTCTCAGTTTCATACACAAAACCTTCCTTCAAATGCAAACTATATCCACTTTCAGGGCCTGGCCCGCCTTCCCCATCTGATATTAATGGAAGAGCTCCCGGCATGAGGAGGCTCCGGGCGGAATTGATTTGGATTTTCAGAAGAAAAAAAAAGAAATTTAAAAAAAAAAAAAAAAAATCCGTTCGGTTGGGAATGACAGTTCCTAGGAAAAAAAAACCGAAAACCCCTGAGCTGCTGAAGGGGGGATTTGGACGGGTCTGGAGCTTTGGGAAAGAAAACACAGGGAACACGTTCGGCTGATCCCGCTCTTCGCTTGGCGACGGGGCAGCGAGGAAGAGCCAAGTCTCCGGCTGAGCTTAAATCCCTGGAGCACTTTGAGTCCTCCGGCCTTATGGCCTCTCCCCTGGAAGCGCCTCGGAATGGTGGAATATGAACTAAAAATTACTGTGCTGTTGACAAATTGGACGTTATCCTTAATTAGCAGCTGATATTCACTAATTTGAGGGTCAACGGCACGCTCCGGTCCTGGTCTTGGTTATCCCAAAGTATTGCCCATCTCTTGGCGGACAATAATCCACGTCCAGCTTTCACGGGAGATTATTCCTCGTGTTTTCCCAACTTCCTAGAGAGCAGCTGCAGTTTTCCCTGCAGCATGGGGCTCCTCGGATGGAAGGAAGCCCTAACCAAGTAATCCTTTAATCCTTTAAGTTAATTAATCTGAGCTCCGGCCCACCACGGCTCCACAGAGTCATTTAGGATGGGAAAGAGCCTCAGGATCACCGAGTCCAACCATTAAATCGGAATTACACATGGACTGAGCACAGGGATTCACATCAGACCCATCTTCTGCAAGAGCCCACTCTGCTCATCCAGGACATGGGAGAACTCAACCAGGAGAGCCAACTCCAGCCTCCTCCTCCCCACCAAGAGCTGGAGAACATCTGGCAGACCCTCCTGAGCTTCAGAGGGTGAAGCTCACCAGTTATTCCACTTTTACAGCCAGGATTGTTTCCCCACCTCATTATGGCCCTCAGAAGGGTCCTGTCACCGTTTCCCACATTGAACCAGAAAGCCCCGGAGCTGGCAGCAGCGGAAGCAGGAATGGTGCTGGTTCCTGCCAGCAGACCCTGGTGGAGCCCCGACTCCACCTGAAAATCTCTGCCTGATAAAGTTCACGGAGTGTTTTGAAGCTGTCAAAACCCTCCAGCTTGGCTTGAGATAGGAAGGAACCCGATCTGATCTGAAGAACTCAAGAGGCCACACGGGCAAGCACAACCCTCGTCAGGCACCTCCTTGCCACTTCTTTCTCTCCAGAATTTATGATTTTTTTACATTTTTTTCACTTATTGGTTTGTTGGCTTTTTTTTTTTGTGGGCAGACACTGAAAGGCAGAGCGCTGACATCTCCCAACAAGACCACGGGCTGCCCCAAAATTAAAACGTGCGAACACCGAAGGTGGTGATGGTATCTGGGGGCCCTTCGGGGGTGGAAAGTTGATAAAATCTGGTGAGTAATACCTGGATTTTTCATCAGCTGCCATCTGAGCACGAGGGGAGATGTGAGGTTGAGGTTTGCTCCTCCAAACACCGTGTTTGACTCATAAAACGCTGTTTTCTTTCCTGGTTCAGCAACCTGGCTCTCACCACCTGGGCACGGACGTGCCCCTTGGGTGAGGTCAGGAATTTCTGTCTCCCGACGTTCGCTCCCAGCTCCCCGTGCCCATCCCCTGCCACACTCGCTGAGCTGCAACCCAAAGCCAGGCTGATCTGGGTCATCTCAGGGGATAAAAGGAAATACAAGGAATCACCCCAGCTCTGGTTGGGTTGGTGGGCAGTTGCCTGCGGGGTTTTGGAGCATTTTTGGGGGTCCCTCAGGAACTGGAGAGTTATTTTACAGAATTCCTCTCCATTTTCCATCCCTGGAAACCTCCAGTGTCAGGCTGGACAAGGCTTTGAGCAAACTGATGCTGTCCTGGCTGAGTGCAGGCACAGACACCTTTAACCCCTTCCCAACCCAAACCATTCCATGACTCCACAGCCATCCTTGCTCTTCTCCCCACCAGCCAGCCAAGGGAACAACGGCACCGCCACAAACCCAAGGGAAACCCTTGGATGCCCCAGGAACTGCCACCACCAAGGTGTCCCTGAGCTGATGTTTGACATTTCCAACCACAAATCCAAGCTGAGAACATCTGGGCCCGCCGTCCCGGGCTCCGTGGTCGGCGCAGCCCGAGCCGCAGGAGGGTTCCGCTCCCCAAAAAAATGTTGGCTCCCGTTTTTGGCTTCCCCTCTCCCGCAGGCAGGTGTGAGCCCAGCCCAGCCTCCCCTGGGAGACACCCCACCGTGCGGGAAGCACTGGAGGCTGCTCCCGTTCCCCGCGGATCAGATAAGTCCTTGTGGGAATTTTGGCAGCGGAGCGCCGAAGATGAGCTTGGCGCCGATCCAAACAGTTGGAAGCACCTCCGAGGCAGGATTTGTCTGATAAGGGATCTCTGGCTTCCTCCTTTCCCTCTGCCCAGGCACGTCCGTGGCTTCGCTGATCCCGTCACGCTCCTGGCCCCACAAGGTCAGCACCAAGGACGGGCTGGGGGAGCCGCCCGTGACCCCAAATCCGCGCGCGGCCGACAAACCCCGCAGGTCGGGAAGGAGGTTGGGAAGGACATTTAAGATCATGGAATGGTTTGGGTTGGAAAGGACTTTAAATCCCATCCAGTCCCACCAGTGCCGTGGGCAGGGAGACCTCCCACCATCCCAGGGTGCTCCAACCTGGCCTTGGACACTTCCAAGGGATCCAGGGACAGCCACAGTTCCTCTGGGAATTCTATGCCACTCCCTCCCCTATCCTCCCAGCCAGGAATTCCTTCCCAATATATAATAAGGAAATTATCCCTGGGAAAGAGTTATGGATTTACACCATAAAGGTATGAAAGGACTGGGATAAAGCTCACTTGGTCTGCTTGAGGTTTCAGGAGGGCTTTGTTACACACCACTGAGGTTTCTCACCATCCCTTGAGGTGAGCCGAGGTTTAAGGAGGGTGGAACGACATTCCCAAGGCAAAGCAAATCCAGAGCCAGGGGAAGAGCCCTGCTTTCCTGTGTTTTTAAGGAACTGGAGGACCAAAGCCCCCCAGAAACCAAAGATCTGAGTGGTGAATGCAGGGATCTGATAAACAGATCCCACAGGCAATGGATAATCCAGAGGGATCCATCCCACGCACTGCTCCATAGATTCTCCTGGACATTCTCGCCTGAAACGCGGGGCAAAGAGTGGATTTACTCCTTTTGAAGCTTTTGCCACCTGAACTTTCTGATCTGGGGCTGGTAGGAGATTTGGGATGCCTCTGGGAGAGAAACTCTGAAGGAATCCAGCCGAAGGATCCCTAAAAGCTTTCAGCGTATGGTAGAAGCATTTTCCTTCTCGTGTGAGAAAGGGACGCTGGGATATTAATCACGGATTCCTGCAGCATCAATTACTGGGGTTGCAATGGTCAGGATCAAAATGAAGCAAAACCTGCCAGTCAAAACACTGAGAAACCTAAAATTCCTCCTGTCTCTCGTCCTTCACGATGATGCGGAGCCGCTCCAAGCTGACACCGGCGGTTCCTCCAGGCTGTAATTCAGCAGCTCGCTCTGCAGCAAGGCCTCATTGCTTTGGAAAAACAGAATTTATTAGGAAGGCTCCCAGCCATCCATTCTCTGCCAGCATCCAAACCGAGAGCAGATTCTGCAGGGAGAGATCCGAAGTTTTTTTCTCTCTCTCTCTCCTGGGGGAAGCCAAGCTGGGACGCAGGAAAACTGACGGTTTGTCAGCTCCGGATCGGTGGGTCACAGGAAATTTGCTTTGTTGGGGGGGATTCTTCTCCAGCTGCCACCATGGGATGGCTCTGGCTATGGAATGACTGTCCCTGGAGAGGCTCTGCTGGGCACAGATTGCACAGATGGAGGAAAAGAGTCTGGAAGTTCACGAGAAGGTGGACAGTGGGATGTGAGAGGGTCCAGCTCCCATTTACGCCCCAGTGTGGGGCAGCTGCCCATGGAATGAGGTGATTTTGAGGTCCCTTCCACCCCAAACCAGGCCATGATTCCACAATTTCATGATTCCGTGAACACAAGGCACCCGAAACTCAAGAGCCGAGGCTCCCCGTGCTGGTGCAGCCTGCTGGAAAAGCCAACGTGCCTGAGGTTGGACTTGGAGAACTCTCTGCACGCAGTAAACACGAGGAAATTAGGGCAGGATGGGAGCAAACAGACTGTAAATCCCAGCTCTGGCTTGCTCCCTGCTCATCACCCCTCACAAACGACCCCTTTCATTGCCACTAAAACCCTTTTCCCGATTGTCAGCAGCAGCAGGCGGCTCGTGGTGCAGAATTCCTGAAAAACCAGCAACAAAAACACGTCGACAGCAAGAGGCCTTTGGAAATCTGCGTTTTTGGGGAAGTTTCCACCCTGTAAACACCACGGGAGTCCCATCAGGGCCCGGAATTCTTCTGCTTTCTGTTCTGACTTAGCTCTTGCGCCTGTGCCAGTTGACACGAGCGAGGGATGCGGGGGTGCAGCCCTGGAGCCCCTCTGCTGCCCTGGGACTGGAGAAAATCCCCCCAGGAACGGCGGCTCTTGCTTGAGTCACCCACAGCGTGCCCCAAAACCTCCCTGGAAAGGCACTAAAACCTCTCCTATCCTTTGTTGTCGCACAGGAGTTACCAAGGAGCGTTTTTAAACCCATGATGCCTCAGATTTCAGCTTTCATATTTTCAGATTCTGTGCTGCCTAAGGATGCAGTTCTGAGCCTCATATCAAGTGCCGTAAGCTCTCTGCACAGAACAAGTCGACAAACCAAATCCTGTTCCTGCTGCACACCAAGGACAACTTTCAGCCCCAAAGCACAAACAAGGGTGGCTGGAGGGAGGAACAAGAAGGATGGGACCTCACAGCCTGGAGCTGGAACTGGACAATTAAACCCCAATGTACAAATGGACCCAAACTGATAAAAATGTAAAATCTCCTGATCAGCAGCCATTTTGTGTGGCCATTCCCAACCCACCCTGGGTGCAGCCTGGGTCAGGCTCCTGTGATGCCCAGGGTGGGTCCTGGAAACCTTTTAATAAATCTCTACTTCAATAAATACCTACTTTAATAAATATCTACTTTAATAAATCTCTACTTTAACAAATACCTACTTTAATAAATATCTGCTTTATTCTCCAGCTCTGTCCAGCCTCTGTTTCAGGTCAGCCTTCCCAAGGCATCACACGAGAAGAGCACTTAAACCTGAGCTGAGGGCAGCATTTCAACCCCTGCCACCTCGGAACGTGCTGCTGAGGGATAAACCCGCGGCTGGCTCGGGGCTGGGGATCCCCGCGGGCGGGCGCCAGGCCGGAGCTGTCACGGGAGCCGCCCAGATGTCCGCCCCGCCACGGCCACCCTTCCAAGGGAGGATCCGCGGCGTGGCCGGCGGCCAGGTGGGGGAACAAAAGGCGCCTGCTGGGTTTTTTTCCTGCCCCGTCATTCAATCCCGGCTCGGTCCCCGGCTCTGACGGACGCTCCGGGCCCGGCCCCGCCACACGCGGCGGGGTCTCACCTTCCTGGGGCTGCCTGTTCTCACCTCCGAGCTCCCGGCCAGGAGGGCCCCGGCCAAAATATAATGTTCCTTGAGCTGGGGGCGGGTTGAGAAGCGCGTCAACAGGCGGATCTCTCGAAACTTTTCCCCCCATTCTTCTGGTAATTTATTGATGAAAGGATTCCTCGCGGGTTAGGCAATATCCCCGCGGATGGATGAAAGCCTGGCTGAGGTTCTCTCCTTTCTCCCCCCCCTCGGTAAACGTACACCTCCTCTCGGAGGGCCCCTGATGAAAAATTCCCTGCCGGCCCGGCCGTGCTGCCAGCGGTGCTGCTGATGGATCGTGTTCCTCCCTACCTGCTCAGATTAATCAGGTTACAGCTCCAGCCTGCCAACAAAGCCTGGCCTCACACCTCGGGCCGGGCCCGAAATCCAACATCCCCGGCAGGCAAGCGCTGCCCCCAGCTTGAAACCCAGCCTAGGAGCTGGGAGAGGCCTCTGCCATCACTTCAGGTGAAAAGATCCTTCATTTGCTCCACATCCCGCTTGTAAATCCCTCTGAAACTCCCAAGCTGCCAGGCAGGGAGCGGAGTGCCAGCCTGGGCGGCGGGAATTGAGACTGGAGGAGCTCTGCTGCTCTAAAACGCCATCAATGTGTGAGCTGCCAGGCTGTAAAACAGGCACAAAGCTTCCCCTCCCGCCCAGGCAGGGCTGCCTGGAAGTTTAATTTGTGTTTTTAATGATCTGAGACACTCCTGAGCGAAAGCCGGGAGAGAAACACTCCTAAACACGTCACAGAGGCAGCGCCTGGCCGGGCAGAGTTTATCACTGGGAGTAACTCTCATCTCGCCAGAGGACAAGGCCCATAGATCTCCTCGGTGTTTAAACCCAGCTTAGTGGTCCTTAGGATTTTACTGCAGGGGAGTAAATCCTGGCTGTGAACTTGTCTGCTGGAGCACTTCCACCACCCACCCACCCCCTGACCGACCAGGCAGCTCCAGTTGTGACCGAGCGCCACAAGCCCACCTCGAAAGGTGATTTAAGACATGGGGAACAGGTTGGGTTTGCAGGCAGAAATGGATCTGGGGGGATTTAAAATGAGGAACCAAGGTCACCGTTCTGCCACAGACACACGACACAGACTGGGGTTTGGATCCTGTGGCTGGGATTGCTGGGTGCTGCTTATCTGTAAATTTAATGGAAACCAAGGATGTCCCAGCCTTGGGGCCAAGAGCAGAAGGAGGTGGAGCTGCTGGAGAGAGCCCAGAGGAGCCCCGGAGCTGCTGCAGGGCTGGAGCCTCTCTGCTCTGGAGCCAGGCTGGGAGAGCTGGGAATGTTCCTCTGGAGAAGGGAAGGCTCCAGGGAGAGCTGGGAGCCCCTGGCAGGGCCTGCAGGGGCTCCAGGAGAGCTGGAGAGGGGCTGGGGACAAGGGCTGCAGGGACAGGACACAGGGAATGGCTCCCACTGGGCAAGGGGAGCTTGGGCTGGGATCTTGGGCAGGAATTCCTGGCTGGGCTGGAATTCCCAGCTTGGCTGGGGCTGCCCCTGGATCCCTGGCAGTACCCAAGGCTGGTTGGACATTGGGGCTTGGATCCACCTGGGACAGTGGGAGGTGTCCCTGAACATGGCAGGGGTGGGATGAAAATGCTCTTTAAGGTCCCATCCACCCCAAAGTTTTTGGGATTCTGTTCAATGCTGGTGCTGGGCTGGACCCTGGGAAATTCCAGCTTTGCTTCATCCCCTCGTTCCGCTCACACCAGAACCGATTGCTCAACTTCTCCTTCTTGGCTTAACCTTCACCAGACAACCAAAATTCTGGTGAAGTGAGGTAAGGGTTTCACCTGTGGGAACCACAGGCAGCTTCTGCCGCCAAATTCCTCAGCGGAGCAGCTCCAGCAGCCGTAATTGCGTTGTCACTCATCATCAATGTCACGGAGATTATTCGGCAATTAACACCAACTCCCGAGAACTGCAGCCCTGAGACAGAACGAGGGCGTCGGGAAAGGCAGAGGTTTTTAACTCATTGCTTTTCCAACAAAAGTCAGAGGCAGCCAGGCTCAGGCTAAAATACTGAGACTCGAGCTCAAAAAACTGAAATGTGTTGTTGTAGTAATAATAATAATAATAAACTAACAACAATAATAAAAAATGTAAAATACCAACATCATAAAGTCACTCTAGGACACCAGTAAGCAAGAACCACCCCACGATTTGGATTTTTCTCTGAAAGAAAACCAGGAACTTCTTAAGGAATTTTCTTGAGCAATTCTGGCAGGTTTGGAGCAGGGTTGAAACTCGCAGTTCTCTCCTCACAGGTGAAAAAAACCCCCCTTTCTTCCCATCTTTAGGGTTATCATAAAATTCAAATGTAGTGGTTGGCAAAACCGGCCTCATTGCGGTGTTTTCCTATCAATTCATGTGGCTGTGGAGTTTTTTGGGGCTTGCTTTTTTTAATCCGAACCAGAAATCAACGGATGAGAACTCAAATAAAGCCTCAAATCCCACGAGGTAGGACACGCCCTCCAACAGCTCCACGAAAATCAAGGACAAACGTTGCCCAATATCATCCAACCCTTGAGCTTCCCACCTCCCAAAATCATCCGTGGAAATTCCCTTCCTTCCCTCTCCCGAGCACCGCTGGGAGAACTCTTGGAAACGAGGCCGAAGGAGGTTTCTCCATCATTTCTCCTGCCCCTCGGCTCTGCTGCGTGACCTGGGGTGGTCGTGGCTCTCTCCCCACCCTCACCCCAAACCCAGCGTGTCGTTTACAGCTGGATCTCCATCCTCCTGGAATGCCCAGAAGTAACGGATTAACACCGGCCAGGATTCCCCGCAGGAGCAGAGATTCCCCGAAAAAAAAAGTGCTCCAGCAATGAAAGGAATGCGCAACGGAGCGACGGGGAGAAGAAGGAACGGCTTCAAAAAACAGAAAAAAAATTAAAAAAAAAAAAAAAAAAAGAGGCCCATAACATCTGGCTTAGCTTAGCCTAAAGCTGCTACCAAACCACAGTCGCCTCGGCTCCGCCGGCACCGCGCTCGGGAGAAATCCCACAGCTCCGGGATGACAGTTGGGAGCCGGGGCGGCAGCGAGGAAATATCCCTTGATGAGGTGTCAAGGAAAAGCGTCCTCGCTGAGGCGGAGTTGATGGCACGGGGCTGGGACCCCTTGGGAATCCTGTGGCGCAGCTGGATGGTCCTGGTGGAGGGGACGGTGGGCGAGCTCTGAGGTGTTGGCTGAGAACCTCCAAAGGTCCCGAAAGTCCCAGGCCGAGAGGTTCCTCTGGAAATTCACCTCCTCTGTCTCAGCACTCCCTTCTTAACCCTTTTTTCCAGCAATTTCACGGGAAAAACTGGCAGGAGGCAGCTCCAGCTGCTGATATTACCACGGAATCGTGGATGGGTTGGGTTTGAAGGGACCTGAAAGATCATCTTGACCCATCCATGGGTAGGGACACCTCCCATGATCCCAGGTGGGTCCAATCCTAATGTCCAACCTGGCCTTGGGATCCAAGGATCCAAGGGCAGCCACAGCAAATCTGGGAATTCCATCCCAGGGCCTCCCCACCTCACAGCCAGGAATTCCCTCAATCCAAATCTCCGCTCTTTCACCTTAAAGCCATTCCTGCTTTTCCTTGGAAAAATCCTTCTCCAGCCTTCTTGTGATTTCCCTTCACACCCTGGAAGGTGCTGGAGATCCCCTGAAGCCTCCTCTCCTCCAGGCTAAGGATCCATGCCTTGGAAAACACTTCCCTGACTCAGGGCACCGAAGAGGAAAACAAGGCCACTGAGGCCACCAAAAGCATGAGAGTGGCATAAAACAACTTCAATCCCTTCGCTCTTAAGGCAAAACTCACAGCTTTAAGGATCAGCTAAACCAACCGGGGTTTAACTTAGTCCCAGTCTAACTTAAGACATCAAAAAAGCAAATTTAGGCTTGAGGAACAGTTTTGCCAGGAGGAAACTGCTCCTGAGGTCTTCTCCCTCAAGATGCTGTTCACACCTTGAAAGGCGACAGGAAAACATCGTTTCGTATTGGCAAATGTGATGATGTCACTGTAAAAACAGCCAAAGTGACCCAAAGACGTTGGTAAAGCCTCCAGCCCAGGCAGGATGAATGTGGCACTACAGGGAAATTCGGGAAGTACAGGAGAGCTCCTCACTGCCCCAGCCACAGGCGAGGAAAGCCAGAGCAGAGCTGGGGGACGCGGGGTGGGAGGCGTCACCTCCAAAACAAATCCTCCAACCCATCCGGGGTTTCTCCCGTTTTTCCAGTGTGGCTGAAACCATTCCCAACCAGTGTTTTCCCCAGGGTGTTTGTCTCTCTGGAAGGCAGCCCAGTGGTGCTGCCCTTTCCTTGGAGAAACACCTCACTCCCGGGATTGCTGGGATTGTCCCCGAGCCAAGAGGGTGGCGGTGGCGGCGTGACACCTGGTGTGAGAGGAGCCAGGCACGGGGGGCTGGTGGGAGGGCTCTGGGAGCCTCAGCGACCTCCCAGACCCGGCTTTTCCCTGATCCTGCTGGTGCCATCTCCAGCTTCCCAGCCCTGCTCCGAAGCTCAGCTCCCAGGGGTTACAGAACCAGAGAATCATGGAATGGTTTGGGTGGGAAGGACCTTAAATCCCACCCATTCCCACTTCATCCAAGGGAAGGGACAGCTCCCACTGTCCCAGGTGGATCCAAGCCCCAGTGTCCAACCTGGCCTTGGGCACTGCCAGGGATCCAGGGGCAGCCCCAGCCAAGCTGGGAATTCCAACCCAGCCAGGAATTCCTGCCCAAGATCCCAGCCCAAGCTCCCCTTGCCCAGTGGGAGCCATTCCCTGTGTCCTGTCCCTGCAGCCCTTGTCCCCAGCCCCTCTCCAGCTCTCCTGGAGCCCCTGCAGGCCCTGCCAGGGGCTCCCAGCTCTCCCTGGAGCCTTCCCTTCTCCAGGGGAACATTCCCAGCTCTCCCAGCCTGGCTCCAGAGCAGAGGGACTCCAGAACCCTGGAATATCAGACTGAAGCTCTTGCCCCACGCTCCTGCCCTTTGCCAGGGCTGCACCTGCAGCACCTCTGGAATTTGGGACAATTCCAGGGATCCAGGGGCAGCCACAGCTTCTCCGGGCACGCTGTGCCAGGGCCTGTCCTCCCTTCCAGCCAGGAATTCCTTTCCAAGGGTCATTTGGGGCTCAGAGTTCCACAGGAGCCTCTCCAGAGGCAGCAGCACTCCTGTGGGATGGACTCATGTCCATGAAATCCGAATGCCATCACACACAGAGCCACTTCCAGCCTTTTTGATGGAAGACAGATTTCAGCTCCCGTGCCGGAGCCAGGCTGCTGCATCCAACCCTTCCCCACCCCCCAAAAAGCTGATTTCATCAAGAGATCCGATTGCAACCCTATCATTTACCCTAAAAAAACCGGGGAAAAAAAAAAATCCCTTCGGCGTAATCTACTTAAAAACCCAAATCTCATTTGTAGGTTATTAGAGCTGCTCCCGTCTGTGACATCCGGGCACGGAGCTCCCAGGAATTCTGAGGAGTCGGAGCTGGTTTTGCTGGAGCCCTTGGCCAAGTTTCTGAAGGGCTCCTCAGCTGCCGTGGCAGCCGCAAGCGGCTTCCCGAAAAGACAGTGGAAAATCTGGGAATAAAAACCCAAATAAAACCCAACGGCCCTAACGAGCTCTGCGCCGGTTTCGGGGCCGATCACTCAGCTCGTTGTCAGCTCCAGCTCCAGCCTCCATCCATCCGTGTGTTTTCCATTTATCCCGGGCTGACAGGAGCAATAATCCGGGCTCTGCTGCTCCGTGCAAACCACCCACCACACTTCAGGGGCTGTCGGCCTGTCAGCGGCCAAAACGACCCTTTTCCCATCCCAGATTTTCAAGGCCGTTTTAGAAGAGGAGTTTCCAGTCCCGCAGGAGCTCACAGGGAGAAGTTTCACTCATTAAACCTTTATTTTCCCCCCAGTTACTGCTTGGCTTTCTGGCTTTCTCTCAATCTCCACGAATAGCCGAAGTTTTCGTGGAGGAGAGGAGGAAACTGAGGCACGGGGATGGCGGCCAGGAGTTGAGCATCATTCCCGCCAGCCCCATCCCCATCCCGGGGGCCTGGATCCCATTAGTGGCTTTGGCAGAGTCCCGGGGCCGGGCTTTGCTCCGGGGACTGGAACACGGGACTTTCCTGCTCCACGGTTCACATTCCAGCCACGGCCGGGGTGGGAGATCTGGGAAGGGCTGAGGGATGGGAGCGACGGGATGGCGGGAGAGGAGCAGCCTCTGCTTCCCGGAATTAATTATCAGGAGCGCTGGTAATTAATTTTGCAGGATTCTGGACCTGCAAACCAGGTGGAAGCTCATCCTGAGACATTTCCTTGGGACAAGAAGGAAAAGTTCAGCCAACCAGCAGGGTTGGAATGTTTTCCCAAACCTTTTCCATCCAAAGCTGACACAAATCTTCAGAATGACCCTCAGGAGCAGATGGATCCCATCCCTGGGGTGGTGGGAGGTGACCCCACCCATGGCAGGGGCTTGGAAGGAGATGAGCTTGAAGGTCCCTTCCAACCCAACCCAACCCATGGCCCTGGGACAATCTGGGCAGGTGGAATGGAATGGAATGGAATGGAATGGAATGGAATGGAATGGAATGGAATGGAATGGAATGGAATGGAAAGGGAAGGGAAGTTCAGGGAAGGAGAAGGAGAAGGAGAAGGAGAAGGAGAAGGAGAAGGAGAAGGAGAAGGAGAAGGAGAAGGAGAAGGAGAAGGAGAAGGAGAAGGAGAAGGAGAAGGAGAAGGAGAAGGAAAGAAAAGGGAAAGGAAACTATTTTCAGGACTGCGATGGTCCCGAACCAAAAGCTGAAGTTTCTGAAGTTGATTTTTGGGACCTAAAGGCATCTCCAGAGAGAAAAAAAAAGGCCCAGAACCTTCTCAAAGTGATCAGTGAAAATACAGGAAAAACAACCATTTCCCGGTGGGAAAAAAGGTGGGAAAAGAGTCCAAAGAGAATGGGGAGTGTCTGGAAAAGGGCCTGAGGAACCTGGTCTGTCTTGGTCTGGAGTCCTGCTCAGGGCAGAGGGTCCAAGGCTCCTTTGTGGCCAATACTCTTCAAGGTCATCTTCTGGAATATTTATTTCCCCCCAGGGAGTAATTTCAGATATCCCACCCTAAGAATCACAATGAATCTTGGATCTGTTTCCTACCTGCTTCTCAGGGAACTCCAGGGATTGCAAATGGGACGGAATGAGGCAGGGATGAGTGAGGAAAGGAAAGATTTGGGGGGAAAATGTGGCAGAAAAGGACAAATATGAACACAGAGATGAGTCTGCTTGCTCAAAGGTATTGGAATCTGCCTGGAATTGTGAAAACGTCCTGGTATTCCCAACTAGAGTAAAAATTAAATGCAGCTACACATAGACCACCAAGAATTTAATTAATTAAATTTAATTCATTAATTAAATTAATCAATTCAAGGGCCAGATCCTGCCTAAAAGTTCCAAAAAAAAAAAACTGTCATTGGCTGCATTTGGAAAATTCCCATCTGGATTTCCCACTCCAGGTCCCCTATCTTTAAGCCAAGATCGAAGTCCACCATGGCTGGTGCTCACTGCCACCACATCCAGCTTTCTCCAGGATGCTGGAGCTGGGAAAGCCTTCCCGGATATATTCCTGAGGGAATTCCTGAAGGAGCCAGCATTCCATGTGTTCCACAGGAAGCAGCCCACAGGGAACCCTGCTCCTGCCTGGAACTGCCCTGCTGGGATCCCTCCTGCCCCTTCCCAGCCTGGAGGAGGTCTCAGATTCTGATGAAAAGAGAATTAAAAGGTTTATTTGAGGGAAAACCGCCCCAAACGATTTAAACTCGGCAAACAGATCCCACGGGGAATCCACGGGAGATTCCCAGCCCTGGATCCAAATGGTTTCCACTCGTGGCCAAGTTGTGCCAAGGCTTGGCTCCCGTCCTTCAAGGAGGCATCAGCAACCCCAAAGCTGCAACTCCAGGCTCAATTCCTGCCCCAGCTCCCTGCCCTGCTCCAGTCAGACCTGGAGCGTGGATCCCCTCACCCCGAGCTCCGGATGGGATGGAACTCCCACACTCCCCATGGGGCAGGAGAAATCCCAGGAGAAATCCCTCTGCTCTTCACCTGAAGTGTCAAGCAACAAAACCCCAGCGGGGATTTCCTTCCCTTTCCTTGTCCGTGTCTCACCTGGGGATGAGATCTTCAGGGCGGGCAAGAATTGACATTTTTCCCCAAAATCCTGCAAAGGCTGGATTGGCTCCACAGCTTCAAAAGGCTTGGGAAGATTCCCTGACTGAACTGTCCTGTTCCCAGACCCCAGCCTGGATTGGGATCTGGGATGCCCAGAGAAAAATGAAGCAAATCCAACTCGTGTCAGTCAGTAACTGACGGAGTCAAATGAGGGCAGAACGTGAGGATTCCCTTGGAGCAAAGCCCTGGGGGCTGGAATGCAGCAAATCCCACAGGAGAAACGAGGGAATTCAACCAAACCGTTCCCAGCTCACGTTTTCACCTCTCATTTTCCTTCTCGTTTCACTTCTCCAGGCAAGGAGGCAATCCAGCCTCAGAAAGTACAGAGCTGGTGCTTGAGCTGACCAGAAAAAAAACATTAATCATGGAATGGTTTGGGTTGGAAGGACCTTCGAGATCATCCTGATCCCACAAGCAGGGACACCTCCCAGTGTCCCAGGTGGATTCAAATCCATCCAACCCGGCCTTGGGCACTGCCAGGGATCCAGGGGCAGCCCCAGCCAAGCTGGGAATTCCAGCCCAGCCAGGAATTCCTGCCCAAGATCCCAGCCCAAGCTCCCCTTGCCCAGTGGGAGCCATTCCCTGTGTCCTGTCCCTGCAGCCCTTGTCCCCAGCCCCTCTCCAGCTCTCCTGGAGCCCCTGCAGGCCCTGCCAGGGACTCTAAGGATTCCCTGGATTTTTCCCTTCTCCAGGTGAGCATTCCCAGCATTCCCAGTGGGAAGTGGGGACGGACCTGCTGACAGGGAGCAGCAGCAAACGAGGGAGGAGTAACTTACAGCCCCGCACGGGCTCTGCTCCCTCCAGCCTCCCCTTTCTCCCATTATATCCCGATTTCCTGGGCTATTTTTTACTCCTGGCCCTGCCTAACGAGCTGCTGACTGCCTTGGCCACCTCCAAGCCAGTGACAGATGGCTCCACACGCTGCTGCTGCCGCCGTTAATGTGCTGGAAAACACCTCTGGATGGATCCAGCCCTGCCCGACCCCAGCACGGAGCTCCGGGGAGCCTTCCCGGGCCGGGTTTCATTTCACTGCCTTCTGCCTTTCCCCACTATTTATATCCTGAGCGTGATCAGAGGAGAGCAGGGGTATAAAAAACGATTCTTTCCACAGCCCATGACATCACCTTTTCCTCTCGGAGAAGTCGGTAACTCCATACATTTTCACGCACGCAGCCCCACACGGGGCTCTGCTCTCTCTCCCCTTCCAGCGGCAGAACATTCCCGTCCACGAAAATTAAAGGATAATCTATAGGAAAAATGTGCTACTGGAGAGAAGTTTGTGCTGGAGGCTCTCTGCTTTCTATTAAGGGCCCTTTGGAAGGAGTTTCGAGTGGCTGAAAGGCAGAGGGATAATTAAACGGCCTAAATTGTGGCTTTGAACAGACAGAGGGCAGGGTTGGATGGGATTTTGGGAAGGAATTCCTCCCTGTCAGGGTGACGAGGTCCTGGCAGAGAGGTTGTGAACTCCTCACCCCTGGAAGTGTCCGAGGGCCAGGCTGGACACTGGGGCTTGGATCTGTCTGGGATAGAGGGAGGTGTCCCTGCCCATGGCAGGGGGTGGGATGGGGCGCAAGGTCCTCTCCATCCCAAACCAATTTGGGATTCTGAGTTCCACAGGGACCAAACAGAAAGCTGAACTCCCCCCAAACCGGGGCAGGAGCTCATCCCATGAACCTGCTGCCACAGCCAGCCTGGGGGACGAGGTCTGACAGCAGCTCTGGACCCCAGTCACTCCCAACACCAACTCCCACCTCCACCAGGGCAGGAGGGAAAGGGCTGTGAACTCGGGGTGACCTCCAAGAAATCCCTGAACCTAAAAATACGACAGCCCCAACTGTTTCCACCGAGAGCTGCTATATAAAACCACCCCGGCTGCAGGCTCCTCTGGAGCTAACCTCAAACACGAGGCGAATTCCAGCCTCGCTATTTTCCTCTGGCATCCCGGAATGTTCGTCTCCAGGACAGAACTGGCTGTTCAAACGAGCCCCCGCTCCTGCAGAAGTGATTGTTTTCAAACACTTTTGGAAAAGCAATCCCGCGCTGGGGCTGCATTCCAGGCAGGATTCCCTCCCCCCTCCAGGTTTTAAGCATTAAGAGGAGCAGAGCAAGAACAGACTTTGTCCACTTGGCTTCCAAGTCACCACAAATCAAAGGGAGAAAAGACATTTTTTTGGTTTCTTTACAGCACGGAGGATCGTTGAATCATTGAGGTTGGAAAAGGTCTTCAAGATCATGGAATGGTTTGGGTTGGAAGGGATTTAATTAAAGATGATCCAGGGCCACCCTCTGCCATGGGCAGGAACACCTCTCACTGTCCCAGGTGGATCCAAATCCATCCAACCCGGCCTTGGGCACTGCCAGGGATCCAGGGGCAGCCCCAGCCAAGCTGGGAATTCCAGCCCAGCCAGGAATTCCTGCCCAAGATCCCAGCCCAAGCTCCCCTTGCCCAGTGGGAGCCATTCCCTGTGTCCTGTCCCTGCAGCCCTTGTCCCCAGCCCCTCTCCAGCTCTCCCGGAGCCCCTTTAGGGACTCTGAGGATTCCCTGGATTTTTCCCTTCTCCAGGGGAACATTCCCAGCTCTCCCAGCCTGGCTCCAGAGCAGAGGGGCTCCAGAATCCTGGAATGGTTTGGGTGGGATTTTCAGGATCATCTCATTGCATCCCTTCCATGGGCAGGGACACCTGCCACCATCCCAGGTGGATCCAACCCGGCCTTGGGCACTTCCAGGGATCCAGGGGCAGCCACAGCAAAGCTGGGAATTCCATCCCAGCCCCTCCCCACCCTCCCAGCCAGGAATTCCTGCCCAACATCCCACCTAAACCTCTCCTCTTTTCCTTTCAAACCCTTCCCTCCTGTCCTGCCGATGTGGAAGGTCTCTCTCCCTCCTTCCCTTTCATCCCCTCTGGGCCCGGCCAGGCTGCAGGGAGCTCTCCCTGGAGCCCCCTCCCCTCCAGCCCTGACTGGGACCAGTCCATCCGTGGATTCCAGAGCCCTTGGATCCCCCAGAGTCCTGGAAGAGCTCAGGCTGAGACCAAACCCAGGCATCTGCAGCCAGATTCGGGTTCCCTGCGTGGTTTGGAGCCGTGACTCATGGGCAGGGACTATTTCTGGTCACGGGCACAGGCCCGGCGGGGCTGGGAGCTCTCAGGTTCGCTTGATGTGCGCAACAAAAGATCCCAATCTCCCGTGGCTGTCAGTGCCCGGCCCCGCCCCGCTTCCCCACCGGCAGCCCTCATGTCAGCAGCCAAATTAAGGGATTACAGCCGGGAACATTTAACGAGATTAGAATCGGGGGAGTGTTTGCTGCTCCTCCGCCACCGAGGCTGTGAACAGGAGGATGGGGAGATGCCAACAGCCTCGGTCACACCTACAGCTCCTGCCCCGTCTGTCTGTCTGTCTGTCTGTCTGACACCACGCGAGACAAAAGCCAGGCTTTGTTTTGTGGCGCTCAGCACACCGGGCTCCAGCCCCTGCTGAAAACACAGACACGCACACACGAGGCTTTAAATAAAATCACGGATCCGTGGCAACCGGAATTTCCAAGGCCAGGAACTCCCAGCCCCACCCCAGCCCAGCACCCAGCGCTCTGTGGGATCACCGAAGGGTTTGAGCTGGAAAAGACCACGGGCAGGGACCCTTCTCCTCATCCAACCTGGCCTGGATTGGTGGGAAGATCCCAAATAAAAAAAGGCCCCAGCCGAAAATCACAGGAATTAAAAGTGTTGCTCACTGGAGCTCTAACCCCAAAAGGCACAAACCTCCCGATTAAGCACCACAAACAAAAGCTCTGTCTGGCCAAACCAAGCCCAAATTTTGACCAATCAATCAGAAAAGACACCAATGGAGCCAGGGAGCTGAATTATCCCATTTAGGGAACTCAGGGTTTGCTCAAGCAAGAGGAAGGCTCGGGGTGACTCACCGGACCCAACCGCTGCCATCCCCGCCGATTATCCAGAAAACACGAGCTGGCTCAAGGAAGTTGGGCCATTTAACACCAACTATTCCAGTATTTATTTATATTTTTATGGGCCAGTTAACACCAACTATTCCAGTATTTATTTGTTTTTTTGGTAAGGCAGAGCTGGTGCAGCGCTGGCTCTCAGCATTGGGACCGAATTCTCGCAGCAGCATTTTCAAACTTTGGCCAAAACAACTCCAATGTCTCCTCAAAACCTTCCTCCCTTGGACATCCCATGGAGCAGGGAATCAGGGAATCAACATCAGGATCTCCCTGCTATGTGCTGCCTTTCCCAGGGACTCCAAACTGCATCATTTTTGGGACTCGTTTGGCTTCAAAGCAAGAAAATCCTCAAAGCAATGAGAAGTTCATCCCAGCGCTCTGCAAGGAGTGGGAATTGCAACTACTCTGGAGAAGGGAAGAACTGGGAGTTTCTTCTCTCTGGGATGGGATTAATGAGGGAATTGTTGGATTATGGAATCCTGGAAGGGGTTGGGAGGAAGGAACCTTAAAATCACCTCATTCCCACTTCCTGCCAAGGGCAGGGACACCTCCCACTGCCCCAGGCTGCTCCAAGCCCCAATGTCCAACCTGGACTTGGACACTTCCAGGGATCCAGGGGCAGCCCCAGCAAATCTGGGAATTCCAGCCCAGCCAGGAATTCCTGCCCAAGATCCCATCCATCCCTGCTGTCAGCTGCTCCAGGGGCTCCAGCCCTTTCCTCATCCTCTCTCCCTCTGCATTGCCTGGACAATCCTGGACTCCAGGAGCTCCTCCTGGTCCCAAGGAACGTGTCCTCCCTCTGGTCAACCTAACACCTGGACATTCATCCCAATCCCACCACCCCCTGCTCTGGTGGTCAGACCACCTGCATCCTCATCAATTAAAAGCTGGGCCAATGATCCCAGAGGTCTTTTCCGACCTAAATGATTCCACGATCCTGCAATTAAAGCCCATTAGGCTAATTGCTCTCTTCCTCCCTGTGCACCCAGCACACAGAGCCCTCTTGGCACTCGGCTGATCCCACCATGGAGTTGTTGAGGATATGCAGGAAAACAGGGAATGATGAAGGTGCTTGTGCCAGTATTTAGTCCAGACTGCACTCAGGATTTCCAGCCTTGTTAAATCTGTGACGCTTTGCAGAATTTGTTCCATTTCCAGGATGAAGCGCTGGGTTTATCAAAGGGCAGGATACAATCTGAAGGACAGAAGCTCAGTCCAGGATACTCCTGGTTGGTTCTTTTTGGGTGTGAAGAACCAAAGACTAAAGGAATTACTGAGGCTGGAAAAGTCCTCTGAGACCACTCAGCACTGCCAAGGCCACCACTGCACCACGTCCCCCAGTGCCACATCCACAGGGCTCTGAAATCCCTCCAGGGATGGGGACTCCACCCCTTTCCATGAAGAAATTCTCCCTCAGATCCAACCCGAACAGGACATCCACCCGCCTGCGTCCCCTCCACCCCTGCAGGAACGGCCTTTTGGAGACCACACATTCCCAACTCCCCGCAAGGGCAGGAGCACATCAGAAGCCGGGAGGTGAAGCTGGTTCAGCACAGCTGGGCTGGAACAAACCCCAGCTCGGCTCCGTGCTTCCCCCGGGAGCGGCGCCGTGCCCTCGCAGATGTGGACACGCATCCGATTACCCACCCGTCACTCACGCCCGGCGCACCCGCTCCTCCAGCCCAGGGGCTGGCGCCGTTTCAGGCCCCGAAAAGCACCCGCCAGCTGCTGCTCCAGAGGGACACAAATCCCTTGGAAGCCCGTGTCCCGTCTACTCATCCTTTGTGGACAGCTGGGACACCTCCGGGCTTCTCCCGACAGCAACATCGAGGCAACCTGGGCAATCGCGGCACCATCTGGGTTGGAAAAGCCCGCCAAGATCGAGTCCAGCTCTTCCCCAGAGCTGCCAAGGCCACCACTGACCGTATCCCCAGGGGCTCTGAAATCCCCCCAGGGATGGGGGCTCCACCACCGCTTTTGGAAGTTTTGTTTCAACGCTTGAGGACCCTTTCTCCTGCAGGAATTCTGCAGGAAACCTGCACTTTAAGGCCGAAATGGATTCAGAGCACAGAAGTTCCCACTTTCACCAGATCAACCTGGAAACTCTCCCGGCAGACCCGGCCTAAAAATAAACCCATTTATAGATTTAACGGCGCCTACGCCGAGCCCACGCGCCCTGGAACCGGCAGAGCCTCCAGGAATGGAAATGACCATTTTTATCCCGGGGATGGCGGGGAGCTCATTAATTGAAAAACCATCCTGCGATGCCGTGAATCCAACAGGAAGGTTGGAATGGATCCCGGCGCGATGTTCCTGGCTATACAGTGCCACCTTGCTGTCAACCCATCAGTGAAATGACATCTGGGGAGGGCCTCTGCTGCTGGGTGGGACCTGCAGCACCTTCACCTCGAGCGACCCGGGAATTCCGGGCTGGAACACGGCACTAAAATCATCTTTATCCCAATTCCTAACCCATTCCAAGCCATCTGCTCTCGGATGGATTCTCCCACAGCTCCACATCATCATTCCCACAGTTTCTCTCCGCTCCTTGAGGCACAAAGAGGTTGAGCTCCCTCTCCTCTGCCTCGTCCCCACCTGCCCTTCCTCACTGACCTCATCTCATCGATTTCCCTCCTAATCCACGTGTCCAGTGCTCCGTAAACGCCGCTCAATATTTGTGCTCCTCGAATTCAACGGGAGAAAAAAAAAAGAAATCAATGGGAGACTCCGAGAGCAGATTGCTCTGGGATTGCATATCTGGGAGGGAATTAATCCCTCGTTCCTGAGGGACACGGGGGCTCAAGGCCATCAAAGTCACCTTGATGGGGGAGAGCCCCAGCGCTCCTGTCCCCCATCCCACGGTGTTATCCCGGGAAGTTGACTCCTTGGGCTGGTGGAGCACCCCAAGGTTTTCCAGGAGCTCACGTTTCCCTGCTCTGAAACCATCCAGCTGCCCTGGAGAGGTCACAAGGAGAAGAATGACAGGGATGCACTGGGATAAAGTTTCCCTACGGCTTCAAAGGCACGAGAGCTCGGCGCAACCTCCCCGGCCACCCACCGCGCTCCCACCGGCTGGGGGATCCCATTCCAGGGAAACCCGGGAGGGGGGAAAACCTCGCAGGGCACCGGGTGAAGGTTGGATGAATGAAAGGCAGCTCCATAAAAGCTCCTTTATGGACAGCTCCTCCTCGCCCCGCCAGGAGCGGCCGCTCCCGGAGCACCGCAGCGGGTTTGGGTTTCCCGGCCGGGGGTGTGGAGGTGAAGGGCACCCACCTCTGGCCCTCTCTGTTCCCGTCTGCAGGATGAAGGGGAAGGTGGGCCCTGAAAATCCCAGCGGGGTCTGTTTTCCCAGCTGGAGTTACAGGGAAGGAATCTCGGGAAGGAGATCCCCGGCTCCCACGGCACAGCCCCGCTCCGGCTGGTCCTGCTCCAGGGAGGATGGGCCAGGGGCAGCCGGAGGCTCCAGCTGAGTCTTGGAGGAATAAAACCCAGTGGAAAACACGTTCCTGGCCCAGTGCAAGGTCCCTTGGGATGAGGTTCTCCATGGAGTCCCTGGGAGTGGCTCCTTGTCTCGCCATGAAATTCCATCAGACCAGGCTGGAGTCACTCCCCCTCCCTGGAAGTGTCCAAGGCCAGGCAGGAGCACCCTGGGAGAGTGGAAGGTGTCCCTGCCCATGGCAGGGCGTTGGAAAGAGAGGATCTTTGGGGTCCCTTCCGATCCAAACCATTCCCTGACTCCGGGATTAATGTGGGAAAGGTCTCTCCCACCTCACCACCCCCCGCTCCTGTGCCCTGCCCCGCACGGCATCCCGAGGAACTCAACACCCAACCACGAGCTCCCAAACTCCGCTCCTCATTTCTCTCCAGCTCCTCATTTCCTCCCTTCGCTCCCTTTTGTCTCAGACGCTCCCAGTGACCGAGGATTTGATTGTTTGTTTGCTTTTTATTGTTCCAGAGGGCCGAGTGTCGACAGGCTCCACAATTCCCAGCGCCCAGAAACCCCGGCAGCGCTCCCCGCCGCCCAGAAGTGCTAACAGGACATGTTGGCACTCCGGGTTTCTTTTGGTTGTTTTGTTTTTTTTTTTTGTTTGGAGGCTCTGGGGAGCATCCAGGCACTTTAAAGTCCTCCCCATGCCACTGCATCTCTCCTGGACGGAGAGTGATGGCTCTGGAGCCTGAGCAGCCGAAGGGGACAGGGATCCGTGTGATTTTAATGGGATTGAACCACAAAAGGCTGAGTTTAAAGCAACACTTACGGCCGGTTTAAACCCACCAGGGCAGGAAAAACCAGAGTTAAGGCTCTAAATCCGCTCCGTGCTCCTGCTTTTGTGTTTCCTGCCCTCTTCCCGTCCCTTTTCCGCAGAGCACAGCGAGGGGCAGCTTGGATTTCCAGCCCAAACCTTGGAGGATCCTTCCTTTGCGAGCTGGGCAGATAAACACCGATTTAAAAACAAATAAGCTGCTCCGTGTGCCCTTCTCCAACACGGCTGGGATTTGGGCACTGGGGAAAAAAATTAAATAAAGTGTCCTGAGCCTGACAAGGAAGAAGCGGAGTGGTTTGGCCAAGCCTCTGGAATGTCCTTCCTGGAGGGATCCCCGCCGGCTCCCCGGGCAGTGCCTGCCCAGCAATCCACGGCTGAGCACACGGATCCAAGGGGAGATGCGCTGCAGGGAGGAAAAAGGGATTTCCAGATCATCCCTGATGGGTCTCCAACATGGGACAGTGTTCCCAATGGGAATTCTGGGAAGGGTGAGCAGTGCCAGAGGTGTGGGACACCTGGAGGAGCAGGGCCGTGGGTTGGAGCTCAGCCTGAACTTCAGGAGGTCCCCAAAAATGTTCCCTAAACACCTCTTGCTACTTCTTAGATGTCTCCCAACTGCCCTGGGGCAGACTTTGACTCAGACCCAGCTGGTTTTCCAGGGAAAACGCCTCATTTTGATGTCACAGCCTGGGGGTCACCCCTGAACACCGAGGCACAAGGATCAGGTGGTGCTGGGAGCAGGAAATAAAGCCAGGAAAGGGCCCTTGTTGAGCACCTGCAGGTTTGGGGTTGATCATTTTGGTTTCTCTCCATCTTCTTCCCCTTTCTTCACCCCTCCCAAGTGTTTTAGGGAGCCGTGGGGCGGGAGGGGGATGGATGGAGACAATAATGGGGAATGGTCCCTTCTCCCAAGAAAAAAGCAACAGGAAAAGAGGAAACAGGCCTCAAGTTGTGCCACGGGAGGGGCTGGGTTATTAATTAATACCCAAGTTGGGTATTAGGGAAGGTATTTCTTCCTGGGAAGGATTGCCCAGCTCTTTAACTCCATAAATCTGTAACTTCACAGATTTCCAAAGGTAATTAATTCCGATTATGGATCAAGAACAGGAATCCAGGCGTTTCTGGAGAGGGAGATCCAGTGGACAGGTGGTTTCTTTGTGTTAACAAAATGATCGACTTCCCCCTGCCAATGACCTTGGAGAGGACACTCAGCCACCCCTGAGCTCCACCAGGAATTAACTGCAGCTTTGCTTTGGCTTCCCCAGGCAACCTGGCACTTAGGAAAGCCAGGATAATTTGGGTTTCTGGAAGCACAGAGGTGCAACAGAGGACAAAAGCCATAACATTAATATTGATAACAATAATAACAACAACTTCTGGGAAGCTGATGTGGTTATGGATACCTGGAGAAGCCTCCATCACACTCAGGGGTGTTAGGAAACAAAATATCCTTTAATTAGCAGTAATTAGCTGAGCTGGAAGTCAGGCACCTGCCCTTGCTGCTCTCCATTATCTCCTCAGACTCTCCAGGGCTTCGTGTTTGCACAAGAAGCAGCAAAATGGGCACTTTTCGATGGCCTGTGGGCACCACCTTAATGAAGGTGATTAATAACTGTGGATAAATGATCCAGGAGCTATCAGTCAGGGTAAGGAGCTTGGAGGGGAGCCACAGAAGTAATTAAGAGCCTGGAGATAGGATCTGAACAGCAGCATTCTGGATTTAAGGGTAATGATCCAACCTCTCCTTGCTGGGAAATGAGGAATTAGGGCTGACACTGGAACCTCTGTTCTTCACACCTCGGTTTCCTGAGCGCTCGAGGTGTTTGCCAGGGAAGATTCACGGAATTCTGGAACTCAGCATTTCCCTTGGCACCTTTGGGAGCTGCGGGGCAGGAATCCAGAGCTGGGAAAGGGCTTTGGATCACCGGGCTGGGTAGGACACAGAAGAAGTGGCTGAAGAACTGAACGGGATCCATGGGAGCAAAGGATGCAGGAGAACCAGGGAGAACGGGAGAGGCTGATGGTTGGTTGATGACCTTCCCAACCTGAGTGATTCTGTGCTGATTGCAGAGTGAAAAAGGTGCAAAGTGCAAATGTTTCCACGGCAAAAACACCCCCTGCAAAGGGCCCCGAACACCGAAGGTGAGCAGAAACCCAGAAGTCCAACCTGGCTTCTCCAAGTCATCGAGTCATGGAACGGGTTGGGTTGTGGGCCATGGAGATCACCCAGCTCCAACCCTCTGGGATGGGTTGGATCCCGTCTATCTCAGAGGGATCCCACTACCCCAGGGGGATCCAAGCCCCTGGGTTGGGACACTTTCAGGGATCCAGGGGCAGCCACAGCTTTCCTGGACAAAGCCCAGTGCTCGGCTCTCTCTCTGGCCGGAGCAGAGTGAGGGAACTCCAGGAACTGCCCGAGCTCTGGGGCCGGACAAGGCAGCGGGGGAGGAGGCTGGAGCCAAGGGAACAATTTGGGGATGAAAACCAGCGACTGGAAGGAGCTGAAAACCCCTCAGTGAGTCACCTTTCGTTTCTGCCCTCCTGCATCCAGTGACTAACGTGGCAACAAAGCTCCTCTCCCGCCAGGAGCCCTGGAGACACAAGCAGGGACACGCGAGAGGAGACACCCGGGCGGGAGAGCTCGGGTAGCTGCTCATCCCCTCGCTCTGCTTCTCAGCTCCTGCCGTGTCTCCCAGCAAAACCAGCTGGGAAAGGATCAGCCAAACCAGTTTGCTGAGCAGGACGGCTCTGGGCTCACCCAAAGTCTTGTTTTCGCTCTGCTCCCCAAACGTCTCCTGACTTTGCAGGGCTTGGGGAGGCACATTTAACCGTAAAATACAAAAACAATTTAAGAAAAAAAACAACAAAACACAACCCAGACCTCCCTGCCTGGTGGGAACGAACCCTCAGGGCGTCCTGGATGCTGCCTTGGAGTGTTGGAGGGACTGGCTCCACCTTCCCACCACCAGCACGGGGACAGAGCTGAGAGGTGGCCAGAGCCACCAAGGGGAACTTCAGCCCAGATCTCCAAGGGCTTTCCCACAGCCACCACCTGGGGATGGAAGCCCTGGAGCACAGGGAAGCAGCAGGAGACAGGGCTACATCTCATGGGACCTCAAGAGATCTGCCGAGGTTGAGTCCAGCTCCTTCCCTGGCCCAGGACACCCCAACAGCCCCACCCTGTGCGTCCCTGGGATGATGGTGATGATGATGATGAAGAAGATGATGATGAAGATGATGATGATGAAGATGATGGTGGTGATGATGATGATGATGATGATGATGAAGAAGAAGATGATGATGATGATGAAGATGATGAACATGATGAACATGATGATGATGATGTCCCAGCGCTCCTGGAGCTACGGCAGCCTCGGGAATGTGACCATTCCTTGGGGAGCTGCTCCAGTGCCTGACACAAGGTCACAATTCCAGGCCTCCCAGTGCCTTTAGGGCGGCCAACGACCAGGCCAGAGGGGGTTCCAAACACCTGATTGATCAGCTGATACTGGATAAGAAGGCAGGCTGGCTGCCCACCACTCCTGCACGACTGGAGCTCCCAGAGTGACCTCACACTTGCTGTTCCCTCCAAGGGAGCAGGTGGTTCCTCAGAACCAGGCACGGAGCCCAGGAATCCAGGCTTCTGGAATGTGAGGCCCAAGGATGAGCTCGCACTGCTCAGCTTTGCTCCTCTGTTTGGTTCTTGTTTTTAGATAAAAAGGTGGAGGGCTGAAGAAAAGGGGAACATCTGGTAAAACTGCACACAGAGCAGGAGAGAGACGAAAACCTGGGTGGAGTTATGGATGCTCCTGGATCCCTGGAAGTGTCCAAGAGCAGGCTGGACACTGGGGCTTGGAGCAGCCTGGGATGGTGGGAGATGTCTCTGCCCAGGGTTAGGAATGATTCCACAGGCAGGCTCGGGAATGACCTGAGAGCACCTGGAGATCTCTAGCAGTATTTGGACATTCGGGGATGTTTGCTGCCTGGGTTTTTTCTGTTCTCCTCTGGGTTTTTTTTGAAGTTTTTCTAAAGTTCTATTTCAGCCTTCTGATTGTTTATTTTTTGCAATGGAGTCTCACGATTTTCACATAAACAACCCATTGTTGTTGTAACTGTCCTTTCACGTTTACATTCTTCTCGTAAGGAGGAGAGAATTGATGGGCTGTTGGGTTGACCAGTGTGGTTGGAGAGGACAATTTCCATCCTCCAATCCATGGTCACTGCTGGAATTCTATAAATGCTGAGGTCTGTAAATAAATTTCCCCTTTTGCCTTGGACATCTCAGTGTGTGAGTGTCGCTCTTTCGTGTCCTATTGAGACAGGTGTTCGGTGAAGATCCAGAGGAGCTGATTATTTCAAATTTCAGCAGGGTTATTTATGGGATTGAATTTGTTTCAGATTTCTGAAATACAGCACAGAGTGTGCAGGAGCAACATTTAAACTGGAAAGGGGGAAAAAGCAAATATTCCTTCCTTGGAAAACCTTAAATATTTGGGTCTCACTCCTACAGGAGGACTTGAGATGGGAGTTGGTTTCCTTTATGGCTTCATTAAGGGTATTTAAGGATTTAGAATTGTCCCAGAATAGGAAATCAAGCCACATTTTACACATTTCTGGCTGCTCAAAAATAGTGATTTTGGTTCGCTGGGCTTGACTCTTCCTCTTTTCCAGACGGGGATGGAATTGCTCCCGATTTCCTTGGGCACCAGGGGAAAAGCAGAATTTTGATGTGCTAAATTTGAGTCTGCTGCTCTGGACAAGGACAAAGTCTGATGCCTTTAAACAGTGACATCTTTTTAGGGTTTATTTCCCACTATAAGGATCTGAACCTAGGCACAAACCAAGTCACCACATTTTCCTATCACTTCGTATTTTATTAATTTTAGTCATTCCCTTAATCATCCCCCACTACTGTGAAAATTCTCTCGGATTTACAAATGCTCTGTAACAGCTCTTACTGAAATAAGCTGGGAAGGGAAATCTCTTCAATTTCCCTGCTTTGGAGGATTTCTGCCCAGTCATTTCTCCTCCCTCCTTCCCCCAGCCAAGTCATCCCATTTAAATCAATTGCAATTTAAATCAATTTATTGATTAATTAAATTAAATTAAATTAAATTAAATTAAATTATTTAAATAAATTTAAATAAATTGTGGTGACATTTCACAGAATCACGGGATGGTTTGAGTTGGAAGGGACTTTAAATCTCATCCCAACACCATCCCCTGCCATGGACAGGGACACCTTCCACTATCCCAGTCCCAGTGTCCAGCCTGGCCTTGGACACTTCCAGTGATCCAGGGACAGCCACAGCAAACCTGGGAGGCCTTGGGCTCCATCCCAGTCCCTCCCCACCCTCAGAGAGAGGAATTCCTTCCCAATATCCCATTTAATCTACTCTGTTTCAGTTGAATTTCATGGCATAAAAGAGAAAGAATGCCAAGCCCAAAAAGAAAAAATTCCAAGACAAGTCGAAGAACAATCAAAGACTTTCATCCATGACCTTCCCTGCTCCCAGCTGGAGCTGCAGCCCAACAAGAAGAGCTGGGAGTGTTGGAGGTCTGGTGGCCACAGAGCAGCTTGGATGGACTCTGGTGGCACATTCCAACATGCCACCAGCTCAGGTCATGGACAGGACCAGGGAGTGGGAACTGCCTCAACCTTCCATGCTACTGGGTAAGTCAGGGATGGGTCAGCTCTTCTCCATTTTCTGTGCAACACCTTGTTCTTCCCCTCATCAACCATCATCCAGGAGATCCAGGACTTCCCATCCTCACCTGGAACTTTAATCTGCCCTTTTCTCCTTGCATACTCAGAGAATCCTGGAACAGTTTGGGTGGGAAAGGATCTTAAAGATCATCCAGTCCCTGGATGGCAGGGATGTCCATGGGCAGGGACACCTCCCACTGTGTCCCAGGGTGCTCCAAACCCTTGTCCAACCCGGCCTGGAGATTCAGAGGTGCTGCTGTTTTTAAATGCAAGAACAAAACTGGGGAGCACCTCCTGAAACAAAGACGAAACCTCCGTGTCCAAAGACACCCACTGCACAGAGGAGGAAGGATTGAGGAGGCTTCTGCTCCTCCTCCTCCTCACCCCATTTGGGTCCCTTTGACCACACAAACCTTTCAGTGGCTCGAACTCACCGAGCCGTTTTCAGGCGTTTCACTCTTCCAAGAGCCCCAGCTTCCCCCCTCCAAAATCCCGGCATTCTCGGCCCAGTGCTTGGACAAGGCCCAAGGCCTCCACACTTCCTCAGGCCCAGCAGGCCGCGGGCGCAGTCAACAAAGCGCCAAGGAGCTAATGAAGATAAAAGTGTCAAGGCAGCCCGGTGATAACGCACACCTCTCCCATGGAGCTGTCGGGACCATTCTGCAAAACAAATTTGGCAGTTCCTGGCGGGCCCGGGCCCGGAAAGCGGCGCGCTGATGTTATTAAAGTTAACAGAAGTGTCATGGGATGACAGATGGCTCCCCGCACATCAATTGGATTCTGAGGAGTTCTCAAACCCTGGCGGGTTGAAAGCAGCTCCAGCACGAATCAGAGGCAGGCGCAAGATCATCGATACAAGGGATTATGCAGATTGAAGAAATACCCTCGGCACCCGAAAGTTTTCAGAATGCAAACGACGTCAACCCCCCGAACAAGAGGCACTGCATCATGATGGCAGCAGGGACAAAGCCAGGGGGGTTTAACAGACAAAAAAAGATTGTTTTAATAGGAGAGGAGCATCAGTCATTGAGTCTTACTTCATTCAGACTTTCTCTCCAACCCATCCATCTTCAGTGCCAAGAGATGACAGGACCACCTCACTTTTCCCCCCGGCCTAGTGTATCAATAATGCCCATTTCTCCCCAAACAAATGACTCTCCAGAATGGCCCTTTTCCCAAAATTGGCTGCCAAGCCCCACAAAGGCCTCAGTACCTGCTACGGTCAACTTGGCTCCAATGGGGCCCCCTCCAGAGGTGGCCACCGATGGGTGGAGCCTTCCCCAGCCATGGTCCCCAAGAGCCACTTTTGTCATTCCTGGCCGGGGAGCATCTGCGGAAGAGGGGACCGGGGCAGGGGGGGTGGCCGAGCCTCAGCGGGACACGGAGAGGGGACAGAGAGAGGGACAGAGAGAGGGACACAAACGGGCACGGACGCAGGGGAATGCAAATCCCTCCGCCCTCGCAAACGCCTCCGTGGGCATTCTCTGGGAACAAAGGTCCCCGAGGCGGGCGGGCTCTGCATCACTGCTCTCTCTGTTCCCAGCACCTGCTCGGCACCGGCCGCCGAGTCGCCGCGGTCCCTCCGCGCCGCGGCCGCAAGAAGCCAACGGCAGCACAATGGCCCCGTTGGCCAGGGTCAGGCCCGGCTTTCTTCCTCGCCCCCTTCCACCAGCCCTTTTCACCTCCACCATCTCCAGGAGCGCTCGGCCAGGAGGTGGCTTCGAGGGACGAGAGGAGGAGGAGGGGGGGGAATATAGGTCTCTGGCGTAAATCACTGACGCCGTTTCCCCTCCTCTCCCTTCCCTTAAGACCTGATGGTCTTCAGTCACACATCTTAAAAGCAAAACAAAAAACAAAAACACAAAGACTTACTTGTCTCAAGTCGATGAAGGCCAACTGCAGCGTGTCCCCTTGGAACCCAGGCACTGGGCCGGATCTGGCAAACTCTGTGGGAAAGAAAAGAGGATAAAAAGCGCCTTTAACTAACCATGGACAGGGAGATTGGCAGACGGATGACAGGGAAGACAAGAGAGGCTGGGGGAGAGGAGGACCGCGCTTCTAAGGAGTCATGTCTCCCTCCCTTCAGCGTCTTTGTTCGCCCTTCAAAATTCGTGTCATCAAAACACCATTAATTCCACCGTCCTGACAGCAAGGAAACTGTACTAATTCGACCTGAAATTTATTCCCATGAGCCGCACTGGGCTTCAGAGTATTTGTTTTGTGAACGGACAAACAACTCGCCCAGAAGAAAGGGGGGGATGGGGGTGGAAAAGTTTTTCCTCTCAACACAATAAAATCTTCAGCTGTGAAACTCTTTTCAGTTCCGAAAGCTATTTATATTTTAGGGCGCTGAAGGAATTTTCTAATTTCACGCCTGTCACCAGGCTCCATGAGCATTCATCAAAAAAATATGCCTGGCCGCATCATTAATTATCAGGCAGCAGATTATTTGCATGATCTGGTGATGGCGCCTCTTGGTCAGCCCAAACGCGGAGAACCGCGGCCGTTGGGTGGCTTTTTTTATTTCTGGTGGATGAAGACATCTGACAACTGAATAACATTGGCTTCTAAAGCGAAGAGAATATTTCCAAGGCCACATTTTATCTCCTTCCAGGCTAATCTGGCCAAAATTCCATACTTTGGTTGTTCATTTTTCTCCTAATCCATTCTTTAAACCAAACCTAAAACCGCTGAAGGGGCTTGAATGGATCCATGTGAGAGGACCTTGGTTCTTCCATGGCATTTAGCAGCTTTTTCCTTGGGAATGCTCGCGAAGCCGACGCCTGCACGCATCCTAGGGCGTCTTTTGAGGTCGGTTCTGCCCAACTTCACTTCATTTTCACCCTCTGCAGTTACAGCTTCATCTCCGCTCTCCTCACAGCCTCCGGGCACTGAGGGGACCTGGTCTGCCAGGCCACAACTCAACATCACCAAAGGCTCAAAGGGGAGGGGGTTGAGTTGCGTGGCTCCCCCAGGCACTGGAGGTGCTGGAGGGATGAAATGTTTTCTTGGGATGAAGCCAGGTGCGATGGCAAAAAGGGAGAAAGGAGAGAAAATGTACAGCAATTACAGATTTTTCACTTACATGGCCCATTATCGCCCACGCACCCTGGTTTTCATCCTACAGGAACCCTCCAACAGCTCCTAAAGCTCCACAAGGATGAGGATTAGGGATGGCTGGGCAATACAGAAGAAGCATTTTGCATTTTGTCTCCATGACTAGTCAGAGGTGCCAATGGACAAAGCGATTTCATGTCGGGTGGTCTTCGCCTTGAACACTCATCCCCCTGAAAGTTTTCCTATTTCCAAGCCAGCGCCACAAAATCAGGAACATAAATCATCACATTCCCATTTCCACAGCTTTCCTAGAGCAGCCCAGTCAGAGAGCAGCCCCTTGGCTCCAACGAGAAGAGATTAATGAGTGGAACACCAGGATTTCAGTCCTGTCCCTCATTTCGGGGAAGTAAGGCAGGGTTATTAATCAGCTCCCTTGCTCCACCTTCCATTAAAACCTTGGGATGGAGAACATCCTTCAAGCCAGACACAGGCACCTCCAGGGGCACAGGGGACACCTCTCAGACTCTGCTTTTTAATAGTCTGAGATGCCAGAAGAGCTTTGAGATTGAAACCATCGCTCATCTTTGCAGCGATCGCTCAAGTGACAACCGCTGCAGGACAAGAGCAAACACGGCTGGGAAATCATTGCTTTTATCTGAAGTTACGAGTCAAGAGGAGTAATAAAAAAATAAAAGGAGAAATTATGGACGTGACTGTTCACATTTGGATTTTGGATGGGAAAAGCATGACCCAAAGCCAGCAGGAACCATCCATGGCCGTGCCTTTGGAGTTTTGCACAGGAGGGGACTGGGCAGGGATGAACAGGAGGAAGTTCTTCCCTCTTCCCTGGGAGGGTGGGCAGGCCCTGGCACAGGGTGCCCAGAGCAGCTGTGGCTGCCCCTGGATCCCTGGCAGATCCCAAGACCAGGCTGGATGGAGCTTGGAGCAGCCTGGGACAGTGGGAGCTGCCCCTGCCCATGGCAGAACATGGGACTGGATGATCTTTAAGGTCCCTCCCCACCCAAACCATTCCATGATTCCTTGAGAGCGGAGACGCTCAGCTCCACCCAGTTCCACTGCCCAATCCTGCAATATTCCGGGTGCAAAGAGCCCAAAGTGACTTCACATGTGTCCCTCAAAAACTATTTTAATTAATCCTACCCGCGAAGGCATCCTAATGTAGGTTTGCCATAAAATTTGACTGCAGCTTGCCCGAGCCAGCAGGGAGGGAGGATCAACCCAAATTCTCTGACTCTGATCTGCAAGGGATAAATCATCTTTACACATTCCCTCTACACCCCACTGTCCCATCTGGAACAATTATCCCGAAAGCCACATCAATCCTAAAACACCCAAATTTGGAAAAAAAAAAAAAAAAGCAATACCTGAGAAACTAAAAATATTTAGAAGTGAGAAATGGTGCCTGAGCACCTTCTCAAGAGGTGAAACTCCCCTGGGTGGCTCAGGGTCAGAGACATCCCTGAGCTGAGGAACCCAGCCATGATGTCCTACCCTCCAGGGATGGGGTCACCTCATGTTCCTGATTACATTTGGAGAAATCCTGGAAAAGAAACCCTGGAAGGACTGCGAGGAAAGAGAGTTTCTATTTTGGATCAAGGGCCTCACAGCTGTTCAGCATCTATTTAGGAGCACACACGGAGTTGGGAAATTTAAGATCTTCCCCAAAGCATGAACTTCAAATCCTTATGAGAAAACGCCTGTGATTGTGAATGTTCTCACAAGGCTGGTGAATTTATCACCACTGTCAGCTGCTTGTGAGCAACCCAAGACAGATTCCATTCCAAGGCAGATTTCATCCCAAAACAGATTTTATCCCAAGACAGACTTCATCCCAGGAGAGATTTCATCCCAAGACAAGGCTGCTCCTTAGCAGCTCACCTTTAGCTGTCTCTGCCCATTGTCTCTTCCCACGGTTCCCTGCCCATGGAGGCCTTGGAACTGGATGGCTTTTAAGGTCTTTTCCATCCCAAAGCAATCAGTGATTCCTAAGGAACCTACTGGAAGAAGGCTGGGACAGCTATGGAGTGACACACTGCCCTTCAAAACTTAGGATGGTCACACACAGAGCCAACACTGACTTAAGCTGCAATTTTCATCCAAATACTGAATTAACAATGCTCTGGAACCTTCTAGAGAAAGGTGACCCTGCCCATGGCTGGAACGAGATGGTCTTTAAGGTCCCTTCCATCCCAAGCCAACCTGTGATTCCTAAGGAAGCTACTGGATGGAGCTGGGAGAGGTACAGAGTGACACTTCCAAACTTAGGATGGTCACACATTGAACCAACACTTAATTCAACAGCAATTCTCGTCAAAAGATTCATCAGCACATTAACAAAGCTCTAGAACCTTCTAGAGAAGGTGTCCCTGCCCATGGCTGGAACGAGACGGTCTTTAAGGTCCTTTCCAACCCAAATTTTACAGTTCAGGGATTCTATGATTGACATCCAAGAAACAGAATGACATCCAAGCTGATATTCTCTGTGTGCCAGAAGAAATGATATAGGAGCTGATACTCCTTGTGCTCCAGAAGAAATAATGTAGGAGCTGGTATGGTTTGTGTCCAAGAAGACGTGATGTAGGAGCTGATATTCCTCATATCCCAGAAGAAAGGAGAACAGGAATTCAGCCCAGACACTCGGAAAAAGCTGCTGCAGGCCCGGGCTGGAGGAATGAATGCAATGCTCCCCCTGGGCTGCTGGAGAAGGAGCGGCACCTCCTGTAATCGCAGGTCACACTTTACATACCAATGCCACCAACTCATTCTGCGGGAGGAACGAACAAAGTCTCGGGGCGAAAAAGGAGGAACAAAGGCCAGAGCGGAGCTTTAGAGGCAGAGACACAGCCAGTTCTTCTTGGGTTTAATCTCTTCAAGCAGATTTCAGGATAATTTCCTCGGAACAACCGAGCGCAGCGTTGGCCTCGGTACTGTCGGCTTCGCCCATTGTACTGTCTTCACGACCAAGGCAAGCGGCAAACATAGCAAGCAACCTACAGAGCAGCCCCTTGAGCAGAAAATCACCGGAGAATAGAGCAGATCAGTATGCGGCTGTTTGTACAAAGCATTTAGCCAGGCTAAAGGTTTGAGGGGTTTGTGTTCAGGCCAAAAAAGTAATGTCTGTGCAAGGTCTACAGGCTTGGGCCACCCAGGGCAGGTCACAGGGGGACTCCAACCTCTCTTCCAAAACATTTCACTGATGAAAGAATCAAGGAACAGGAACCGTTAAGCCCTTTACAATGGACAAAGAATAAAGAGTTCAAAGGCAGAAAAGAGACATCCACTGTAAATTAATTAATTACAGCCAACGGGGGGACCTCCCTGTGCCCCCGGCACGGCTGCGCACGCGGGGACAGGGCCTTGCACGGATTGAGCGGTAAAAATGGACCCAGGCGGTGACTTCATCCCCCAAAAACATCATTTGAGGGCAAGATCTCCTCTGGATTACATGGGATTCGTGATGGCACCTCCAGGAGGCTGAAGGCAGCTCCCAGGGAAGGGAATGTGGACCAATCTGCTCGTGGCCACGGATAAGATCTGGGGAATCGACCATCTCAGGATTCCTCAAGGAAGGATGGAGATCTTGAAGGCATCTTCCTTGGACAAAGCCTTGGAAGGCCGTCCTAGAAAAGCCACATGATGGGATCTCCTGGGATAAAGCCTTGGAAGGCCATCCTAGAAAAGCCAAGTGATGGGACCTCCTGGGATAAAGCCTTGGAAGGCCGTCCTAGAAAAGCCAAGTGATGGGACCTCCTGCTCCATATCCACAGGAACAAAGTGACCTTGAGGACACTGAGGCTGAAGAACAAATCCATGCATGGGCTCTGGAGAAGCTCACAGGTGGGAAAAAGGGAGAAATGTTGGGTAGGAATTGAGGCAAGAGGGACAGAGAGAAGATCCCAATTCCCACACTGAGCTTCTCCTTCACCCAGTTCCCATACTGAGCTTCTCCCACACCATTCCCACACAACCCTGCTCTGAAGCTGTTCCCCATTACAGCCCGAGCTCTCAAAGCTCATTCCCATCTGGGTAATTTTAGAGAGCTGTGGGAAGAGGGAGGAGTTACCCAAAACACTCTGAACTGGGTCAGATTAAAGAAAATCTTCTCTCCCTGCCCATCAATCCTTCCTCTGATGGAACAAAGATGGGCCTGGAGTGCTGTCACTGCAGAGGAAGGAGTGGTCCCTGTCATGGGACACTGGCAGGGCTGGGCAGCACCCAGAGCCCCAGGGAGGGACTCCTCAGGGCTTGACCATGAGATGTTTTTCAAGATGAAGAAAAGGAAGCTCTTTGGAAGGATGCTGGAGATGGGTGCCAAGAAATTTGGAACAGAATCCGCAGGACTGGCTTAGGAGTCGGCTCACGGATCGCCACAGGCTCCCAGACCCGAAGCCAAGGTGCACAGTGGATGTGTCCTGGCAGATGTGAAGCTCTCAGATCATTAAACACCAACACCAGCAGATGTGAACTGTGCCCATCCCACCATCACCTCAAGAACCTGTGGAATTTCCATCCCTGGAAGTGTCCAAGGCCAGCTTGGGGATCCAACTTGGCCTTCCAGGGATCCAGGAGCAGCCACAGCTTCTCTGAGCCGCCTGTGCCAGGGCCTCCCCACCCTCACAGGCAGGAATTCCTTCCCAATATCCCACCCATCCCTGCCCTATGGCAGTGGGAAGCCGTTCCCATTTTTCCTGTCCCTGTTCCCTGGGAGCAGAGCCCCACCCCCCCCGGCTGTCCCCTCCTGGCAGGAGCTGTGCAGAGCCACAAGGGCCCCCCTGAGCCTCCTTTGCTCCAGGCTCAGCCCCTTTCCCAGCTCCCTCAGGAATTCTCCAGCCCCTTCCCAGCTCCCTTCCCTGCCCTGGACTCTCTCCAGCCCCTCCAGGGTCTCTCTTGTTGGGAGGTGCCCAAATCTGACCCCAGGCCCTGAGGCACCTGTGGGGAGGACATTCCTCTCCTGATCTGTTCTACTTAAACCTTCCCATCTCTCCACTCCAACATTCCCGTTTTTTTCCCCCCAAATCCCGTTTTTTCCTGGTGTGCTGCAGCAGGACAGACATCAGTTAGGGATATCCTAACTCCAGCAAACTCCACAAACTCCAGTCCCTGATGGATCAGGGCTTGGAAGAACACCTGGGAGTCCTTCGGATCATGCCAAGGGGGAGGATGGCTCCAGCATCGTGGACAAACCCTGGCACTTCCCCTGAATCCCAGGATTTCCACGTGAGAAATTCCCAGAGGAGGCCGCCAAGAAGGAGGTGGGGAACGGCTGTGCCGGGATCCATGTGGGCACATTTTGGGACAATCTGTCGGGATGGAGAATTCCTCAACCCAGCAGAGACTTCTGGGTGTGTGTGTGCCTGGCTGATCCCCAGGAGAGGCGCTGACTCGAAATAAAAAATCTAAGGGAATTGGAAATATACGTTTTTAGGGCGCTTTTGGTTTCCCATAAAGCAGCAGTTCAAGGACTTTGGAGATGATGGAATTGCTCGTTTCACGATCCAGGGATTGTAAAAACCCCTCAGCCACTGCTGGAACCCCTTATGGAGGTGGAAACACTGCCCAGGAGCAAGAACAGCCCCGTTTCCTTGGGATTTTTTGGCTGTCACCTCCAAATCTGCGTTTTTACATTTGATTCCCTCTATGTCTAAGGTAGAGGGGAGATTATATATTATATATTATATATTATATATTATATATTATATATTATATATTATATCAAATATAATATATATATTTTATATATTTACATATATTTATCAAATTGTATGTTTTTTATATTGATTTATCAGTTCAAAAAGGGCATGAATACATTTGATTCTCACTATCTCTAAGGTAGAGGGGAGATGAGAAAATTACATATTTATCAAATTGTAGGTTTCTATACTGATTTATCAGTTCAAAAAGGGCATGTAGGAATTAAAATAAATCCCTTCGCATTGTTAAAACTTGGATTATGGATGCATTCTGGGAGACAAGAAAAACCCTGTGAAAAAATGAAATGCCTTTCCTGCAAAAAGCACTACCTCCTCTATTTACATCTCCCTAAAAATCTTTGGGACTTTTTCCCCTCACCAGGATTGGTTTTTTTGCTTCTTTTTAACCCAGCAGTGCTTCCTAAACTGAAACATAACAAGATGTGTCCAACTGAGACTTTCTAGGCAGTTAATTTAAGCTGTGCCTTAGTCCAGGTTTAAAAGGGGGTGAGAAAACCTCTCCTGGCTTGCAGGAAAGGAGCCCTGAAAGCCAAACCATCCCAGCCAGGGGTGCCACCAACAACACCTCCCAAATCCACCTCCAGCCCTTCCCTGGAGTCACTGGTGCCACCCAAACTCTCAAATCCACGGGAAGCTGCTCCCAAACGCCTTCAAACATCTTGGGAAAACCGAAGGATGTTCTCCCTGAGCACTCAGTGCTGCATCTCCTCCAGGAGACTCCGTGGTCTCACCAGGATTAAGCTTTGGAAAACAGCTCAGGTTTTTTCCCAGGTTTCTCTCATCACAAGCAAACCTAAAAGGATTTTTACAACGTGGCTGCTCTGCTCTTTTTAGGATAATTTTTAAATCAAACAAACTCTATACAAAAAGAATTTTGACAGAAAGAATCTTAAATTACATCAACTTAATAAAACTTGCACGTAACAGAACTCTAAATTAACAGGATATAGACCTAATGTCACTTAAACTTCACAAAACTTAAACTTATCAAAACTTAAAAGCAACCGAAACTAAACAGGGCCTAAACTTAACAGAACTTAAACCAACATAATTTAAACTGATCATAGTATTAGGGGGGGAAAAGATATCCCTAAAATACCTTATCAAAGATCACCTGGGTTCTTTAGGAACTCTGTAAAACTCTGGATTCTCAACCACCACAGATCCCAGAGTGAATCCCAACAAATCCATCCCTCTCAGAGGGAAGAGGATCCTGTGCAGGGCTGTGTTCGCTCTGCCTTAATTTAATTCCAAAACCAGGATTAAAAAGAGATTTTTTTCTGCTTTGGGCTCTGTTTTTTAACCCTTTTACTGAGCAGGACAAGCAGCGACCTGAGGGGAACCTGAGAATTCCAGCCCAAACTCAGGTGGGCACCTGAAGATCCAAGAGGAGCAGGTTTGGGAGCAGAGCCCTGGTGGTGGCACCACGATGCTCCACACCCCTCCGAGGAGCTGCTGTCACTTTGTCCCAGGACACCTCATTTCCATCACTCTGGCTTGGCACAAAAAGGTCACTTCAAGGACAAAATTCCCTGCAGGGAGGACAAAGGGCTGAGGCCATGAGAGGACCAGAACTGGTGAAGAACATCGGCTCCTTCAGGTGCTCCAGGTCCCATCCAGCTCTGCCTGGACATTTCCAGGGATGGGGCAGCTTCTCAGAAAGAGTCATAAATGAACTGATTTTTGATTCGTGCACCCCAATCCCTCCTATTTTTAAAACACTCCATCCCAAAAAGTAGGGACGGTCTGGAGAACATCCAGGAAGCAACAAAGAGGAAAAGGAAGAGTAGAACTGGGATCTCTTGGAATGCTCTGAAGATGCTCTGGGTGGACTCTGTGGGCATCCACCACCCCCAGACCTTGGCACTGCCACACCTCTGACCTGGGACCCCAAAAGCAAAGGGGCACAGCAGCACTGGAGGGTTTCACCCCAAAATGGGGATGCTGCTTTGGGGTTGCTCCTCTGGAGGTTGAGGGATATCATGGTCAATTTGGTGGGAGGTTCCATCTGACTCCTAATCTATCCTGTTTCTTTTGACCCCTAATGTATCCTATTCCTTTAATTCCTAATCTACCCCATTCTTTTGATTCCTAACTTATTCCCTTGCTTTTGCCAGCAAAAATATAAATATAAATATAAATATAAATATAAATATAAATATAAATAATATAAATATAATGTTAATGTTAATGTTAATGTTAATGTTAATGTTAATGTTAATGTTAATGTAAAGATAATGTAAATGTAAATGTAAATGTAAATGTAAATGTAAATGTAAATGTAATAAAAATGCCTTAATGTCACACATAATTTCATGTAATGCTAATAATTCTTTTTTGTTTATATATTATAATTGGTTTAATATAATTTTTATATATATATATAAATGTATAACAATTGGTGTAAATATAATAATTTGTTTTAATATAATAATTGGTTTATATAAAATAATTCTTTTTGGTTTATATATAATAATTAGCTTAATATATAATTTATATATATATAAATATACAATAATTGGTTTTAATATAATAATTGGTTTATATATAATAATTCTTTTTGCTTTATATACTAATAATTCTTTTCTGGTTCATACCCTGCAGTGACATAAATTAAAACCTTTTCTTCCTTTTCTCCTGCCTGCTCAATAAATAACTGACTTTACAAACAGAGCTGAGCTGCCATCCTCAAAACTCTTGGGCCAAAGTCATTTTGGGCATGGGCCACCTGGATTCCAATGGTCACCAACCCCCTGAGCCCGAGGCAGAGCAGGAATTGCCCCCTGGATGGGTGACAGGGCCGGGGTCGGGGCGGTCGGGGCAGTCGGGGCTCTTACGTTCGCACTCCTCCACGTCCAGGTTGAACTGGTGCAGGGCGCCCAGCGTCAGCTGCCTCACCTCGGCCTCCAGCAGCAGCTGCAGCAGCGATGTCGAAAGGTGCTTGCAGGCCGACATGCAGGCCGTCTGAGCCACCTTCCCCTGCAGGACAAACGGACACTCGTCAGGGCCGCCGGCACAGAAAGCCACCACACAACTTCTCCAGAGCAGAGCAGCCCACAAGGTGAAACCACCACACAACTTCTCCAGAGTGGACCAGACCCCAAGGTGAAGCCACCACAGAACTTCTCCTGACCGGAGCAGTCCACAAGGTGAAGCCACCACAGAATTTCTCCAGCCCAGCCAAACTTCCTTAGTTACAGCCTTACAGCCACATAGAACTTCTCCAGAGCAGCCCAAACCTCCTCACTAAAGCCACCAGCACAGAACTTCTCCAGCACAACCTCCTCACTTAAAGCTACCTGAGAACTTCTCCAGCTCAGCCAATCCTCCTCAGTAAAGCCACCAGAGAACTTCTCCAGACCAGCCCAAACCTCCTCAGTCAAAGCCATCAGAGAATTTCTCCAGTTCAGCCAAACCTCCTCAGTTAAAGCCACCAGCACACAACATCTCTAGATCAGCCCAACCTCCTCATTAAAGCCACCTTCTCCAGCCCAACCTCCTCAGTTCAATCCACCAAAGAACTTCTCCAGCCCAGCCCAGCCTCCTCAGCGTGTCCCATCCGTGATGGGATCTTCCCACAGTGCTCGACCTCCCAACTGCCTTCCTCCAAGGGAATCCCCTCTGGAAGTGCCCATGGCTGCGGGAAGGGTTGGGCCTTGTTGGGCGCAGCTGGGAGAAGCTCCAGCCCAGGAGAGCTCTGGGGTGCTCAGAGCTCAAAGAGTTCTCATCAAAGAGTCCTGACTGGGGCAAGACAACATCCCACTGATCATCAGGGAGTCATGGAATGTTTGGGTGGGATGGGACCCTAAAGCCCGCCTCATTCCATGGGCAGAGACACCTCCCACTATCCCAGGTTGCTCCAAGCCCCTCTAACCTCACACCTTGGGCATTCCCAGCCACAACCCGACCCTCTCTGTGGCAGGTGGGTCTGCAGCAGGAACTAAACCCATAAAAACCTTTGGGACAGGAGCGGGGTTTTGCCCAAACCCCTCAGGCTGACACCACAGGGGAACGATCCCGATGCCTGCGTGCGCAACCCCACGAGGGAGGCTTTGGATCATGGTGCTGCCCTGAGAACAGCTCCAGCAGGAGATTATGTTCTCAAACGCTCACAAAAGACTCTTAACACGCTTTCCTGACACCAAGGCGTGCCTTAGGAGCTCTCACAAGCTGTGTTTAAACTGGGATTAAAGCGGCGCTTACGCCGTGTTCCCAGCTCGGCATCGCCGGTTTCGTTACCGCGGCACAGCAACGTTTGATGTCCGTGCCGGGAAGGGGTTTTTTTTTCCCAGCTCTGCAAAGTTGGTTTGGATCTTCAGGCCACATCCATCTTCAGCAGGAGGGAAAAATGTTGTTTTTTTGTTTTTATTTAAAAAAGGAGCCGAGCCGTGCGTTGCAGGGCAGGGTGCTCCATCTCCCGCCCGCCGCCGCTCCCAGGCTCGGCGGCGTCCATCACTCAGCCCCCAACAAACACCTGCACCAAAATGAAGATGAAGCATGGCAACCATAAAGTTTAGCAGAGCTCTGGGGTTTTTTTCTTTGCTTTTCATCATTCGTTTGTGCTTTTCTGACACGCTGGGTTATTTAAAACCCCGCTCGTGCCCATTCCTCATCTCCGAAAGCTGCGGGAAGTACGGCGCTGCCCGGCTGTGATTTTTCTTCATTACTTCCAACAGACACTCGAGTCTTTGCTCTGGCCGAGGAGTTTTGACAGAATCAGGGAATATCCTGAGTTGGGAGGGACCCACAGGATTGTGGATCCATCTCCTGGCTCTGCACAGACACCCCAAAATCCCACCCTGGGCATCCCTGGATCGCTGTCCAAAGCCTCCTGGAGCTCTGGCAGCCTCGGGGCTGTGCCCATTCCCTGGGGAGCCTGGGCTCTGCCCAGCACCCTCTGGATGAGGAACCTTTCCCTGATCTCCAGCCTGACCCCCCCCGGAACAGCTCCAAGCATTCCCCAGGTCCTGTCCCTGTCACAGCTGCCCCTTGGGAGGAGCAAATCCCAATGAGTCTCCCCTGAGCCTCCTCTGCTCCAGCTGGACATTCCAAGTGCCCTCAACTCCTCCATGTGTCACTGAGATGTGCCAGGTGGAAGCAGAGGCTGGGAAATCAAAGCTCTGCAGCCAAGCCCTGGGACCCTGCTGAGGACAGGGGATGGGGCTCCTGACCCTTCCTGGAAGAGCAGGAGAAAAATCCCTGGAGCAGCTCACGCTCCACATCAGCGGGAATTTACAAAGGGTTGTAACCCCTGGAGAAGCCTTGGAGGTTCTCACCCCCAGGTGAGCCACGGAATGATTTGGGTTGGATCTTAAATCTCACCCAGTTCCACTTCATCCATGGGCAGGGACACCTCCCACTACCCCAGGGGGATCCAATCTAACATCCAGCCTGGTCTTGGGCACTGCCAGGGATCCAGGGGCAGCCCCAGCAAAGCTGGGAATTCCAGCCCAGCCAGGAATTCCTGCCCAAGATCCCAGCCCAAGCTCCCCTTGCCCAGTGGGAGCCATTCCCTGTGTCCTGTCCCTGCAGCCCTTGTCCCCAGCCCCTCTCCAGCTCTCCTGGAGCCCCTGCAGGCCCTGCCAGGGGCTCCCAGCTCTCCCTGGAGCCTTCCCCTTCCCTCAGGATGAGTTTCCCCCGTGCTCAGCTCTCCAGCCTGTCCAGGTCCCACTGGATTCCCTCCTTTCCCACACCACACAAAAGAAAAACCCCAGGAAGGTTTTCTGCCCCTACTGACCAAAATTTCAGAGGAACAGCCAACCCTGTTACACCCCAAGCAGGGTCAGACCAACCTGTGGAAGTCAGGGTCACCTGAGGGTGACCCACACCTGCCCTGGGCACCAATTTCTGGTCAGGAGAGAGTGAATGAGAGGTGACCCCATGGGTGGGTGAAAAACAGCAAACAATTGAGATGGAATGTCACATAATTAAACCCTAAACTGGGAAAATGGGATGGGAAAAGCAATTTCAGCATCAGGGCTTGGCAGCACCACGACTCTGAGAGGCTTCCCCGAGAAAGGGAAGGGACACTTCAGGATGTCCCTTCTGGGAATGTTCTCCCAGGACTTACTGCAGAGATGGCAAAGGGGATCCAAACAAGCTCAGAAGCAGCTTCTGGCTCAGCCTTCCCTCCTTCCACCTTCTCCACACAGGATTAGGCCAGGCCTAAAACTGTTTCAGGTGCAAATGTCCACTGCCCTCACTCTGGACCTGAATCTTCTCAGGCCAGCTGAGAACATGACCTTTTATTCTTGAGGTCTGAACACCTAAAAATCTTTTCTTTTCAAAACACTCAGTTTTTCCTCTCAGAGAACACATGGACGCCTCACGGTTAAGAATTCACTATTATCCGAAGAAAAGCAAAAGTAGACGGAATTATTTTTCTCTGCTTTTTAAGCCTGAATCCCTTTTTTCCCTTATATTTATTATCAGAGAACTCGGAGATGCCACAGGAGTCTCAATCACGGTGTTAAATGTCTGCTCAGAGAACAGAAGGTACCACCAGGGATGAGCAGCAGCTCCTGCCCTGGGCACCGAGATTTAAAACCCTCCCAGAATTTATGGGTTTCACTCCTTATAAATAAGACCCAACTTAATCCTTTCCTGCCTCACCCCGGCGCTCCACGAGTTACAGCAGCTCCTTATAAAGTCAGCCGCGGCTTGTGAACATCAATTTCAGGCCATTTCCCCGGGAATACAGCGGGAAATCTGCTGGATAAGCAGCTGCTGCTGACAGGAGACAAACGAGCGCCCGGCCGCTGATATATCAGCGCTAATAAGCCGCCGCTGCAGCTGAAGGTTGTTTGTATTCCCGCCTGGAACGGCCGGGGCTGGCAGGAATCGAGCACATCCCTCCTGCCACAGATGCCCAGCTCGCCTCTTCGGAGCTCATTTACCACGGAGTTTCACTTCACGGCGTTGAGGGGTTTTTGTAGGTTTTTGTTGTTGTTGTTTTGTTTTGTTTTCTTGGTTTTTTTTTTATTTTTGAGTTTTCCTGCAGCGCTGGAAGAGCCGAACTCGCCTGCCCAGCTGCAGGACACGCCAAGCCGAGCCTGGCATGGATGTGTTTGCCATGGCCCCAGCCTTCCCGAAATCGTTACCCACCCAAAAATTGTTACCCAGCCCAAAATCGTTACCCACCTGAAAATCGTTACCTGCCCCAAAATCATTCATTTCCCTAAAATTGTTGCCTGTCCCAAAATCATTACCTGGCCCAATATCGTTACCTGGCCCAAAATCGTTACCCTCCCCAAAATCATTACCCACCCCAAAATCGTTACCCTAAAATCGCTACCCACCCTGAAATCGTTACCTTAAAATCGTTACCCACCCTGAAATCGTCGCCCTAAAATTGTTACCCACCCTGAAATCGTTACCTGCCCTAAAATCATTGCCCACCCCAAAATCGTTACCCAGCCCAAAGTCGTTATCCAGCCCAAAATTGTTACCCTAAAATCGTTATCCACCCTGAAATCGTTACCTGCCCCAAAACGATTACCCACCCCAAAATCATTACCCACCCTAAAATTGTTACCCACCCCGAAATCTTTACCTGTCCCAAAATCGTTACCCAGCCCAAAATCGTTTCCCTAAAATTGTTATTCGCCCCAAAATCGTAACCCAGCCCAAAATTGTTACCTGCCCAAAAATCGTTACCTGCCCAAAAATCGTTACCCGCCCCAAAATCGTTACCCAGCCCAAAGTCATTACCCTAAAATCATTACCCGCCCCAAAATCGTTACCTGCCCTAAAATCATTACCCATCTCAAAATCGTTACCCAGCCCAAAATCATTACCCACCCCAAAATCGTTCCCTGCCCCGCCCTCGGCGGCGGTGCCGGGACTTGTGCCTTGGCACGGAGCGAGCGGGAAGCTCCAGGACGTCGCCGCTCCCGGGGAGCCCCGGGGGCTGCTCGGCTCAGCCGGGACGGCTCCGGCCCCGCGCCCATTCCCTGCCGGTTTTCGGGCGTGTGGCAGGAGCAGGGACACTCCCAAAGGCTGTCCCCGTGCCAGCGCCCTGAGCAATCAATCCCTGGTGACGTCCTGATCCTGCTCTCCCCAGCATGGCTCCAGCCCAGCTCTGGCCCTGTCTGGATTTTAGGAACAACCCACCCGGACACCTTGGTCCCTCCAGCTCAGGAATGATTTGTCCAAAGGGTGGGATGAGATCTGAGCAGGGAGCAAAGAGCAGGAATGCAACCCCGGGCTGAGCTCTCTGCAGGGAAAGGGGAAAGCAAACACCTCAAAGGTGTTTGAGGTGCTCATTTACTGACGTGTTAAACTACACGTTTTCTACTACCACGTGTAGAAATCTACAGAGCTGCAAACCACACCAAGCAATCCCAGGAACAGCTCTGTGGGGTCACTCATTAATTTAAACCTTTGCAAATCCCGTCAAAACCTGGATTTGCCCTGGGAAGAATGGGGATCACAGGTGGAAGTTGACAGATCTCCATGGCCAAGATGCCCCAAACGCCTCCTTGGTCCAACCTCAGTCAAGCCAAGCCATTCTGAGGGTGTTAGCCCAGCAAAATCCAGGGATTTATTGTTTTGTGGCTCAATCTGTTTGCAACCAGATTCCTGGCAATGAATCCCTCTGCCCCCGGCTCCTGATGGGACCTTGGCGTTGCCATGACGCCTCTCAAGGTGACACCGCTCGCCCAGGACCCCTCTGGACACACAGGAAGGATCCAGAAGGTTCCCTGTGGCCATTCCAAGCACTGAAAGGGAGGAGCCAGACTCCAAAGCTCTCCCAGAGACGCAGCCAAGGGGCTCCTGGCAGAACACACCACCACAGGATCACCGAGGCTGGAAAAGCCCTCCAGGATCTCCAATCTGACCTTGTCCCCATCCTGAGCACTGAGTGACACCTCCAGGGGTGGGGACTCCTGCTGGAACCCTGGAGGCTGAGAATTTCAGGCTTTCTGTTCTGAAAGGTGCTGACCCTCAAGCAAGCTCCACATCTGACCTGACGCCGTGGAAGAAAGAGGCTTCCAAAATTGAAGCCGAAAATTGATTAATTCCAAAATTGAGTGATGGCACTGGGGTTGTGGGTGTGGAGTTTGGATAGCATTGTGTGATCTCACAGGGTGAAAAACGTAGAATTTAAGGTTTTAGTATGCAGTAATATATATGGGGCAAGATGGAGGACTTAAGGCATTGTCTAAGTCCTTCTTCTTCACCTTCCTCTTCATGGTTTCGGGTGTTTTTTTCTAATTGGGTAAAAAAGGCCCGCAGTGTGGGCCTTGGGTGGTCAGTTATTGGATTTAAAGTTTAAATAATAGAGGTGTCACCTCATTATTGGGTAATTAGTGCTTAAAAGACCATGGAAAGAGTCAGAGAGGGATCCATTTCCTACCTTGCTAGCCAGGGCTCACAACTCGTCAGGCTGCACTATAGATAAGAATTAATAAACATCTGAGTCCAAACATGAAAAACTGCATCTCCCGTGCATTAACCCCAAGAAGAAAACAAGATAAACAAGAAGATAAAATCCTCACAGGCTCCACACCTCCCTGGGCGCTCCCAAAGCCCAATCTCCATGGGCTGCCCCCCACCAAGTCCATCCTACTTGAGGAGAACAGCCATGAAATCCTCTCTTTCCATCCACATCCCACGCCAGGGGCAGGGCCTGTGGGGAAGGGCCCCGCTGCCGGGAGCGCTTGTTTAGGAACGGCCAATCTGTTCCCAATTAGGGAGAGGAAACGCCAAGAGGCTGCCTTGTTAATTAAGGAACTCGCTATCAAAGGACTCATTAAGAGCTACCGAAATGGAATGGTTGTTCAAATAAATACCCATTAATCTTCACGTGCAACCAGGAACGCGCTGCCAGGCCCCACTGCCCCGCAGGAGCACCTCTGGCTGCCCTGGAATCATGGAATGGGTTGGGGTTGGACCCCAAAGATCACCCAGGCCCACCCTGACACCTCCCACCATCCCAAGGGTGCTCCAAGCCCTGTCCAGCTGCTCCTCAGGCACTTCCAGGGATCTGGGGGCAGCTACAGCTTCCCTTCACCTCCTGCTGCTTCCCCTGTCCCAAACCAGGTGGGATGGAAATCCAAATCCCCGAAATCCAACCCCACCTCCTGCTCTAGCACGGGGAACCTCCGAGGAACTAACACCGCATCTCCGTGGAGAACAAAGCCTGACAGGCTCCAAGGGCTCTGGGAGTTTCCAATCGTGGGTTTTGCTTTTTTATTTTGTGCTACCAGCAGAGCTCCTTCCTCACCCGCGACGAGCACGGGGATTGATGCGATTAAGGATATTTAGATGTGCAAATCCAGGGAGCTCCAGACGGCAGAGGAGCGGGCCAAGGCACGGGGACTCTCTGGTACTGGATGTACGGTTTCTCTATAAACACCGCCAGCCCTCCCCGTAATTTCGACACCGAATTTCCTGGCTTTCCCAATCCGTCAGGCAGCACTGGGGATGTTTTGCAGAGGATGGGAAACGTGACGGGGAAATAATGAGCAATTGTTTGGTAGCACAAAGCCCAGGATAATCCCAGTGGATTCTCTCCCTGTGGCCACGGATGGAGACTTCAGGCCCCGCAGACCTCCCAGGGCTCAACTCCTGCTCCAGAAGCTTCTGGATCCCCTGGCTGCCCCAAATCCCCCTAAACTGGGGGCAGATTCAGTAAGCCAGCTGTGGAAATCTTTCCTGCCTTGCCTGTGCTGTCCTGATTTGCCTTTTTTTTTTTTAAAAACAACAGTTCTGGCCTCACTGAAGGTGGCAGAAAAACCTCAAACCATCATCTGAAAGCATGAATGCTTCCCAAAGCGTCAAAACAAATGAACAAAGAGTACCTGTAAATTTTAAAAATATTTCAAAGAGGTTTACTTTAAAAATGAACCCTTCATTAATTGCCCAGAAGTCCATTTTCAACTGGACCAAGTAGGTTTTCGTGGAGGTTTTTGGTTGGATATTTTTTTTTCTGGTTTGTTTTGGGTGTTTTCAGCTTTGTTTTAGTTTAAAAAAGCCACACAAAACCAAACAAAACCCCTACCAAAAGAAAAAAAAACCAAAACAAAAAGACAACCTAAAAGCTGTGTATCTGCACTCAAGATCCTGCAAAGAAATGGGTCTCCAGGACAAAGAGGCCCAAAGGAACGAGGGAGAGGCCCAAGCACGGCCACCCCAAAGCCCAACTGATGTATCTGGTTGGTTGCCAAAGTCACCCCGAGCTTGGTGGCCTCCAGAGATGTCCCCTCAAGGCTGGAGCTGAGCTGGCACCAATCACCACTGTGGCCACACCAACCTCTACTGCTCCATCCCAAATAAACCCAGCAGATATCAAGAACACAATTAATTAATTCTATTCCTCAGCATTGCAGCAGACTGATTAAGAACAAATCCCTTTTTTATCCCTAATTTTTTTTTTTTAATGGAAGGAGGACAGGAGCAGAACACTTCCTGGTTTCCAGCTGTGGCCCAGGCTCTGTCACTCCGCGTTGACGTGACACGCGTGGGACACGAGGGGTGGCGGACGTGTGACCACAAACGGGCCCTGAGTGACTTCAGCCACAGGCAGACCCGGGTTGGACACCTGGAGTCATCCCAGGAGCTGAGCACTGCAGCCACTGTGTGGATTTATGGAGCTGGAAAAAGGGGCCGGAGACCAGTCAGGAGGTGACGTTCACGTGGGTTTGGGATTTGCCAAGGAAAAGAAGAAGTGGGGAAACCTTCCAGTCAAGGGTGGCTTGGGGGTCAGGGCTCCTGGGCACAGGGGAATGGCTGCTGGAGGAAGGGATATTCTTCAGCTGTGATCAGTGGGATGCTCCTCAGCCTTGGATCCATGGAATACTCCACAGCCTTGGATCTATGGAATATTCTAAGCCTCAGACCAATGGGATGCTCCTCAGACTTGGATGATCATCAGCTGTGGACCCATGGGATGCTCCTCAACTTTGGAGCAATGGGATGATCCTCAGCCTTGGACCAATGGGGTTCTCCTCAACTTTGGACCAACATGATGTTCCTCAATTTTGGATCCATGGGATGCTCCAAGCCTTGGACCAACAGGATGCTCCTGAGCTTTGGACCAACAGGATGTTCCTCAATCTTGGATCCATGGGATGCTCCTCAGCCTTGGATCCATGGGATGCTCCTCAGCCATGGATCCACGGACTACTCCATGCCTGGGACCAATGGGATGCTCCTCTGCCTTGGACCAACAGGATGTTCCTCAGCCATGGATCCATGGACTACTCCAAGCCTTGGACCAATGGGATGCTCCTCAGCCTTGGGAGCCATGGGATGTTCCTCAGCCTTGGAGCTCCTGATGCCCAGACTCAAGAAAGAGAGGCAAAGTGTGTGCACACATTTCTTCGGGCAGGCGTTTGGGATTCCATCCACGCTGGGACACATGGGATGGCCAATGTCACCACCACCATGACAGCAGTGTCCCTTCCAACAGGTCCAGCATCCACCCCGGCACTCCCAGCCGGGACAGGCATCCATGCCTGGCTTCCCAGGAGTGGTGAGGGCCTCTTCTGCCCAGGATCCACCATTCCAGAAGTGATCCCATGAACTGGAGTTGTTGGTTTGGCAGCAGGATGGATGCTCTGGGAAGGATGAACATTGGGCTGGGCAAGGCAGGCTGTGGTCACCCATGGAAGAGCCCTCGGTGCCATCAGCAAATCACCAGATTTCAGCAAAGTTTCACCATTTCCTGAGTAAAACTGGGATTTTGGCCTTGACTTGGACCATCCCTGCCTCGGTTCAGGAGACAACGTCCCACCACAGAATGTCTCAGGTTCACCATGGAAAAACTTACGGACAGCAGCACCAATTAACCCAATTCCAAGGGGAATTTGTCTCCTGCAAAGACCAACTCAAAGGGAAATCTCCAAAGAGCTGAAAGTGGAGCTGCTCCAACCAGCCTGGAAGGTCCCATCCCCTGCCTGACCCAGGATCTCTCCCAGATTCCTGTGGAAGCTGAGCCCATTTCAGTCCCTGCATTCCAGAGGTGTGGAAAAATCTCCACAGGGTATCCTTTGCCAGAGGCAAACATTTCCCACCTTGATAATATTTTGGGAAAATGGGATCCGGCAACAGGACCGACACACGGCAGAGCTGAACTCCCACCAGAAGCTCAGGGACAACCAGACAAATAGAAAAAAAAAAAAGGAAAAGGGAGAAGAGAAAAGCAAATCCAGCAATTATCCTCACCACACCAAAAATAAACCAGCCACTGCAGCCCGATACAAATCCCTGACATTCCAATAAAAGAGGAAGAAAACCTTGGCTGTGTCCAAGATGCCCAAGGTCAACAGCTGGAAGTATTTTGGCTGGAGCTGGGGGAAGCTCAAGGAAGAGGGAAATCACACTGGGGGTGATGGTCACAACCAGCTCCCGCAGACAGGGCTGAAAGGGGCTTTTATTAAAAATATCTAATGCTGTTTGATCTGGTTTGGGGCTTTTTTGGGGGGTCTTTAATGATTTGTGGAGTAGCCAGCTCCATGGAAAGATTTTTCCTCTGAAGGAATCAAGAGGTCTTGGAATCATGGGAAGCAGAAGCAAAAACACCCAACAGCAAAAGCACAACTCAAGGAGTTTGGAACCATGGAAAATCGTGGGATTCAGGATCTCAGAGGCTCTGGGATAGAAGCAGGCACAGGAACACACAATCTGTCCCTCTGTCAGAGTCAACGAGTGACTTCTGCTTCATAATTTCTGTTAAATAGGAAAATAAACAGAAGGAGGGGCAGGGGCTGGGGAAGGGAAGCACCTCGGGATGCAGCTGCCACAGCCGAGCAGGGGGCAGCTCCTCTGAAGCCTTAAAGAGCCCAAAGTGGGCAGAGATCTCCTCTGGAAGCTTCACAGTTTGCAGCAAAGCTGGGAAGCTGCTGGGGGAAATCTGGACATGCACATGTGCAAAAATCCAAGGGAACAGAAGATCTCATGATCTCCGTCTTTTTCCTTGTTCAACATCCAAAGGCAGGGCAGGATATTTTTGATTAAATGGGTTTGGGGAGTCAAGAACACGGAAATTGCTGGGTGCAGAGCCTGGATCGCCCAAAATGAGCTGCAGCATCCAGCTGCTCTCCAGGCTCCTGCGAGGCTGCAGGATCTCCCCAAGGACCTCCACACCAGCCACGGATTGGAAAGACTCCTGACAGTCCAGGTTTGGGGTGGGACAACATCACGCCCTGAAAACTCCAGGAATTACTTTATGAATTACTCCAGGAATTACTCTAGGAATCATTCTAGGAATTACTCTAGGAGTTACAGCCTTTATCCTGGTTTGCCACTGGGTTTAACTGCAGACACTCCATAACCACCTGATCCCAACTGTCCCACCAGGCTGGAAGATGAGACCGGCATCAAAATCACACAATCCTGGAATGGTTTGGCTTGGAAGAAACCTTAAATCCCATCCATTCTCACCCCATCCATGGGCAGGGACACCTCCCACTGTCCCAGGTGGATCCAAGCCCCAATGTCCAACCTGGCCCTGGATACTGCCAGGGATCCAGGGGCAGCCACAGCAAATCTGGGAATTCCATTCCAAGGCCTCACCATCCTCACAGGGAAGAATTCCTTCCCAATATTCCATGTAAATCTCCCCTCCTTCAGCTTGAAGCCAAAAGGTACACGAGGAACATGAAGTAACCTTCGTTTTTTTGGTCCTGTTCCTGCCTCCCAAGGCTCTCTCCTGGTCCCCGTGCCCAGGATCCGAGACTTTCCAGTTCCTTGATGCAAAGCAGAGCCGTGGCCCGGCCGCGATCGGAGCGCGCGGCTCCAAACTGGAACGAACGAGACCAAAAAAAAAAAAAAAAAGGGGGGGGGGAAGAAAATGGACATATTTCATCCTCCTCTTTTGTGGCTTTTATTTTCTTTTGTATTCGCTTTGGGAATAACATTCTTTCCATTGGGAAGAGCCTGATTTTCCATTAAATACAAAGCAGCTGCCATTTTGGAAACAAAAAGCTGATTAAACACAGATTCTTTTTTTTTTTTTTTTTATTTTTTCCCTCGCTTATGAAGAGCAAGAACCACGTTTGTTGCTGCTGATTTATCGGGGCAAAGCTGCCAATTACGGCAGCAGGAAAACTTAAAGAGAGGGACTTGAGTGGCTCCATCTTGCCGAAATAATTTCGTAATTACCATTCGACGTCGGAGAGAAAAGGAAAGATCCCGAAGTTTGGAGCGCTCGTCCTCCCTCTGGGGCGGCGACCCCGGGGGTTCCTCACCCTCGGCACACACAGGGATGCTCCAGATTCCCCGTTTACGCAGATCCCCGCCCGTGGGGATGCCGGGGGAAGGCTCGGCACATCGGGGTGACGCGCGGGGCCTGGAGGAGACGCAACCGCTGCCCCACTGCGGGCCCAGATGTTCACCAGACTGGAAAAAGGGACGAGCTCCAAGGAAAAATCCCAACCCACTCACTCCACTGCTGCTCCATCAGCCAGCAAGGCTCAGTCCCAAAGAGGTTTTTCCAAGCAGACCCCAGTGACCAACAGAAGCAGCGGCCCAAAATTCAGCTCATCTTGTCTTTTCGCAAAAAGTGAATCATTATCTTAAATTTCCATTTCAAAATTGAGGTGTTGCAGCTAAAAAACCAGGGAGAAGATGGATGAAACAGAGAGATGGGAAAAGCTGTAGGAATTAAGTCACCGGTTTTTAACTAACCCATCAGGTTCTCCTGATTCCTTGCCTTTCATGGAACCCAACGAAGAACTCCAGAGGATCATGAGGGATCACAGGGATCTGCACTTTGAGATGTTTTTCCCACTCCTGCCATCCCATCTACCCAAGGCTGTAAGATCCAGGGAAAACATTTGTGGAAAGGGACCCCGTGATGGTGACAAAATCATCTTCACCCACACCGGTGGCCTCAGCCGTGGCTGGTGGCTCCAAGCGGCCACCCCGAGCACCCAACTTATCCGTGCACCCTCAAGTGTCCCCTGCACAGCGACCTCCCAAATGTTTGGGCTCCTCCAGGGCAGCTGGGTCTCCTCCCGTGGATGGGTTAAGGAAGGTGTGGAGAGCTCTGGAAGCTGTTCCTGGATGTCCCTTTCCACATTCCCAACTTAAGAGCCTTGGAAGAGCAACGGATGAAACAAGAGGAAAGCAGGAAATTGCAAATCCTATGATTTCCCCTAAATCTTCTACAGAGTAAAAGAATCCCAACCCAAACTTTATCCCCTGGTAGGATTTTTGGAAGGGCCAGGCTGAGGCTCTGGAGCAGGAAGGAGAAGGCACGTTTGGATTCCACACACCAGGGCTGAAATTTTGGCTGCCAAATTCCCTGTGCCACACACTCCTTTATGGATGGAGGTGCAGGCAAGAGAAAGCATCCAACAGCTTCCTCAATCCCAGTCGGGAAAACAAAATTCCAAACCAGCCGTGTCGAGGTGACCCCACAGAGGGAACGATACCAACGGCAGCACGCCCTGGTTTAGAGGATTTATGGGATTGGGCATTTTGGCTTCCATTAATTTTCCAGCTGCTGAAAGCAGACAAGGAAACCCTGGAATTCCAGATAACCCGGCTTAGCCAGACTCGAGTTTACAGAGCTCCTGGGTTAATCAGGGGTCAGCCTGCCCCATCCAGCATGAAATCCAGGGGATTGGAACACTGCTCCTTGTCTTAAAGCACCACCAGCTCCTGTTTCGACTCCTCCATCCCTACAAATATTTGGGATTGTGGAGGCGCTTGGGAAAGCAGGAATGGGCTGCTCCAGCCACCAGTCCATCCTCTCCCCCTTTCAAGGCATCCCTGTTTCACAGGAATTTTGCTGAGCATTCCCAAGCAATCCCCTAAAAGACTTGGATCACTTCTGGAGTAGAAAGCCCCAGGCATGGAAGATTCTGGATGCTGCTCATGCCCTGTCCATGTCTGCATCCCACTTTTTTTTTTTCACCTTTTAGACTTCCAGGATCAGCCGCAATGACCTCCCACCGGACAAATCAAACTCTGCTAAAATTCCTCCTTTGTCCTGCTACTTTGCGTGATCCCGTTTTTTATTTTTCCACCTCTTCCGTGATTTATTCCCGCCAATTAATCCCAAGTAGGCAGAGAACAGAAAATGAGGAGGGATAAAAGGAAAGCTGGGATTTGTTGCCATTAAGAACAAGCCTGACTAAGAGCAGGCTGGCAAAGCCCCTCCATATAAAGGGATTACTCCATCCCTGACCCTTTCCAGGGGAGCTCCAGGTATTATTTTCCATTGATTTACCTTAATGAAAGTAATGCCCCCCTCTCCGTAGGAAGCTGACTCCAGAGCTGTCTAGGCACTGGATCCAATTAAAGGAATAAATACATCTGGCTTCTAAACAGCTCCAAGCCTGGAAAAGCCAGAGGGAAAAGGGCTTTTTTTTGCATCTCTGCCTCTCGGGCTGCGCCCTGAGGACACCACGGAGGACGCCTGACATCCAACACCGCTCCTGGAAACCCCGGGCTGCAGGGAATGCCCGGAGCATCCCGGCGGCTTTGATGGGAGCCAGCCTGGGATTGCTTTAACGAGGCTCCCTCTCTTCCAGGAGCCGGCCTTGATTTGAGGCCTCGGTGTTGACTTAGAAACTCCCCAGGTGCCCGGAGCCTGCAAATAAGTCCAGGCTTAGCCAGGCTCAGTTTCCAGGGAAAGGGGCACAAGCATCCCGCCGGAGCAGGGAATTCCCATGGAGAGCATGGAACAAAGGCTGGGAAGCAGAAGCAGGGTCCAGGCTCTGCATGTGACAACCCCACAGAATTCCCGGGGGGGTTCTGCTCCCTGGGTTGGCAGCTGTGGGAACAGAGGAAACAAGGTGGCTGCAGAGGACTTCGTTTGCCGTCTTCCACATTCCCACCTTGTTTGCTTGTCTTTCCACATTCCCAAGTTAAGAGCCTTGGAAGAGCAATGGATGAAACACGAGGAAAGCAGGAAATCGCAAATCCTATGATTTCCCCTAAATCTCCTACAGGGTAAAAGAGTCCCAAAGCCCCGGAAATGCCGCGGGCTTTCCTCCCGCACATGGAACAAGCAGAGATGACAACAAGCACAGGGGGCTGCTGAACCAGAAGGAAGGTCTGAAAGTCTCCTTGGCTTTGTTTTGGTGCTGATTGGCCAAATCCAAACTGGGAGATGGCGCATGTCAAGAATCCACATTACTTTCTGGAGAAAACCGTGGAATCCCAGAATGGTTTGGGATGGAAGGGACCTTAAAGATGATTCAGTTCCATCCCCTCCCATCGCACTTCCACTATCCCAGGTTGCTCCAAGCCCCAGTATTCAGCCTGGCTTTGGACATTTCTACTCCTCTCTGAGGGAAGGCTTAGTGTTCCAATCCCTCAAACCAGGAGGAATTTCCAGCTGGAATCCCCATGGGGAACCTCCCTGAACAAGGAGCACAGGATTTTACAAACATCTTTTCTCTTTGGAGCAGAGTGTGAGGATCTCACCCAGGTTTCCCTAATATCAGGCACTCCCCCCTAATTCCCTGCAGATTTAGATATTCCAGGGTGATAAAAGGAGCCATTCCAATGCTCTAAAATCAACAATTTAGTGACCCATTGGGAAGGAAACCCTTTCCTTCGGTCTCCGATTTATCCCAGAATTATTTATCCCGTTGACTCCAACTTTTGATCCATCTTTTCCTTTCCTCCTGGCTGACCCAAGGGACCTTTTCTGGTTCAACTCCCCCCCGAGCCTGGAGGAGGGAGCGGAGCAGAGCCAAGGCGCAGGACGCAGCGTCCGGTACTCACCGACATGGTAGAGTGGACATCTGCCTGCCCCTACGGAGGGACAACACAGGAGGTCAAGGTCAAAGGCACAACAGAGCAAAGCAACAGGACAAAGGCAGAAAAGAGCCCAAAGGTCTTCAGAGGCACCCACAAACCCTTCCCAACGCTCCAACGGCGGCTTCGACATGGGCAAAGGATTGGGAAAGCAAAAGGGGAGCTCCTGGGAGGAGAAGGAGGAGGAGGAGGATGAGGACAAGGAGGAGGAGGAGAAGAGTAAAGTAGCACAAGAGCAGTTCTGCTGCCATTCTGTCACAGAATCCTGGAATGGGTTGGGGTTGGAAGGGACCTTAGAGAACATCCTGATCCAAACATCTCCCACTGTCCCTTGGGTTGCTGAACCAGAAGGAAGCTCTGAAAGTCTCCTTGGCTTGGTGCTGATTGGCCAAATCCAAACTGGGAGATGGCATGTGTCAAGAATCCACATTATTTTCTGGAGAAAACCATGGAATCCCAGAATGGTTTGGGATCTTAAAAATGATCCAGTTGCACCTCCTACCATGGAAGGGTCACCTTCCACAATTCCAGATTGCTCCAAGCCCCAGTGTCCAACCCGGCCTTGGGCACTGCCAGGGATCCAGGGGCAGCCACAGCAAATCTGGGAATTCCAGCCCAGCCAGGAATTCCTGCCCAAGATCCCATCCATCCCTGCTGTCTGGCAGTGGGAAGCCATTCCCTGTGTCCTCTCCCTGCAGCTCTTGTCCCAGGTCCCTCTCCAGCTCTCCTGCCTGCTCTGCACGTCACCACCCCTGCTCCTCAGCAATCCCACCTGCAAGAGGTGACGGATGTCAAACCCTGGGAGCCACAGCTGGGATCAGCTCCAGCAGGGCTTGCTCAGCTCTTCCAAGGGCCAGGGGAGTTATTTAAGCACAGACTGGGCTTGTGCAAACCCAGAGGTGACTCTGGTGCTCCCGAGATGTTTTCCTGATGGTTATTTTCCACTTGGGTCCCTCCCAGCGTGGCCGAGGCTGTGGTTGGTGCAAAGTTCACGGCATTTCGCTTCCATGCACAGGGCCTTGGCTTATAAATATTCCAGGGGGATTTGACTTTTCAAATAAAAACACAGGGCAATCGTTCTCTTTGGAAAGAAAATAAACACTTGCAAAGCTCTTTCTACCAGAGCAAGAGCTGCCGGGGCCGTTCGTTTGCGAGGGGGGAAGAGATGCCAAGAGAAGGCAAAAACCGTCACGGCTCCAGCTGAAATCTGTGCCTGCCATCTGGCAAAAATAAGCAGAAAAGGGGAAAAAAAAATAGCGGGGGGGAAAAAAAAAAATCCCTCTGCAGAGGGTTCACACTGAAGTGCTGAACGGCAGAGCTTGGATTTGTTGGATCGCTGAAAGATTGCTTCCCCTTCCCAGGTCAGCCTCACCTCTTGACCTGCCCTGATTCCCTTCCAAAGGAGGTTATCGAGATACAAGACTAACAGAGGATTAAAGGAAACTGAAAATAAAAACAAAACACCCCCCCCTCTCTTCCCCCAGCCCCGCTCCCCTCCCCCAAGAAAACATCCTTGCTTTGTTAACCTGACAGTTCAGGGGAGGTGTTGACACAACCCTCCATCTCTGAGGAGCTTAATGTCAACAAATCAGTGTGTTTGGAGTAGCCCTGTCAATGCCATTTACATTAACTTGTCCAACAAGAAATAAAAACAACAATCAGCCATCAAAGACAAAAGGCTTTTTCAGTCATTCTTTGCAAAGTCTTAGGCTGGAAATGTTCAGTTTTGGAGGCCGTGGCCCTTTGCTTGCCGAAAACCAGAAACCACCATTTTTTTTTTTTGGTTTGTTTTTTTTCTTTTTTTAAGGCCTAAACCACTTTTTTTGTACTAGAACATACTTATTTTTAGTTTTTTTACCCTTAAAGAGGTTTTTTCTTTTAAAGGAGACCCGAGCATCCCATATTAATGAGCTCCACAGAGCAGCAGCAGCAGCAGGAACCAACTCTCCCTGGTTGGCCTCGGGAGCCAAACGTTAATTACGCTTTGATTCCCATCAGCGCCACATTTGCTCCGAGACATTTTTGGGCACTTAGTGGAGCGCTCTGGAATTGTGGCTCCAAACCACCATGACCAGTTTTCATGCAGCACTGGCATGCACCGAAACCCCGGGAAGTTCTCCGTGAACTTTTCCTGCCCCCCCCCGGCACACGCTGTCCCCAAGGGCTCAGCCTCCCCTGGAAAACTGCGACGTGCAAATGAATTCCAGGGATTCCCCACAATGGAGCGGTTTTCATCCTCTGCCACAACGCCTACTCCAAAGGAAAAATTTGGGATTGCAAGGCCTAGGAAATGTGGAGGCTCTTTAGGCCGCTGCAGAAGCCAGGGTTTTGGGCTGGTTTATTTTTGCTGGGTGACCACAGAGGTGGTGGAGGCCTCATCCCTGGAAAAATCCAAGGCCATGGCTCTGAACAACCTGATCCAGTTGAAGATGCCCCCCAGAAAATACAACATGCAAATAAATTCCAAGAATTCCCAAAATCAAGTGGTTTCTATCATCTCCCACAGTGCCTGGCTGGGTTATTTTTGCTGGGTGCCCAGAGAAATGATGGAGGCCTCAACCCTGGAAAAATCCAAGGCCATGGCTCTGGACAACTTGATCCAGTTGAAGATGTCCCCTGGAAAACTGCAACATGTAAATAAATCCTAGGAAGTCCCCAAATCAAGTAGTATCCACCATCTCCCACAGTGTATAGTCCAAAGCAAAATTTGGGATTGCAAGGCCTAGAAAAAGTGGGTATTTTAGGCCAATCCACCAGCCAGGATTTTGGGCTGGTTTATTTTTGCTGGGGGACCACAGAGGTGGTGGAGGCCTCATCCCTGGAAAAACCCAAGGCCATGGCTCTGGACAACCTGATCCAGTTGAAGATGCCCCCCAGAAAATGCAACATGCAAATAAATTCCAGGAATTCCCAAAATCAAGTGGTTTTCACCATCTCTCACAGTGCCTACTCCAAAGGAAAAATTAGGGACTTGAATTCCTGCTTGAGCTCCAGAGATGAAGTGAACTCTTTAGGTTATGAGCCAGGGTTTGGGGCTGGGTTATTTTTCCTACTTGAACTGCCCACAGAGGTGGTGGAGGCCTCATCCCTGGAAAAACTCAAGGCCATGGCACTGGACAACCTGATCCAGTTGAAGATAGCCCCCAAAAAATGCAACATGCAAATAAATTCCAAGAATTCCCCAAATCAAGTGGTTTCCACCATCTCCTACAACGCTTGGCTGGGTTATTTTTTCTGGGTACCCAGAGAAATGTCAGTGGCCTCATCCCTGGAAAAATCCAAGGCCGTGGTTCTGGACAACCTGATCCAGTTGAAGATGCCCCCCAGAAAATGCAACATGCAAATAAATTCCAGGAATTCCCAGTATTAACTGGTTTCCACCATCTCCCACAGTGCCTACTCCAAAGGAAAAATCTGGGATTGCAAGGCCTATAAAAAGCGGAGATTTTAGGCCAATCCACCAGCCAGGATTTTGGGCTGGGTTATTTTTGCTGGGTGCCCAGAGGAATGTCGGAGGCCTCATCCCTGGGAAAATCCATGGCTCTGGACAACCCGACCCAGCTGAGGATGTCCCTGCTTATTGCAGGAGCTTGGAGCAGGTGACCTTTAAGGGGCCCTTCCAACCCAAACTGTTCAACACGATAATTCTGGGATTCCCAAGAAATACAGGAAAAATGCAGCCTGAAGAGGGAAACACAAACCCTAATCCCAAATCCCGGCTCAGATTCCTTTCAGCTCCTCTAACCTGAGTCCCGAGGATCTTCCAAGGCCACTTGAGCTGCCCTGGGGCCGGCTGGAGCCCTGACCCCAGAGAGGTTTTCCTGCAGCTCCGTGGGGACAATGGGATTCCTCAGCCCCGTCACGGTGCATTTCTGCAGCCTCAGGACTTTGGGCTCTGCTCTTTTCCCTGACGGGGCTCTCTGGAGGTGGAATTTTACCCCAGGAACTCCAACATGCCCGGGCTGAGGTTTCCTGGTGGGCAGGTGGAGGTGTCATTCCAGCTGGGACAAAAGGCAGGGGAGGAACGAAACTGCACCTTCCTTCACCAGGGGAACACTTTTCACTTGGCCAAAATCCCATAAATTCAGTAGGAATCGGCTCTGGAAGATTGGGGGCATCTCCAAACTGGACAGGGGAAGAGGAATGTTTTGCACACAGGAGTGAAGGTGCTCCAAGGACACCTCATCCCAGGGTGGGGCACAGGCCTGGAGCTACAGGTGGTGTGGAAATCCTGGATTTTATGGGACCAGGCTGAAAACTCATCCCAAACAGGGCAGCAGCTCCTCTCAGACCCCAAAACTGTGGTGCTTTATTTGCAATCACACCTCCCGTGCTGACGGATTGGGATGGGTTTGGATCAGCTCCACCTTGCCCCCAGAACCCTGAATATCCTCCTACAGCTGGAATTCACCTGTTTTGGAGATGTTCCTTCACCCTTTCCTTCCCCAGCTGACGCCCATCCCAGATTTTTGGTGCTTTAACAAACACCTCCATCATTTCCTGCATCGCTCTGGACAGCACCTTTATCTCCTGTACTACAGTAGCAAAGCCCAGGAATTTTAGTGTGCTCCTAAATCAGCCACTGGGAGAATCTCCTGAACCCTCCAGGGATGAAAAACCTTGACACCAAAGGATGTGGAGGCCTTCGGGATGCAGATCCTGGCTTGCCCTCACCCACAATTTGGGTGATCCATCAGCAACAAAAGGAAGAAACTCCAATGAATGTTAAATATCCCCAAACCTGCAGCTCCCACAAAGCTTTGAACCAGACCTGCAGCTGAGACCCAAACCAGGCTGAGGTGCCTCGCCAGGCTTTGGGGAGGCTCTGGAGCTCAGGGGCTGCCCAGCAAACCCTCAGCTGGGGCTTTCCTAACCCAGCTCTGGGAGACAAAAGGCTGCCTTCCATCTCTCCTGGTGCTTTTTCGACCAATTTGAGTCCTCCCGGCCTCCAAACCAACCCTGACTGGCTCCAAAAGGAAACATTAATATTTAAGGAAGATAAATCACTCCCAGCCCACCTCATAAATCACCGTGGGCATCCACCCCCCCAGCTCATCTCTGCTGCTTCATGCTCCGGTGCAGAGACCAATCTCCCTGTCAGATCCCATTACTGGCTCCTGAGTATTCCCAGCCTGATGGGTGGAAGCCTCCAGGTGCTAAACCAACCCACAGCTCCATTTTTATTTTTTTTTTTTTTTAAGAAGAATTCCAGCCATTTCCAGCCTCTCCCGGGCTCCTCCAGGGAGGCACCTGCCACAGGACACCTGCTTGGGGACAGTTTGGGACAAATCTGGCCAGGGAGATGGATCAAAGGCCTCCCCACCTCTCTGCTCAGGAGGCAACACTTCATTTTTATTTATTTACCAGTTTGCCCCACTGAGAATGGAGCTGAGGAAGCGACTTCTCCTCAACACAGGTGCAGAGGAGCAGGGAAGCCACCCCCAGGGCCATTTTTTGGAGGTTTCTCCCCCACAGCCTGAGCTCCCCCCTGCTCCCAGATCTTCCTGCTGGGATAGGGACACCCAAAGATACGTTTGGGGTGTGACACCTCCCAAAACAGCTCTGGGACCTCCTTCCAGAGGAGAATCTCAGGGCACAAACAGAATGAAGGAAGCTGCCGCTGGGGAATATGAAATCTTCCCTTCCTGTTTATTCCCAGCTCGTGAAAGCAGCAAACAAATCCCAGTTTCGCAAAGAAAGAAAGAAAGATCTGAAATTGCTTTTAGAACAGCCACAGAGGTCAGGGGATTTGCTGTTTCAAAATACCTGCTGATCCCAGCTCCTCCCCAGAGTGTATCCACACAGCTCGGAACAAATCCCATTTAGAGGAGGAAAAAAACAGCTGCTGGAGCAAAAAAAAAGGAGCCTCCCTGGTGATGGGGTTTTTCCTACCAATGAGACACCGCTCAGCTGACTGCAGAAAGCAACATAAAGCACATTCCTGATGGCAACAGCAGCATAAACACAGGGACTCGGGACAGCAGGGAGAAGGAAGAAACATATGGTGCCTTCCAAGCCAGCAGTACTGGGATGGGAGGCATCAGGGGCTGGACAAACACTTGGAAACGCAGCTGTAGCTCCAGTAACGCACCCACAGGCTGGGATTTTCTGGGGGAAAAAAATCCTGTTTGGCCATTAACTGGAAAAGTTCAGGTATCTAAAGCACAGGTGGGGAATAAATCCCGATCCTGCTGGTACACGGCGGGCTGGGGTAGAGCCTCAACCCCACAAAATCGGACTTGGGAGACTCCTCCTGAAATCAAACACGTGGGGAAACACCTTCCCTTAAAACTGGGTTTTTTCCTACGTCCTCCACAGCAGCAGGCCCTGTTCCCACCAGGTTTGGGATCCCACCAGGGCCCGGAGCAGGAGGGGCGGGTGGCTCACCGGGAGGTGGGTGAAGACGGCGAAGGTGCTGCGCAGGAAGCCGATGAGATCCACCAGGTAGTCGCTGGCCCTGCTGCCCGGCTCCAGGGCCATCCAGTCGTAGTCTGCCAGCTGCAGGAACTGGTCGATCTTCTGGTTGAGGTTGGTGTAGATCTCCTCCTCGGCGGCGTGCCGGGCGTCCTGGGAACGAGGCACAACGTGGGATGAGGGCTCCACAGCAGCAAAATCCCACATGGGATGGGAGCTCCACAGCACTGAGACCCCATGTGGGATGGGGGCTCCACACCACCAGAATCCTATATGGGATGGGAGCTCCACACCACTGAGATCCCACACGGGATGGGGGCTCCACACTAAAAAATCTTATATGGGATGGGGGCTCCACAGCAGTGAGATCCCACATGGGATGGGGGCTCCACAGCACCAAAATGCTACATGGTGGGGGCTCCACACCACCAAAATCCTATATGGGATGGGAGCTCCAAACCACTGAGACCCCACATGGGATGGGGGCTCCACACCACCAAAATCCTACATGAGATGGGGGCTCCACACCACCCAGACCTCACATGGGATGGGGGCTCCACAGCACTGAGATCTCACATAGGGTAGGAGCTCCACACCAAAAAAATCTTGTATGGGATGGGGGCTCCACACCACTGAGACCCCACATGGGATGGAGGTTCCACACCACTGAGATCCTACATGGGATGGGGGCTCCACATCACCAAAATCCCACAATGGGATGGGAGCTCCACAGCACTGAGACCCCACATGGGGTGAGGGCTCCACCCCACCCTCTAATGGGGTGGGACCTTCACCCAACCTTTAGACCAGGAGGTGGCCCAACCCCAAAGTTCAAGGAGGCAACCACGAGGCTGCTGCAGCCTCAGGCTGGTGGGACAGGAACCACCTGGTTGTGATGGGCAGGGCCAAGATGGATTCTGCCCCTGATGTGACCTGAGGACAAATCCAGAGGAGATGGAGGAGAGACTGGTTCCACTGGTGGGAGCTGATAACACCGAGGTTGTGGCTCAGTCCCTGGAGATGACAATCCTTGTGAACATCCCACGAATATCCCAGAATATCCCACAATTCTGGGATGGGAGAGGAACCTCCCCTATGGAAACCCCACCAAACTCAGTGCAGGGCTGGGGTTCAGGAGCCTCCCTGCCAGAACGAGGGCAGGACACTCAGCTTCAGGCCAAACAATGGACAATGCCAGGATGGACTTCCCTGGGGACACCAGACTGAGCCACCCCAAGGCAAAGCCTCACCAAACCCATCCCTGCTGTTCCCACCTCTGGATCTCCACGGGACACAACTCAGGCACCCCACACTTGACCCAACCAGATCCCAGGTGAACGCTCCCGGGGTGGGACTGAAAGGCTGGAAAATCTGGGAGCTTCTGTCAGACCCGCTTTTTAGGGGATAATGCTAAAAGCAGCAGAAAGACGGAGAAATATAAATTCTGGAAATCCTTCTCCCGGGGTGGAAGAGCAGCCTGGTGTCCATGACACAGCGCTCCAACAAGGATTTATTCAAATAGGAAACAAATCATCACGCTTCTGTTTGAAATCCCCTTAATCCTTCAGCTAATTAGGGCTCGTAAATTACGGAGAAAACCTCCCACCATCTCGACAGGAGCAACGCTCCGAAGGACGAACGTGTGGCGATGGCGCAACCTTCCCAAAATAGGCTCGAATCACCCCGAATTATCCCTGGGCTGGGCCCAGCTGCCTCCTGCAGCAGCTCCCAGGCCCCTCCCGGGGGTGGAGGCTGACCTTGAAGGTGGTGGTCCCGTAGAGCTTGGTGGTGTGGACGGTTTCGGGGAGGACGTTGGTGATGTTGGTGATGAACTCCTCCAGGAACTTGCAGGACTTCTCCAGGTGGGTGGTGTTGATGATGATCTGGACGAGCTGGGAAGGCAGAGGAGGGTTTCAGCCAGGGGAAGGGAGGCCAGCTCCACGGAATGCTGGCGTGAAGAGCTGACGCTGCGCAAACACCCCGAGTCTCCCCTCCTTTAACAACACCTAAATCCGAGATAATTCTGGGGGGGAAGCGTTTCCCATGACAGCCACTAATACCACAGCAGAAGATTTTTTTTTTTGGGGGGGAAGGACTTTCCTACATTGAGCTGTCACTCAAGGCTCCCCAAAAAAACTGCCAGCAGGCTCCTGGCTGCCACTGAACCCGAAAAATAACCCCAAACTTGAGTGACACCGAGCAGCATCACACCGGCCCTGACAAAGGAACCACGAGGTTTGGCGCTGGCAGGTGTGGGGTGAGCAGATCTCTGCCAGCCCCCCCGGGGCAGCAGAACGCCCTGGGTTGGTGTCGTTTCCTTGCTGGAGCGTGGCGGAGCTGTCTGGAGCCAGGGAGGGTTTGGAAAGGCTCCCAAACGTGAAGGAGATGGGATTAATCAGCGAATTTCAAAGGCGCAGGGATTGCCAGGCGGCACAGCAAAGATCCCAGCAGCGGTGCTGGTGATGTCAGGAAGGTGGTGGTGACACCTCGGGAGGTTCAGCCTGGACATTGGGAAGGAAAAGAGACACTGGAAAGGTGCAGAACTGGAATGGGGTGTCTGGAGAAGCTGTGGGATGTCTGGGAGAAATGGAAAGTTGGGAAGGGAAAGCCACGGTTGACACGATCCAAGGCAGAAATAATTAAGTAAACAATTAATAACTCTTTGTTTAACACCAGCACACCAGAGGTCTCACCTGTCCTGGGAGCCAGGAATAGGTTTACATGGATTAAAATAGTCAGAAAATTGATTTTGTACAGAAAAAAAAGATGGATTGTGGAAAGAAAATCCCAAATTAAGGTTTGTGCTGCAGCGATGTGCTGAAACCACCCAAACATCACCTGAAAATGGGGATTGCCCCCCCCATTCCCTCACATTTCCCTCTTGGATCTTCTCTGGTCCTCCCTGAAGTCCTCTGACTTTAATTCACATTTGTAACATTCCCCAAAATGCAGAGAGCAAAGTTCACAACCAACAGCAGAGAAATCTCTTCACTTCCCCACAATCTGAAGTTCCTTGCCTTGTACAACACCACTGAGCATTCCCATTGTTTTCCAGGCAAATATTTCATGGAATGCTGCAAACCAGAACCTCTAAAGGTGCCTGAAGGAGTTCCAAGGGACGTCCTGCCACCCTGCCCTGGAATCACACAGTCCAGGAATGGTTTGGCTTGGAAGGGAACTCAAAGATGATCCAATTTCAACCCCAACACCTCCCACCATCCCAGGTGGATCCAAGCCCCAATGTCCAACCTGGCCTTGGGCACTGCCAGGGATCCAGGGGCAGCCCCAGCAAAGCTGGGAATTCCAGCCCAGCCAGGAATTCCTGCCCAAGATCCCAGCCCAAGCTCCCCTTGCCCAGTGGGAAGCCATTCCCTGTGCCCCGTTGCTCCATTCCCAAGGGGATCCAGATCCCACCTCTGTCAGTCCAACGTTTTTCCTCTTGATGACGTTCTGTAAACAGTTGCTCAGGGTCCGGGTCAGCAGCAGATTCGTGGATTTTCTGATCATGTCATCCACTTCCGTGGAGCTGTGAGGTAAAATTTAAAGAGGAACTTGCAAGGTGCTCCATGGAAAGCAAAATCACCAGGAATTCTCCTCATCCTCCTCCCCGACTCTCCCCTGCCTCACCCCTGAGCAGCCAGGCAGCTCTCGGGAGCTGATGTTTGAAATGAATCAAAATACAACAATTTAGGCCTTTTTATCCCTGTGTTTCAGGAGGAAAGGTGGATGGACACCTGGAAATCCCACTTTCCTCAGCCTCCCATCCAAGAGGGGCTGCTCCATCCCAAGGAAGAGCTGAGCACAACACGACCCCAACACCGGGGATTTGTAGGTTCAGTACAAGGGAAAAGATCTTCAATGAAAACCCCAAATCAAACCCCCCAAAATTCCCCTCTCAGCCCTCTCCAGGCTTTTACACAAACTGACAGAACCATGGAATGGGTTGGGTTGGAAGGGATCTTAGAAGAAAACTGGAAAAATTGCAGGAGTGAGCGCGGTCACAGGGAGTGGGTTTAGCAGGACACACTTCCAGTGATCCCTGGATTTCCACACAGGGGCTCCTCAGCACAGCTCCCACATCCCAGAATCCCAGAACTCTTTGGGTTGGAAGAAACCTTAAATCCCATCCCATTCCACCCCATCCATGGGCAGGGACATCTCCCACTGTCCCAGGTGGATCCAAGACCCAGTGTCCAACCTGGCCCTGGACACTCCTAAATCCCGAGTTATTGCTGGCTGGGATGTTCATGGAATGGTTTGGGTGGGAAGAGACCTGAAATCCCATCCAGTGCCACCCCCTGCCACCATCCCAGGTGGATCCAGCCTGGCCTTGGGCACTGCCAGGGATCCAGGGGCAGCCCCAGCCAAGCTGGGAATTCCAGCCCAGCCAGGAATTCCTGCCCAAGATCCCAGCCCAAGCTCCCCTTGCCCAGTGGGAGCCATTCCCTGTCTCCTGTCCCTGCAGCCCTTGTCCCCAGCCCCTCTCCAGCTCTCCTGGAGCCCCTGCAGGCCCTGCCAGGGGCTCCCAGCTCTCCCTGGAGCCTTCCCTTCTCCAGGGGAACATTCCCAGCTCTCCCAGCCTGGCTCCAGTGTTGGAACACCAGACTGGAAGCTCCTGCAGCCCAGTCCTTCCCTGTCCCAGGTGTCTGGAACGGCAGCACTGCTGGAATTCAGGGGCTCAGCCCCTCCACGGTGCCACCTCTCCTTTCTCCAGGAGGTTCTGCCAACCCACCCTGCCAGAGGCTCCTTGGATCTGTGCCTGGCTCTGGATTAGCCCTGACAGCAGCAGGAATTGTCTCCTGCAGCGAGGGGCAGGAGAGGGAATTCCCAAGGGGAAGGCCGGGAAGTGTCCCAGTAAATCGAGCCCCTGACCTTTGGCTCCTTCCCCTGCTCCACCTGACAGAGGGGCCACGTCCCAAAGCTGGGGCTGACCTGGGAAACAAAAGCCAACCTTGAAGTTATCCCGGGAGAAATAACCTCATTCAGCTGACGGGGGGACGTTGGGATGCTGCAAGTGGGGAGTGGGAATGGCGTGGATGGGATCTTGGGAAGGAATTCCTGGCTGGGAGGGCAGGGAGGCCCTGGAATGGAATTCCCAGAGGAGCTGTGGTTCCCCCTCGATCCCTGTAAGTGTCCAAGGCCAGGCTGGACAGGGCTTGGAGCAGCCTGGGATGGTGGAAGCCTGAACTTTGTATCTCAAGTTTTTTCCAGGATTGGGGTTTTGTTTGTAAAACACCCAAATCTTGGTGGATTAGAGCTGATCATCCTTCCACCCACTGTTTTCCTGAGATACCCCCCCATTTTCCAGTGGAAAATTCCACTGGAAAAAAGCAAGAGGATGCTTTCAAAGACAACCTGATGAACTCAGCTCGTAAGAAAAGGCAGAAGCACTGTGGAGATAAAGGAAGTTTTCCTGCTCTGATCCAATTAATGGAACCAATAACAAAAAATTCCCAGCCCTACAAACCCAGAAAATTCCCAGCCCTACAAACCCACCCGCAGCTCCAAACTTGCCCCAAGTGAAACAAGCCCCACATAAAGGAGAACCCTTCCATCCAACAAACACAAGCAGCTGCTTTAACAAAATAATTAGGGGAGGGGGAGGGAAAAAAAAAAAACCAAAACCAAAAAAACCCCAAAACAACTAAAATGGGAGCTCCTCTTTCCCCCACGGGCTGAGTTCTGCAGGAAAAGGCTTGAAGGGAACTGTCTGGGATAATGACAGCTCCTGTCCCGGATCCTGTGGCAGCTGTGGTGACCTCCAGGCCCCTGTGAGTGACGGGCTGACCCCCAGCACTCCGGGGTGCTCCCTAAAATGACAAGGCCAGGGGGGAAAGAAAAAAAAGAAAAAAAAAAAGAAAGAAAGGGAAGGGAAAAAGGGAACTGGCTGCCGGCTTTGTAGCCAGGCTCCCTAATAAAACCTAATTCAAGCTGTCAGGGTGAAATGAAGAAAGTGTCAACGGGGGTTTTGCAGAGAAATATTCCAAATGTTTGGCTGCCAGAGCAGGAGCGGGGCTGCCCTGCCCCCCGCCGCTCCGAGAGGGCCGGGGAATCCGAAATGTGCAAAGGAATTTTAATAACGGGGCTGGAGGGAGCCCCGGGAGGAACCCACGGGGTCACTGCTGCTCCCTGCCCTGCCCCGGCCCATCACCCCTCCTGGGGGAGCAGCACCCACCGGGGATGGGCTCTGGAGAGGGGCCGGGGTGAGCCCGGGGTTGACACCGGGGAGGAGAAGCTGCCACCACGGCAAAGCTGAGGTGGAACGTAGGGGAGAAACTCCTGAGCTCCCAAACCGACCCCAGAGGGCTCTGGCAGGGAAAAGGTCTCTCCAAATTGGCATTCCTGGCTCCAAAAAAAATCCTGGAGAGCCCGGGGCAGGCACTGGGATGGCTGCTGGGTTTCCAGAGGTGTCCCAGCTCCACAGGGGTGTGCAAGGAATGGGCTGGGTGGGAAGGGACCTTCAATCCCATTTGGATCCAACTCCAGGGACACCTCCCACTGTCCCAGGTGGATCCAAGCCCCAGTGTCCAACCTGGCCCTGGACACTCCTAAATCCTGAGTTATTGCTGGTTGGGATGTTCATGGAATGGTTTGGGTGGGAAGAGACCTGAAATCCCATCCAGTGCCACCCCCTCCCACCATCCCAGGTGGATCCAGCCTGGCCTTGGGCACTGCCAGGGATCCAGGGGCAGCCCCAGCCAAGCTGGGAATTCCAGCCCAGCCAGGAATTCCTGCCCAAGATCCCAGCCCAAGCTCCCCTTGCCCAGTGGCTCCAGTGGGAGCCATTCCCTGTGTCCTGTCCCTGCAGCCCTTGTCCCCAGCCCCTCTCCAGCTCTCCTGGAGCCCCTGCAGGCCCTGCCAGGGGCTCCCAGCTCTCCCTGGAGCCTTCCCTTCTCCAGGGGAACATTCCCAGCTCTCCCAGCCTGGCTCCAGAGCAGAGGGGCTCCAGCCCTGCAGCAGCTCCGGGGCTCCTCTGGACTTTCTCCAGCAGCTCCAGGGTCAGGTCATGGCCAGGAGGTGAAGCTCTCAAGGAGGTTGAACTCCCCCATCCCAACCCAGCCCCTGGTTTGCCCAGGGAAGGGAAGGAGGATGAATCCTCCCAGCCAAACTCTCCTCCTTCCTTTCTGAACCTCTCCTGAGCTGCTGATGCAAAAGCCAAGCCCCAGCTGGCAGCTCCTGGCAGACCCCGCTGGTTTTCAGTCTCACACACGTACACATGGGGGAAAACGAGCATCAAAGCACCTCGGGATGGAGCAGGGAGGGTAAACACATGGAATATTTTGCAGGCTTTAAAAAAAAAAAAAAAATCAAAAAAAAAAAATCACATTATTTGTATATAAACTCCCCGGAGAAACAAGAAAAACAAAAGCACGAAACCGGCAGCTGAAACTCGTTCCTGACCAAAAATCCAACCCTCAGAGGCTTCCTGACAGAATTCCATGGAACCACGGAGTTCCCAGTCCTTGGGGAACGTGAGGAGAGGACTGGGGGGATCAGAGATGTTCCAGCAGGGGACAAGTGCCCATCACCACCTTTCCCCAGACACCCGGGGTCACTGATGGGTTCAAAAAATGATGAGAAACACCTTGGAGGAAACAGCCCCTGGGTCCTCTCACAGCTGGGATTGTCCTGGGAGTGTGGAATTCCCTGGAAGTGCCCAAGACCAGGCTGGAGGAGGCTTGGAGCAGAGTGGAAGGTGATGGGATGGAACGAGATGATGCCCAAAGCTCCTTCCAACCCAACCCAATCCAACCCAACCCAACCCAACTCAACTCATTCTGGGACCTCCCCTAGAGAAGAAAAACAACTGGGATTGTCCTGGGAGTGTGGAATTCCCTGGAAGTGTCCAAGACCAAGCTGGAGGAGGCTTGAAGCAGAGTGGAAGGTGATGGGATGGAACGAGATGATGCCCAAGTTCCTTCCAACCCAATCCAACCCAACCCAACTCATCCTGGGACCTCCCCCTGGAGAAGAAAAGGTGGCCAGGCAAGATCCCAGTGCTCCAGGGCCACTTCCAGCCTGGACAGGGTCCATCCAAAGGGTGACAAATCCCTGCTGGAATCCAGCTGAGCTCCCTGAGTGCCAACATCTCCCACCTGAGGTGCAGGTCCTCGGAGAACTTGAGGCAGGCGTAGATGAACTCCTTGATCTGGCTGTAAACCTTGGGCACAAACTCCGAGAAGGGGAACTTCTTTGGGAAGGGTTGCTGGAAAAAAGACGGGAGAGAATTCCAGGAGGGAGGGGAAGGCAAAGGAATTCTGGGATTTCTCCCGGGTTTTATAAAAAACCCCTTCCAGCAGATAATCACAGCTGGCACCCGGAGCAGGAGGGGTTTGGGGCAATTCCCTCTCCCCAAATCCCATCCCCTCCTTTTCTTGGGAAAACCTGGAATTCCTGCCCCACCACCCCAAAAACCAGGAGAGCAAAGGGATTTTCCAACACCAAATTTTTCCAGCTTTTACCCTGCTGGGAGGTGCAGGGAGCAGCTGAAGCCCAGGGCTGAATTTTGGGGCAGGACACAGAAATCTGAACCCCTGACTGGGATCAGCAGGGTTGGATTTTGTGCCTGCCAGGTGTGGAGCACGAGGCCAGGCAGGATTTTTAGGATTTAGGGGACATCTGGGACACACTTTCTGGTTTTCCAACCACACGCTCCTGCAAAGGCCGAGATCCACCACCTTTTTGGGCTCATTTTCTCTAAATAGGAGACTCAAACCAATAAAGGTCAATCCCAGGGTCCATGAAATGGGAATAAAATGCCAGTGGAAGTGGCAGAACAGCCTGAGAGGAACACAAACCCCACTCCCCTCATCCACACCAGGAGAAACGCATCCCATGGGAGGAATATTTGCTCTTCCCATTGTTTTCCTTTCTCATTTACCCTATATTTGCGATTTGGGATTTTTTTTTTTTGATCCTTTCAATGCCCACAAAGGGTGTGAGGTTCTCCTGCCCCAGCAGCCAGGCCAGGCCGTTCTCCCCATCCCAAAATTCACCTTTTCAAGTTCAGCATCCTGGAAGGGAACTGTCCAACGATTTTCTTATAAACTTCTTCACTTGACACCGGGATGGGGCTGTAGTTGTCTGAGTCAAGGATATTTCTGGGAAAAGGAGAGGCAGGGAGACAACTGTGAGGAGAAAGTTTTCCTGCTGGGTCAGGAGATTCCCAGGGGCTGGGGTCAGGCTGAGGTGTGATCCCAAATTCCTGCAGCAGCAGCCAGGGAAATCCCAAAGGAGCCACAGCTCGGGGATGGAGCAGGGGATGAACCTTGGGATGGTTTGGGTGGGAAAGGACCTTAAATCCCAACAATTCCACCCCATCCATGGGCAGGGACACCTCCCATGATCCCAGAGGGCTCTGGCAGGGAAAGGGCCTCTCCAAATTGACATCCCTGGCTCCAAAAAAACTCCTGGAGAGCCAGGGGCAGGCACTGGAATGGCTGCTGGGTTTCCAGAGGTGTCCCAGCTCCACAGGGGTGGGCATGGAATGGGCTGGGTGGGAAGGGACCTTCAATCCCATTTAGATCCAACTCCAGGGACACCTCCCACTGTCCCAGGTGGATCCAAACCCCAATGTCCAACCTGGCCCTGGACACTCCTAAATCCCGAGTTATTGCTGGCTGGGATGTTCATGGAATGGTTTGGGTGGGAAGAGACCTGAAATCCCATCCAGTGCCACCCCCTCCCACCATCCCAGGTGGATCCAACCTGGCCTTGGGCACTGCCAGGGATCCAGGGGCAGCCCCAGCAAAGCTGGGAATTGCAGCCCAGCCAGGAATTCCTGCCCAAGATCCCAGCCCAAGCTCCCCTTGCCCAGTGGGAGCCATTCCCTGTGTCCTGTCCCTGCAGCCCTTGTCCCCAGCCCCTCTCCAGCTCTCCTGGAGCCCCTGCAGGGACTCTGAGCATTCCCTGGATTTTTCCCTTCTCCAGGGGAACATTCCCAGCTCTCCCAGCCTGGCTCCAGCCCTGCAGCAGCTCCTGGGCCTCCCCTTGATTTATCCCAGCAGCTCCATGGCAGGGGTGACACTGGATGGGCTTCAAGGTCCCTTCCCACCCAACCCATCCCACAATTCCACAACGAATCCCTCCAAAAACTCCAGGTAAGGGACCAAAACTCCTCAGTGAGCGGCGCCTCAGGTGCTTCCCTCTTCCCTCACCTGAACACTCCTGCCCATTTCTTCAGCAGGGTCTCGCTGTACTGGTCCTGGATCTCCAGCAGCATGTCAAAGAGCTGGTTCACCGGGAAACCATAGCCCTGCAGGGAAAGGGAAAAGGGAAGGGAAAAGGGAAGGGAAGGGAAGGGAAGGGAAGGGAAGGGAAGGGAAGGGAAGGGAAGGGAAGGGAAGGGAAGGGAAGGGAAGGGAAGGGAAGGGAAGGGAAGGGAAGGGAAGGGAAGGGAAGGGAAGGGAAGGGAAGGGAAGGGAAGGGAAGGGAAGGGAAGGGAAGGGAAGGGAAGGGAAGGGAAGGGAAGGGAAGGGAAGGGAAGGGAAGGGAAGGAAAGGAAAGGAAGGAAGGAAAGGAAAGGAAAGGAAAGGAAAGGAAAGGAAAGGAAAGGAAAGGAAAGGAAAGGAAAGGAAAGGAAAGGAAAGGAAAGGAAAGGAAAGGAAAGGAAAGGAAAGGAAAGGAAAGGAAAGGAAAGGATGAAGTTCTCTGCACTGAACGGGGCCCAATCCTTCCACAGCACCAGCCCTGGTGCTGCTGCAGGGGTTTGGGGGGCACTGAGCAAGGGGGAAGCACCCAGAGGTGTCCAGGGGCCAAGGCTTGGTGCTCACACAGACCGAACCAGGCTGTCCCTGGGTGATCCAAGCCCAGCAAAGCCAGAAACAGAGCTCAGCCAGCCCAGCTCAGGCTGGACAAGCTGGGAGCACCAGGAGTGGGGTTGGATGAGGAGAGACCCGAGCCCCATGTTCTGGGTTTTTTTGTTTTGGCTTTTTGGGGTTTTTTTTTGCGGGGGGGGGAGGTTGTTGGGTTTTTTTTGTTTGTTGGTTTGGCTTTGGTTTTTTGGGGGGTTTTTTGGGGTGGTTTTTTTTTTGTTTTTTGGGGTTTTTGGGGGGGGGTGTTTTTTGGGGGTTTTTTTGTGGGGTGGTGTGTTTTTCGGGTTTTTTTGTCAGGGTCAGGATTAAACGTGCAAGATGGCGTTTCTTGTTGGGATTTAGATGTTTATTAATCCTTATCCACGTTACAGTCTCACAAACCCTGAGTTCTACAGCACTTCCAGCTAATAAGCTAAAAGTGGCTCCTTTTCTCTCTCCCTCTGCGAGGCCTTTTAAGGATAAACTCTCCAATTAAAAAATGACACCCAAATTATTTTTATTTTTAACTTAATAACTAACTGCTTGTGGCCTGCAGTGCGGATTTTTCTGCTTTAATTACAAAACACCACCCAGACCCACGGAGAAGGTGGTGAAAAAGAAGGACTCAGCCCACACCCTAAAACTCCTATTTTACAAAATATATTTATATTTAATTCTGAATCCTTAAACTCCAAGTTTTGCACCCTGTGCTATCACACGCTTTTATTCAAGCTGCACACCCATAATTGTGGGTTTATTATTCAATTTTTGGGAGCTTTCTCCAAGGTTCCAGGTGGAATGCAGGGTTTGCTTTGGGGGGGCTCAGCACAGAAAGCCTGGAACCCTCCGTGCCCGGGCTCCCAGCACCTACCTGGAGCGTGTCGGCGAAGAGCACGATGAGGTTCTTCAGGTCCAACACCAGGCTGGGGTCAGAGCAGTAGGACTGGGGAGGAGGGCAGAGAGAGGATGTCTTGGGTTATGGAACCCAAAATGTGGGTTCTATTCCATCTGCTGAAAGCAACTGGGGAGATGTTTTTTTTCTTTATCTCTTATAACTCTGGAGGGAGGGGGGCGGATGTCTTCTGATAACGGGCCAGTGTGAGAATACACAAGGCAGAGAGTTAAACAGACTTAATTAGCAGAGCTGGTTTGATAACTAAGACGCCACAAACACAACTCTGAAGATTACAGAAGATGGGATTAAACCTGCTTACAGGAAAAGAGGAAATTCAGTCAGACTCTGCAAGCAAAAGATGCTTTAAAATGTGTAAGTTGTCTGTATAATCTTTAACCAGATTATTGTAATGAAAAATTATTAACCTTCCTGAAATGGTCTATAAGCTTTTGGAAAATCTGAGTAAAATCGAATTCTGATCACAGAATCAGTCTGCCCATCTCTCCATCAATTGTCAATAGGGCAGATGTTCAAACCAGGTGGGGCAGTGTTTGTTATCTCTGTCACCACTGCCCTCCCTCCAGGGGGTATCTGCTGCTGATGGGCCATGAAGGCTCACCAAGGACAGGACACATTCCATCATCCCAGTGGGAGATGCTCCACCCAGTGGGAGGAGCCAACCATTCCTACCTGGATAAAAACTGAGACTCAGGAACACCAGGGATCTGGTTCCACTGGATTCCCGGAGGAAGAGCGGACCCTTCTCACCACCCCTGGACCCTTCTCACCATCCCTGGACCCTTCTCACCACCCCTGGGCCCTTCTCACCATCCCTGGACCCTTCTCACCACCCCTGGACCCTTCTCACCATCACTGGACCCCTCTCACCATCACTGGACCCTTCTCACCATCCCTGGACCCCTTCTCACCATCCCTGGACCTTTCTCCCCATCCCTGGACCCTTCTCACCATCCCTGGACCCTTCTCACCATCACTGGACCCTTCTCACCATCACTGGACCCCTCTCACCATCCCTGGACCCTCCTCACCATCCCTGGACCCTTTTCTCTCAGGATCATCTCTGCCCCAACAGAACCACATCTGCCACTCCAGGAGGACTCACTGTGGGCTGCTCCCAGCCCCCTGACCAACAGGGTGTCAGGTCGTATTATTCCATTTATTTTATTTTACCTTTTTTTTCCTCTTTTCTCCTATTCAATTGTATCTCTGACTGAGAGTCTCTTCTGCAGGTTTTACACTCTTAGAATCTTTCACCAATAAATCATTTCTGCAGGACCTTCCTGCTTCATCCTCCCCAACACCCAAACCTGGGGAGCAGCAGCTTCTCCCTCCAGCACGGGGCAGGGAGGGGCTGCCTGAGAGGGGTGTCCCTGCTCCCCGGGCTGGAGAAGGCTTTGGGCTGCCCCAGGTGTGTCTGGGATGGTGCAGGAGCTGCTGGGCAGCCAGAGGAGATGGATGCCACGGCGTTGTCTCATTTAATATTTACCGTGTTGTGTCTGACGGTAATGAAGCATCTCAGGCAGGGCTGAGGGGAAAAATTCCAGCCCCAGCACTGGGATTTATCCAGCTCCAAACCCCCAAGACACAACTTAGTGTCCCCAGAGCCGCCCCACCACCCCGGGGCTTCCCAGGAGCAGCCAAAAAAACCCTCCCCGGGCTGAAAAATGTGAAGTTTTGAGACAGAGCCTGCCCAAATATAGAATCAGAGATCCCAGGCTGGAAAGAGAGCGGGATTTAAAGCTGGAAACTCCAGCAGGAACGGCCCCATTAATCAGGGGGAAGGACTGGGAGACACACGTTTTCCATCTCCCTGTCCAAAAAGGAGAGGCCAGGAAGAAAGATAACGCCCCGAAGCATCACCAGTGATTGAAGATGTCCCTGGCTGCGGCCAGGGAGAAAACCCAGGGATGAATTTGTCTGCCTTGGAAGAATCCAGATAGCCTCAGCCAGGTGAGACCCTCCCTTCAAATCCCAGTTTGGGCTGTGGGGCACTGGTTGAACTGGGAGTGCTCAGAGCCAATGGTGGCGGCCCCAAAGTTGGGAAATCAGGGAATGTTTGGAGATGGCTGAAAAAGCCTCCCCTGGCAGCCACTCCACTCTGGCACCACTTGAAACAACCCGAGTGGCAACAAAGCTGGGAACACCAAAAAAACCCCCGTGGCTGGGCCTGGCTCAGCCTCCTGCTTCCAGCTCCGAGAAAATCCCACTTGAAACCAAAACAAACACAGGTTTGCAGCCCGCTGGGGGGTTGGTGTTTATCCCCTGCGGCAGCACGGGAGCTCGGGGGGAAGGGGGAAACTTTGCAGGCACCTGGATGGGGATGGAGAGCACCAGGGAACTTCTGGGGTCTCTCATCCCACAGAGATCCAGGGAAGAGCTGTGGGGTGGAAAGGACCTTCAAACCCAGCTGGTCCCACCTCCTTCAACTGGACCAGGATGCTCCAAGTTTGGTGTCCGAGTCCATCTCTTCCCATATTTTCACCCAAGGTGCTCCTGAGGTTCTTTTTCCCTGGATTTAGTTTTTCAGCCCATTTCTCAGCCATGAAATTTAAGGGATCAAGATGATCCTTCAGGTCCCTTCCAACCCAACCCGCTCTGGGATTCTCTGATCCTGCATCAGACAAGGTCACGCCTCGGTGTGCCACAAAGATGTTTTTCCTCACCAGTTTTTTCGAAAAAAACCCCAACTTTCCAGGCACCTGGATGGGGATGGAGAACATCAGGAAACTTCTGGGGTCCCTCATCCCACAGAGATCCAGGGAAGAGCTGGAAGAGCTTCAAACCCAGCTGGTTCCACCTCCTTCCACTGGACCAGGATGCACCAAGCCTGCTGTTCCTGTCCATCTTTTCACCCTCTTCTCAAGGTGCTCCTGAGGTTCTTTTTCCCTGGATTTGGTTTTTCAGCCCATTTCTCAGCCATGAAATTTAAGGGATCAAGATGATCCTTCAGGTCCCTTCCAACCCAACCCACTCTGGGATTCTCTGATCCTGCATCAAACAAGGCCATGCCCCAGTGTGCCACAAAGATTCTTTTCTCCCCCTCAAATTTTTTGGGACAAATCAACTCCCTCTGCTGGTGCTCCTCAAAAACTCTGACCGAAATAACGATGAAAACACAAAAACCACTCTTTCACTCTTCAAAATATCATGTTTGGTAGGGAAATGCAGTCAACCAAGAGGCCAAAAAAAGCCAGACAAAGAGAATTATCTGCGTGTCTGTGTCGCTCTTTGGGGAAAGAGGGGAAAAACAAAGAATCTTGGTAAAAAAAAAGGCAGAATTGCAGCATGTCAAGGACAGTCAAGCAACAGCTGAGCTCTGCAGGGCTTTTACTCACGGAGTGAGTCCTCAGGGCGGCGATGGTTTTGGACAGGGCCATCTCCCACAGCTCATCAATGTAGGCCCGATTGACCAGGCCCTGCGTGGTGTGCAGGATGTGATCCTCCACCACGAAAAACCTGCGAGGGCAGGAAAAAAAACCAAACCCCATCAGAATTTCCAGTTTCAGAGATCAAAAGAAAACAACCCCTCCCGAGGGTTGAGTGTCCCAGGGCTGCGGGCCTGCTGGGGGTTTGAGGGATCTGTCAAATCCAGGCAGCTCCAAGTGCTTTATTCCCTCGTTTTTTAACATTTTTTAATTTATTTAATTTAATTGAAAAAAAACCACTTTATTCCCTCATTTTTTAACATTTTTTAAATTTATTTAACTTAATTTAATGTAAAAAAAACCATTTTATTCACTCATTTTTTAACATTTTTAAATTCATGTAATTTAACTTATTTTAATGTAAAAAAATTAATTTATTTTAATGTAAAAAACACTTTATTCCCTCGTTTTTTAACATTTTTAAGTTCATTTAATTTAATTTATTTTAATGTAAAAAATTAATTTATTTTAATGTAAAAAAAAGCTTTATTCCCTCATTTTTTAACATTTTTTACTTAATTTAATTCAATTTAATGTAAAAAAATTAATTTATTTTAATGTAAAAAAACCGCTTTATTCCCTCATTTTTTAACATTTTTTTAATTAATTTAATTTATTTTATTTAATGTAAAAAAACCGCTTTATTCTCTCATTTTTAAACATTTTTTAATTAATTTACTTTATTTAATTTAATGTAAAAAAACACTTTATTCCCTCATTTTTTAACTGCACTGGGTTGGAGGAGTGAGTTAAAAACCCTGCCAGTGCCACTCTGTGTGTACACAAAGGCAGAATTCCCCCTCCACCGGCTCTCTGCCTCGTTATTCCCACAAGAACCACGGATTAAACTCTGCTCCAGCCAGCAGCAATCCCACCACAACTGGGGAAAATGCTCTCTGGCTGCAGGGAAAAATGTTTTATCTGCAGGGAAAACTGCTTTATCTGCAGGGAAAAATGATTTATCCACAGGGAAAAATGATTTATCTGCAGGGAAAAATGATTTATCCATAGGGAAAAATGCTTTATCCTCAGGGAATAATGCTTTATCCATAGGGAAAAATGTTTTATTTGCAGGGAAAACTGCTTTATCTGCAGGGAAAAATGATTTATCCATAGGGAAAAATGCTTTATCCTCAGGGAAAACTGCTTTATCTGCAGGGAAAACTACTTTATCCACAGGGAAAAATGCTTTATCTGCAGGGGAAAATGCTTTATCTGCAGGGAAAACTGCTTTATCCACAGGGAAAAATGCTTTATCCTCAGGGTATCCTCAGGGAAAAAATGCTTTATCCATAGGGAAAATTGCTTTATCTGAAGGGAAATCTGCTTTATCCGCAGGGAAAACTGCTTTATCTGCAGGGGAAAATGTTGGAAGTGCAGGGAAAATCCCCTCTCCCACCATGTGCTCCCAGCCATTTCCAGACAATCAATTCACTCCAATCTCCAGTGATCAACTCTGCTGCTCCCAAAGAAAGTGTTTTCCAGGGAATGAGGGTGGGACTGGACATTTCAAAGGGTGACACACGAATTTCCAGGTGGGTTTTTTTTTTTTCCAAGGAAATCCAGCCCAGGAGCACGAGGGGAATTTGTGGTGGTCAGAATTCGGTATTGAAATTATTCTCATTATTAGCTGGAGAAACAACAAATCCTGTCCTGTTTTTATGGATCAGCAGCCCTTGGAATTCTCCTTCCAGAGCTCGGTTTTGGAAGATTTCAGTCAAATTTGAGAGTGACAAAAAAAGCAGCTCTGGGGAATAAAGGATCCCCCCTCCTTCAGCAGGAAAATGATTAAAGAGTAATTATTCAATGTTCCAGAATCATTAAGGCAGATGGCCCATTCGTGTCATTAGTGGGGCAAGAAGATGCACTTCATCCACGGGGATCATTTATCCTCAAATTCCCAGAAATGCTCAGAAATGCCCAGAAATTCCCCCAAAAATTCCCAGAAATTCCCAAAAATTCCCCAGAAATTCCCAGAAATCCCCAGAAATTCCCCAGAAACTCCCAGAAATTCCCAGAAACTCCCAGAAATCCCCAAAATCCCCAGAAATTCCCAGAAATTCCCCAAAAACACCCAAAATTCCCAGAAATACCCAGAAATCTCCCAAATCCCCAGAAATTCCCAGAAATTCCCCAAAATTCCCCAGAAATCCTCAGAAATTCCCAAAAACTCCCAGAAATTCCCAGAAATGCCCCAAAATTTCCAGAAACTCCCAGAAACTCCCAGAAATTCCCCAGAAACTCCCAAAAATTCCCCAGAAATCCCCAGAAATTCCCAGAAATCCCCAGAAATTCCCAGAAATGCACCAAAAATTCCCCAAAATTCCCAGAAATTCCCAAAACTCCCAGGCTGCAACAAGAGCTGGCAGGTCCCTCCCCACTGCCCCCAGTGACACGGATCAAATTCACTTGACAACACTTCCAAAAAAAAAAGCACAAACCACCTTTTTTTTTCATCCTTTTTTTTTTTTTTTTTTTTGGCTTCAAGGACCACCAAAAATATCCACATTCCCTCCTCTCCAGGTTCTTTTTTCGGGCTCCTCAGCAGCCCCAGGACACCCATTTTTAGCAGGGCCGTGGATAAAAGCAGCACCTACCCTACAATTTGATTGAAATACTTCCTGTAGCCGTCTAAAGTTTCGTGCTGCAACAGAGAGAGAGGGAGCAGAGGTTAAAAGGCCGGTGGGCCGAGGGCAGAGGGGGATTTTGGGGATGAGCAGGAGCCCAGGGATGACATTCCAGGGTGGGGAAGGGAAGGGGAGGGAAGGACAGGCTGACCATGTTGGAGGGAGGCTGCAGCACCAGCCGCGCTTGTTTTCTCCTCTGCTTCCTGTAGTAGCTCTCAAAGGTCTCCCGGGCTCCCTGGAAAACAGGAAAAGGGTCACTGCAGCGGTCAGGAGGTGCAAGGAGAGGTCACTCGGGAGATAAATCATGGAATGGCTGAGGTGGGAAAAGCCCTCTGAGAGTCCCCAGCCCTGCCAGGGCCACCGCGTCCCCAAGTGCCACAGCCACAGGGCCCTGAAATCTCTGTGGGATGAGGGACCCCAGAGGTTTCCTGGTGTTCTCCATCCCCATCCAGGTGCCTCGAAAGTTGATTTTTTTTCCAAAAAACTGGTGAGGAAAAGCATCTTTGTGGCACACTGGGACATGACTTTGTTTGATGCAGGATCAGAGAATCCCAGAGTGGGTTGGGTTGGAAGGGATCTGAAGGATCATCTTGATCCCTTGAATTTCATGGCTGAGAAATGAACTGAGAAATGGGCTGAAAAACCAAATCCAGGGAAGGAGAACCTCAGGAGCACCTTGGGAAGAGGGTGAGAGATGGACTCGGACACCAGGCTTGGAGCATCCTGGTCCAGTGGAAGGAGGTGGAACCAGCTGGGTTTGAGGGTCCCTTTCCACTCCCACACCATTCCAGGCTCTTCCCTGGAGCTGGATCTCTGTGGGATGAGGGACCCACGTCCTGAGGATTTCCATCCCAACAGCTGCACCCTCACCCCTGGGCTGGGCTCTGAACAGCTCCTCTGGGGTGGTTTTTTTGCACCAAACTGGGCTCCACCTCAGCACCCCAACCCTGGAGATCCACAGAGCCCAAGGATCTGCTGGCCCCCCGCCCCGGCCCCCAGGCCATCCAACCCTGGCTGTTTCATCCCTGCTGTTCCTCCCTCCTCCACACCCGCCCTGTTTTCTGTCTGAAACGGGATCACAAACATCTCAGGGAAGGGACAACGTCTCGCTTTGAACTGTTGGGAGCCAAGGGAGAGAGAGGAAAAAAAAAAAAAAAGAAACAACCAAATTAAAAAAAAAAAAACAACAAAACCCAAACCCAACTCCAGCTCATTTAGAATTCACAAAACAAACAACATGCAACAACAAATATCACCTGAGCGAGGCACCAGCTGTCAACCTGCTCCTCTCCAGAAAATGAATTAATTAAAAGCAAAACCTGATGGTAATTTAATGATTCTCCAGCTGTTGTTGGCATTATACAACCAGGCTGCCTCGGGATGCCCTCAGCTACACCCAGGGCTTGTGAGGAGCCACAGCCTGACTTGCTCCTTGTTTTTTCCCGAGTGCAGCTCCAGGCTCGGGCAGGAATCAGCCCAGGGATGTGCCCAGAGCTCTCCCACCTAATTCTAGCCAGTCCCAAAGGTGTCAAAATCCAGCCAAAAATACTTTTTAGGTGCTCAAATCCAGCCCCAAGACCTTCTAAGGTCCTCAAATCCACCCCAAAACCTTAAAAGGTCCTAAAATCCATCCCCAAAACCTTCTCAGGTGCTCAAATCCGTCCAAAAAAAAAAACCTTAAAAGGTCCTAGATCCATCCCCAAAATCTTCTAAGATCCTAAAATCCATCCCAAAAACCTTCTCTGGTGCCCAAATCCATCCCCAAAACCTTCTTAAGTGCTCAAATCCATCTAAAAAATCTCCTAAGCTCCTAGAATCCATCTCCAAAACCTTCTTAGGTCCTCAAATCCACCCCAAAAATCTCAGGTCCTAAAATCCATCCCCAAAACCTTCCCAGGTGCTCAAATCCATCCCCAAGACCTTCTAAGGACCTAAAGTCCATCCCCAAAACCTTCTCAGGTGCTCAAATCCACCTCAAAACCTTTCTAGGTGCTCAAATCCATCCCCAAAACTTTCTCAGGTGCTCAAATCCATCCAAAAAACCTTCTAAGGTCCTAAAATCCATCTCCAAAACCTTCCAAAGGCCCTAAAATCCACCTCCAAAACCTTCTAAGGTGCCAAAATCCATCCCCAAAACCTTCTCAGGTGCTCAAATCCATCCCCAAACCCTCCTTGCCCCTGTGCCCGTGCACTGCAAAGGAATGTGGAGATCCCTAACGTGGATTTTGTCCTTGAATTCTGTTTTTTGTGCTGGCTGAGTCTCAGGGGTGCTCAGGATGGACCTTGGCCGGGCACACCCAGCCACCCTGGCAAATCTGGATCACAAATCCCAGCTTTTCCCCCGTGATCAGCTGCAGGATCAACCTGAATCTACGAGAAATTTGATATTTTAGGAGAGGTTTTAGAAACGGAAACTGTGAACCAACATCTTCCCAACACTCCCAAAAAGCTGTTTTCCCTCAGGAGAGGGAAGGATCCCGAGGCAGGAACCAGGGCTGAGACCCAGAAAAAGGAGGATTATTGGAGGTTTTTATCAAATTTAGATAAAATCAGGTGATGGCTGAAGTTAAAAACTCCGAGCAGGGAGCAGTGACCTCCCTTTGAGCTCCTCTCCAAGGCCTGAAGTTGGTGATTCTCAGGATCCTGGTGCTGTGTCCATCTCCTCTCCACCACAAAAAAACCAAGGAAAACCTTGGAAAACCAAGGAAAAAGGGATTGGTCCCACTGAGGGGACCAAACTGAAGGGATTTAATAAATTCTGTGGGGCTTTGACTGTCCAAACCTCCACAAGCAGGACAAACCCCTCTCATTATCTCCATCCTCTCCAAGGCCTGGTGTTGGTGATCCTGGTGTTGTCCATCTCCTCTCCACCACAGGAAAACCAAGAAAAAAAAGGATTGGTCCCACTGAGGGGACCAAAATGAAGGGATTTATTAAATTCTGTGGGGCTTTGACTCTCCAAACCTCCACAAGCAGGACAAACCCCTCTGATCCTCTCCACCCTCACCAACCCAGCCCTGGTGGCGTCACCGACACCTCGGAGCGAAGCCACTCATGAAGCTGGAGGGAATTGGTTAAATAATTGAATTTTGGGGGCTCATTTAAAACTGAAAGTGTGTTTTTTTAACCATTTCTTTAGTAAATGAGCGTGTGGCACCATCAAAGGCAGGAGCACAGCGAGGCTGAGCCACCAAGGGTTGGACACTCAGACACCTCAACATCCCCTGGAAATTAATGAGTAATTAATTCACCCCTGAACTTGCAGAAGTTTTTTTGTGGTGGCCTCAAGGAGTTGTTGGACTCTCTGAGAGAAGCTCAACAGGAGCAGGAGGCTTCAGAGAAATTTTAAGAGCAGGTTTGGTTTTGGAGTTTTTTCTGTTGAGGCTGCACCGAGTCCAGGCAGGGCTGGGATGGTTCCCTCATCCTCCAGCTCCAGCCCCTGCCTGCTCATCCCACTCCTGCAGGAAGGAAGGACAAGGAGCCCTCCCACACCGGGCTGGACTTCCAGTGTCCCACCACGGCCAGGTCCTACCCCATTCCACAGAATTCCAGACTGGTTTGGGTGGGAAAGGACCTGAAAGATCACCTCATTCCACCCCATCCATGGGCAGGGACACCTCCCACCATCCCAGGTGGATCCAAACCAGCCTTGGGCACTGCCAGGGATCCAGGCAAGCTGGGAATTCCAGCCCAGCCAGGAATTCCTGCCCAAGATCCCAGCCCAAGCTCCCCTTGCCCAGTGGGAGCCATTCCCTGTGTCCTGTCCCTGCAGCCCTTGTCCCCAGCCCCTCTCCAGCTCTCCTGGAGCCCCTGCAGGCGCTGCCAGGGGATCCCAGATCTCCCTGGAGCCTTCCCTTCTCCAGGGGAACATTCCCAGCTCTCCCAGCCTGGCTCCAGAGCAGAGGGGCTCCAGAACCCTGGAAGCATTTCCATGACCTCCTCTGGGCTCTCTCCAGCAGCTCCCCACCATTCCCATGGGGAATTTTCCCCACCAGCTCCTCAGGAGCAGCACAGGATGGGGGAGCTCCCCAGCTCCTGGGAGTCAGGAAAGCAAAGGAACCAAAATTCCCAACCCCACCCAGCTCCTTCCCCACGGGGACAAACCCCAGGCCGGGGTTTTTCCATCCCTGTTTTACCGATGGCTTTGAGGAAGGTGAAGCACCTGGAGCAGCTTCACCACAATCCCTGAAAGTCAAAATCACTTTGGAATCACTTCCAGAGGGAAAACCGTGTTTTCCACAGGCGGGAGAAGCGGAGAAGTGATCGGAGATGCCACAGGAAGGCCCCACAACCACCTGACCCCCATCCTCAGCCGGGTTCTCCTCAGCCTCAGGAAGGTTCTGGATGCCACCTCCCCGTTCCAAGCCAGCAGCAGGAGGGAAGGAGCAGCAAAGGCCTTTGAAACCATTCCCAAAATAAAAAAAAATAAAAAAATAAAATTCAGAGAATCCTATTCACATTTTAGCAGTTTCCTGAAAATTTATGGCCCAGGGACCTGCCAGCGTGACCAAACCCATCCCCTCACGGCGCTGCTCCCTGGCTTTGTCTCTGTCCTGAGCCGTTTTTGGCTGCCCCAGGAACCAGGGACTCTCTCACCAGAGGTTCCTCCAACAAAAAACTCCTTCTCCCCACAACCCCTCTGGTGACCCTGCTCCCATTTTTCATCCTCCCGGTTCCATCCCTCTCCCCCTCATCTCCCCAGATATTCCCGTTGCTCCCATATTATTGCATTCTCCTCAAAATGGGAAATATTTCTTCCCTTCCGTGGCAGTTTGAGCTCAGACCACCCAGTTTCCCACATCTGATCTGTTTAGGACTATTCAGCTTCTCAGGTCTCCGGATAATCCATTACTGCTCTGAATCCTGTTTTCCTCTGGATAAAAAAAAAATGAAAAAGAAAAAAAAAAAAGAAAAAAAAAAAACAAAAAAGAAAAAAAAAAACCAAAAAAACCCAAAAAAACCCCAACAACAACACATCCCAAATGAACACATCAACCAGACCAAGAATATTCCAGAGCCAACCACAAGATCCTGAGTTCTGTGGGCTATCCAGCTGAAACTCCAGGTGGGATTTGTGTTTTAGGAGCTGCTCTTCTCTCAGAGCTTCAGGGAGAGAACAAGAGGAAACGGCCTCTTGGGAAAGTCCAGGTTGGCTGCTGGGGAAAATTCCCTCATGGAAAGGGTGGTCAAGCACTGGAAGCGCCCAGGGAGGTTTGGAATCTGATGCCTCAGATTTCAGCTTTCACATTTTCAGGTTCTGTGCTGCTTAAGGATGCAGCTCTGAGCTCACAGTCAGTGCCATCAGCTCTGCACAGAGCAGGGACACAAAACAAATCCTGGTCCTGCTAAGCACCAAGGACAACTTTCAGCCCAAAGCACAAACAAGGGTGGCTGGAGGGAGGAACAAGAAGGATGGGACCTCACAGCCTGGAGCTGGAACTGGACAATTAAACCCCAATGTGCAAATGGACCAAAACTGATAAAAATGTAAAATCTCCTGATCAGCAGCCATTTTGTGTGGCCATTCCCAACCCACCCTGGGTGCAGCCTGGGTCAGGTCCTGGAAACCTTTTAATAAATCTCTACTTTAATAAATATCTCCTTTAATAAATCTCTACTTTATTCTCCAGCCCTGTCCAGCCTCAGTCTCAGCTCAGCCTTCCCAAGGCATCAAATCCCCATCCCTGGAGGGCTTCACAGCCCCTGTGGATGTGGCACTTGGGGACAACGCTCAGTGGTGGCCTTGGGATCCAACCCTGGAGGGCTTTTCCAACCTCAGCCACGGAACCCAGCGCTGCTGCTGGGGGGAGCAGAGGAGCTGCTCCTTTTCCATTCGAGTTTTAATTCCAGTTTCACCCAGCTCTCAACCCCTCTGAGGGAGCAGAGGAATCCAAAGTTACCCGTTCCTTGTAATCACCGGTCCAGGAAAAACCCTCAATAACGCCTCATATTTGTAAAATTACCGGGCAGAACTCTCCTGCCCAAATTAGCCCCGGAGTTCACAGAGTTGGCAGGGAGAAGGGGATAATTACCAGCGGGGATGAACACCACAGAAGGGAAAACAGAGGATAATCACAAGAAAGCAAAAACAGCAGCTGAACAAACCCAAAAAACGTTTCGGGATTCGGGAGCAGCGCGGAGCCTGAGAGCCAAGCGAGCTGGGGCTGCACCAGGGGAAAAATGTGCTCCCAGGAATAATTAAAATTATTATTTTTTTATTTTTGGGACTTTGGGGATTTGGGTGACAGTGGTTTGGAGCACAGTTTCTCCTCAGCCAGCAGCAGAAATGCACCTTGTGCACCTCAAATATTTCCCACCTGGATAACACAGGGTGTCCATAACCCAACATTCCTCTGGGACATCATTGTCTGAGCCGTCCCAAAACCCTTCCCATTGGAGAAAAACCTGTCCCATTTGGAATATCATGAATCACCCCCTAAAAATCAGTGAAGGAAAAATATTTCCCACCTGGATAACACAGGGTGTCCATAACCCAACATTCCTGTGGGACATTACTGCCTGAGCCATCCCAAAACCCTTCCATTGGAGAAAACCTGTCCCATTTGAAATATCAAGAATCATTCCCTAAAAATCAGTGAAAGGAAGGACATTTCCTACCTGGATAACACAGGGTATCCCTAACCCAACACTCCCATGGGACATTATTGCCTGAGCCATCCCAAAAACCTTTCCCATTTGGAACATCATGAATCATTCCCTAAAAAAATCAGTGAATCCTCTGAGCTCTCCCATTAAAACCCCATCCCAAGGACAGCGAGGAAAGGGATGTGCTACAAGGTCTGCTGAGAAGATTCCTCCTTGGGAAACCCAGGCTGTGGATCTCCTGACACCAGGGAAACGAATCCACAGAATCCATGGAAACAGCCCAAATTCACCAAAACAGCCCAGTTTTACATCCACTGGAGAAGGTTTTTGTACCCCCCACCCCAGAGAGCAGCTCTGCCCCATCACTGCAGCCCTGGTTGAAACCATCAGGGATTAATCCAGTTTTAATTCCGTGCCTGGAGAATCCTAAACCCAGCAGGCAGCAGGATTTATCAACGTGACACCACTAAAATCATGGAATGGTTTGGGTTGGGAGGAGCTCAGAGCCCACCCAGTGCCACCCCTGCCATGGCAGGGACACCTCCCACTGTCCCAGGCTGCTCCAAGCTCCAGTGTCCAACCTGGGACCACCAGTAAAGCTTTCCCACGACAAGTGGGATTGGGAATAACAGGAATTCTGGGAGCTGCTCTCCACCAAAGACCTGCAGGAGCACTGGAGAAGGTCTCTCCCCTTTGCAGATGTCCCCAAATCCGGTGACAGCTCGACAGACTCAAGGCAGGGCCAACGCCTGGAGGTTGACATCCCAACCCAACATGGTGACATCCAACAGGACAAATCCCAAACGTCCCTCAAGGAAAGGGAGAAGCCCTGAACCCCTCACAAGCTGGGCACCACTGGTTTGGGAGTTCCTCTGCAGACAAAGATGGGAATTTTGGGCAAGCAGGAAGTTTTTCCACAAGGAGCAGAATAAAAAAAAAATCCCTCAGCTTGGTTGGAGCAGGGTGCTGAGAACACCAAGGTGTGGGGTTTGATTCCCACCAGAGCTGGATCCTTGCGAGTCCCTTCCAGCCCAGAACATCCCATGACTCCATGGAGCAGCAGAAGGAATTCACAAAGCTGGATCTCCATCCTTGGAACCCTTCCAGGCTGGAGAAACCCCTGAGGAACCCGGTCTGATCTCCCAGCTCCAGGCAGGAGGTTGGACTGGAGCCCTCCTGAGGTCCCTTCCTGGGACACCCAGGCTGCACAGAGCTCTGGAGCATCCTACACCCCACTCATCTCCCAGCCCTGACCACCAACCCTCTGCCGTGTTCTGGGAGCAGGAGAGGCCAGATTTGGGACCAAAACCCCATTTCTGGGGGGGTTTAGTCACAGTTCAGGCGATTCCAGCCTCATTCCAAGAAAAATCAGGATTTCCTTCCCCTGACATGGTGAGCAGGGCCCTGGGCCGTGTCACCCTCACCTGCCCCAGGCAGCCCCAGCTCAGGGCTCCACTTAGATTTGCCAAACACCACGTTCATGCTAAAAACCCACTCAGTCCCACCTGGATCCCACCTCTACTCCCCCCTGACAACCCTGGAATTCCACGGAAATACCCCAAACCCAACCCCCATTGCTCAGGGCAGCAGCTCGGATGGGACAGCTCAAAAGCTTTAAAACCTTACAAATCCTCGTTTTTTCACCCCAAAATCTGCAACAGGCAGGGGTTTTTGGGTTTGTTTTTTTTTTTTTTTTAGGGTCCAGCACTTCACCCAACACCAGGAGCTTCCCAGCAGCCAGGAAGGAGCTGCCAAGAAAAGCAGCTCAGCAAAACCATCCCGGCGTGCCCCGGAGCCGCGAGCAGATAAAGAGGAGCCCGGTGGCCACCGAGGAGGCACGAAGAGAGGCACAAAGGATATTTCACAAAGGTGAAATATTCCCAAAATATTCCCGAGAAATCTCACAGGTGCCGGGGCTGGGATCAAACGGGAGGCTCCTGTTTGTTGACTGTAAACACCCCCTCGATACCGAGAACACCGAAAACACGGCGGAGGTGAAGCCGGGCAGGAATTGCTGCGTGGGGGGAAGAGAGAGAGAGCGGCTGGAAGAGGCTTCTCCTCCCAGCCGGGCAGGGTTTGGGCTCTCCCCAGCCAGCCCTGACCTCCAGCTGTGTCCTGCACGAAGCAGCAGCCACCCAGTCCTTCTTCAAGCACCAAATCCCAAGTTTCACAGGGAATTCTGCGCCTTCAGGGCTTGGCTCCCTCCCAGTTTAATGGGCTGGGGGTGACGCAATTAAAAATAAATTCATTGGGGCCTGGAGAAGAGGAAGGAGGCTGAGAAGCACAAGCAAAGGTGATCCCAAAGGAATGGAGTCTCCAGAGGTCAGAAGTTGTGGTTCCTCATCCCTGGGCAGTGTCCAAGGCCAGGTTGGACAGGGCTTGGAGCAGCCTGGGATGGTGGAAGGTCACTCCCATGGCAGGGGTGGGATTTGAGGTCCCTTTTAAGCCAAATCATTCCATGATCCCATAAAATCCCGACCCAAGAACTCAGGAACCCCACCTGGAAGATCCAACTCTCCCTTCCCTCCCTGCCATGCTCGGCTTGGCTGAGTGCATTTTAAAGCAAATTTTGAAGGCAACAAAAATTTACAAAGAAAAAGCAAGAGGGAAGAAGAAAAAAAAAAAGTTTGGAATCTGGGTCCAACAGATTCAATGACCTCTCAAGATCCACTGAGCCTGGGCTGCTCGGGACAACAGGGAACACATGGATGAGGAGCAGAGGGAAAACAGGGAACACACAGACACCAGCAGAGCAGGGGATTGTTTCAATTCAAGGGGGAATCCTTTCAAACCCAATTCTGTCCCAAAGGGAATCCTTTCAAATCCAAATCTCTCTAAGGGAATCCTTTCAAACCCTGTTCTTTCCAGGGGAATCCTTTCCAACCCAATTCTCTCCAAGGGAATCTTTTCAAACCCAATTCTCCCCAGGAGGAATCCTTCCAAACCCAGTTCTCTCCAGGAAGGATTCCTGCTCTCTCCAAGGGGAATCCTTTCAAACCCAGTTCTTTCCAGGGGGAATCCTGGATTCTCTCCCGGGGAATCCTTTCAAACCCAGTTCTCTCCAAGGGGAATCCTTTCAAACCAAATTCTCTCCAAGGGGAATCCTTTCAAACCAAATTCTCTCCAGGAGGATTCCTGCCAAACCCAATTCTCTCCAAGGGGAATCCTTTCAAACCCAATTCTCTCCAAGGGAATCCTTTCAATCCCAGTTCTCTCAGGGGAATCCTTTCAATCCCAATTCTCTCCAAGGGCATCCTCTCACACCCAATTCTCTCCAGAAGGAATCCTTTCAAATCCCGTTCTGTCCAGGGGAATCCTTTCAAACCCAATTCTCTCCAAGGGGAATCCTTTCAAACCCAATTCTCTCCAGAAGGAATCCTTTCAAACCAAATTCTCTCCAGGGAGGATTCCTGCTCTCTCTAAGGGGAATCCTTTCAAAGCCCGTTCTCTCCAAGGCAATCCTTTTCAAACCCCGTTCTCTCCAGGGGAAGATGCTGGAGGCTTCACCTCAGCTCTGCTGCCAAAGCTCATCCCAGGGTCCTGGCTCCCCACCGGCCACGGAAGAGTTAACCAGGAGGGGAAAAGGTGAGATTCCCCCTTTTCCCCCTTCCTCGGAGGCAGACACCCAACCCCTCCCGTCTGCTCCTTCCTCCCAGCCCAGCAGCCTCATTACCCCCGGCCCCATTGTTCCCAGCCCCGGCCATGGGAAGCAATATCCATTTTCCATTTAGAGCAGGGCAAAGCCTTTAATTTCAGCCTCCTGCCTGCAGCTGGAGTTCCCTTTTAACTGCTGGGCCAGGGGAGTGAAGACAGTTTTATATGGGAGGAAAAGGCTGCAAAGGCCACTTTAATATGGTCACATGTGGGAAAAGGGGGGGAGCCGCTCCCAGGGCCCGGTAATGAGGGGCAGCGGGATATTGCACTTCCCATCTGGCTGCTCTGCACAGCAGGGAAAAGGCTCTCCTGGCTTTTTAAGGACAGGCCCCACTGCAGTAAAACAAAACAGGCCAAAAAAATAAATGACAAAGGCAAGCGTGAGCAGGAGATGCCCTCTAATGTTGGAGCCCGGCAGCACAGCCCTGGAATGGGGTGAGGAGGGGGGAATTGGGAGAGCAGGGTGGGGATGAGGCAGAGCGCAGGGGGTTTGGGGTGTCCTGGAGTTTTGGGATCGCCCCACACCTGGGACAGGTGCCACACGCACTGAGGGCTCGGCTGCTTGGCCACGGCCACCTGTGTGTGTGTTGGTGTGGCCAGGGAGTGTGGCCCTGCAGCGACCAGGGAAGGCCCTTCCCATCCTGTCCTGTCTGTCCTGTCTGTCCAATCTCATCCTGTCTGTCCCATCCCATCCCATCCCGTCCCGCCCCGTCACGTCCCGTCCCGTCCCGTCCCGTAACATCCCATCCCATCCTATCCAATCCCATCCCGTCCCGTCCTCTCTGTCCCATCACATCCCGTCTGTCCCTTCCCATGGATCCCATCCTATCTCATCCCATCCCGTCCATCCCATCCTGTCCCATCCCATCCCATCCCATGGATCCCATCCCATCCCATGGATCCCATCCCATGCTGTCCCATCCCGTCCTGTCTGTCCCATCCCGTCCCATCCCATCCCATCCCGTCCCGTCCCATCCCATCCCATCCCGTCCCGTCCCATCCCATCCCATCCCATCCCATCCCATCCTCTCTGTCCCATCACATCCCATCTGTCCCATCTCATCCCGTCTGTCCCATCCCATGGATCCCATCCCATCTCATCCCATCCTGTCCATCCCATCCTGTCTGTCCCATCCTGTCCTGTCCCATCTGTCCCATCTGTCCCATCCCATCCCATCCCATCCCATCCCATCCCATCCCAGCTCCTGCCCCCACAGCCCCTGACAGCTCTGCCCACAGGGATCAGGGCTCAGCACCATTAGAGGGGGAACAGGACTGACCACCCAGCCTGGCTCTGGGAATGCAGCTCTGGGGAATCCACGGAAAACCTTCCCAAAGGGCTTCAGGAGCAGCTGGCTCCCGCCAGAGCCTTCCCTCCCCATTCCCACCCCAGCTCCTTTAATTAAGCGTTAATTGGCCGCCGGTTTGCACAACCTCTGACCCGGGTCGGTCGGGACAGCAAAGGAGGAGTTTCCACCCCAAAAGAGCATCCCAGGAATGCAAAGGCTCGGATGGATCCCAGGGATGAGATCCTTTCCAACCCCAACCATCCCAGGATTCTTCCCACTTCAGTCCCTCTTCCAGGTGCTCGGCTTTTCCCAAAAGCAGGAAACCCCAATTTGCTGAGAAATGGGATGTTTTACAGCCTGTGTGACCCAGAGGGGAGGAATCCACCCTCCCCACTTCAATCCAAGGAATTCAGAGAGATCCTGGTGCTCCCCAGCTCCCCATCCCACACTCCTCTGACCTGGGAGAGGAAAAAACCCCAGGATTTTTTCCTTCTTTCCAGGGAATCACCATGAAAGCAACAGCGGGAATGTGGGGACCAGGAGCAGAAAGCCAAATTTTGGACAAGATCAGGGTTTCCCCTCAGAAAACTGCCACTGGCAGCAGGATGGAAAACCAAGGAATTGAGGATTTGAGGGGGGAAAAAAAGGGAAGCCTGGAGGAGATAAAATTGCCAGAATTGCCTGTGGAGGTTGGTGGGAGGGTCAGGGAGCTCCTGTCTCCAAATCCCAGAGCTTCACCCCTGGGGCCAGCTCTGCTCCCAAGGCACGAGCAGGGCTCTGATGTCCCCATCAACCTCCGAGGATGGAATCAAGAGTTGCTCTTGAAAATAAATACTAAAATAAAAATTTAAAAAAATAAATAAAGAGGGAATTTAATTCCTTGGTACTGCAGGAGAAAAGGCGTGGAATTGGGAATCATGAGCCCTTAAATTCCTTACTTTGGGACAGAAAACTTTTCCCAAATTCCAGCTCATTCCCACTCACCCAGCCAGGTAAAACGGGGAGAGCCAGACATTCCCAGGACAACCCCTGCTCTGCAAACAAGGGTTTGAACCTCACTGCACCGAAAATAAAGAGCAGAAAATGGGATTTCTCCACCAGGCAAAACCAGGGGCAGAGCAGAGGGTGCCCAGGAGCCGTCAGGAGACACCTCCTGCAGCACAAATCCAGGAATTCCCGATTTTCCCGGCAGGAACAACCACGCAGCACAGCCAGCACCGGCCAGGGTGTTGCTGACAAAGAACACAGGAAAGGCCAGGACAGGGAATTCCAGCTTTTCCAGCATTGTTCTCAGCAAATCCCAGAGTCAGGACGTCCCGAGCCACAGGACAGCTCAGGGGTTGGAACAGGCTGGGATGGAATTTTTTTTCCATGGGTTTGTCCAAAGGGTTCCTGTGCTGTGTAAACTTCTGGTGGCCACGAGGACTTTGTCAACAGCTCGGGGAGAACAGGGGCAGGAGCAGAACAGGATGGGAATGGATCCAACAGGGCCTGGTCTGATCCCAAAGGAAAGGTGGGAATTGTGTCCCTGTGCCCCCCGAGGTGAGAGCCCACCTGCAGAGCTGCCCCAGCCCTGGGGCCAAGAGCAGAAGGAGGTGGAGCTGCTGGAGAGAGCCCAGAGGAGCCCCGGAGCTGCTGCAGGGCTGGAGCCCCTCTGCTCTGGAGCCAGGCTGGGAGAGCTGGGAATGTTCCCCTGGAGAAGGGAAGGCTCCAGGGAGAGCTGGGAGCCCCTGGCAGGGCCCAAAGGGGCTCCAGGAGAGCTGGAGAGGGGCTGGGGACAAGGGCTGCAGGGACAGGACACAGGGAATGGCTCCCACTGGGCAAGGGGAGCTTGGGCTGGGATCTTGGGCAGGAATTCCTGGCTGGGCTGGAATTCCCAGCTTGGCTGGGGCTGCCCCTGGATCCCTGGCAGTGCCCAAGGCCAGGTTGGATCCACCTGGGATGGTGGCAGGGGGTGGCACTGGATGGGATTTCAGGTCTCTTCCCACCCAAACCATTCCATGAACATCCCAGCCAGCAATAACTCGGGATTTAGGAGTGTCCAGGGCCAGGTTGGACATTGGGGCTTGGATCCACCTGGGAGGTGTCCCTGCCCATGGAACTGGATGAGATTTAAGGTCCCTTCCACCCCAAACCATTCCATGGCTCCATGGTGATGAGAACAACGCTCAGAATTCCACACTGTCCCTCACAAAAATCCCCGTTAGTGTGACAGAGCTGGCACCAGTGACTCCCTCTGGGTCAGAGGCGTTAAAGCTCCAAAAAGCTGCAAATCAGCCCCAAAATCTGGGGCTGCCCCACACCCTGGACAACCCCGAAAAACTCCAGCTCAGGAGCTCTGATCCTCAAAGCCGAAGGGAGCCCATGGAGAACTGAAAACTGCAGGACACAGAGGGATGGGCAGCTCGGCCCTGTCAGGGCCCCAGGTCTCCCTGTGCCACCAAAAACGGGATTTGGGAGCCAGCAGAGACTCTGTGAGGCTCTGGCAGACCCCGAAATGCAGCTCTGGAAGGAATTCCACCCATCCAGAGCCTGATCCCTTCCCAAACACCGGCAGAGGGGGAGGCTGGGATGGAGCAGGGATGCTCCACGCTCCAGCCCAGCAGGAATCCCATGGAGGAAGACAGGGAGAACATCAGGATGTCCATGCCTGAAACACAGGGATGCTCCCATCCACTCCTGCCTCCCGTGGAATTTTTTTAAGCGACATCACACCAAACAGACCTGGTTCCAAGAGCTTTTCCAATTTCCCTTTTTCCTGGTTCCAAGATCTTTTCTCATTTCCCTTTTTCCTTTTTCACATTTCCCTTTTTCCTGGTCCCAAGATCTTTTCCCGTTTCCCTTTTTCCCATTTCCCTTTTTCCCGGTTCCAAGATCTTTTCCCATTTCTCTTTTTTGTTGTCCCAAGAGCTTTTCTCATTTCCCTTTTTCCTGGTCCCAAGAACTTTTCCCATTTCCCTTTTTCCTGGTTCCAAGATCTTTTCCCATTTCCCTTTTTCCCAGAGCCCCACAGATTCCAGGCAGCTCTGCAAGGAGAGAAGGGACAGCAGTTGTCCCTTCCAAGTTTTTTTCCCTGCTGAGAACTTAACCTCTGGAAAAACCAGGGATGAGTTTTTGGGAGTTTTCCACCTTTGGAAGCAGAACTGGGAGGAGACGCGGCAGCTCCAGGATCCTGAGGCAGAGCCTTGGTTGGGAAGGAACAAGGAGAGAAGCTCTCCAAGGAAATGCAGAACTCCTGGACACAGCAGGGTGGAGCAGGTGGGAATTCTCCTCGTCCTCAGGGCACATGGAACACCCTGGAACAGGAGACTCTGCTGGCCAGAGCCCACCAGGATCAAACTCCAGCCTCTTCCAGAATCAGGGAACTACCAAGGCAGGAAAAACCTTCTGAGATCATCCAGTCCAACCATTCCAGAGCTCACCAGGATCAAACTCCAGCCTCTTCCAGAATCAGGGAATTACCAAGATTGGAAAAACCTCCTGAGATCATCCAGTCCAACCATTCCAGAGCCCACCAGGATTAAACTCCAGCCTCTTCCAGAATCAGGGAATTACCAGGGTTGGAAAAACCTTCTGAGATCATCCACTCCAACCATTCCCAGCACTGCCCGGGCCACCACTGTCCCATGTCCCCAGGTGCCACATCCACATGGATTTTAAATCCCTCCAGGAACGGGGGACTCCACCCAAGTGGATGGGCTCCTTCCTTGCTGGTGGGAAGCTCCTTGGGCAGTTCCAAGGCCTGAGCACCCTTTCCACGAGGAAATTCTTCCCAATATCCAAACCAAAGCTCCTCTGGCACAGCCTGAGGCTGCTCCCCTCACCCTGTCCCTGTTCCTGGGAGCACAGACTGACACCATTCCCTCTTTTCTGATCTGGTCTGTCCCAATCCAGGCCAAGCTCCAGCAAGGAAGTGTCTGCATGGAGGCACAAAGCTCCAAATCCGGGGAATTTTTGGGATTTTCAGGCTGAGGGAAATTCTGACAAGACACAAGCGGAGACAGCGAATCTTCCAAGAAATCCAAAGCTCCAAATCCGGGGAATTTTTGGGATTTTCAGGCTGAGGGAAGTTCTAACGTGACACAAGCAGCCACAGTGAATCTTCTGAGCAACCCAAGATGTGCCTGTATGGAGGCACAAAGCTCCAAATCTAGGGAATTTTTGGGATTTTCAGGCTGAGAGAAGTTCTAACATCACACAAGTGGCCACAGCAAATCTTCCAAGCAATCCAATCCTGTCCCTGTTCCTGGGAGCACAGACTGACACCATTCCCTCTTTTCTGATCTGATCTCTCCCAATCCAGGTCAAGCTCCGGCAAGGAAGTGTCTGCATGGAGGGACAAAGCTCCAAATCCAGGGAATTTTCAGGATTTTCAGGCTGAGGGAAGTTCTAACATCACACGAGTGGATCTTCTGAGCAATCCAAGATGGGAATTCCACTTCAGCCTCATTTCAGAGGTTCTGGTGGGATCAGAGATGTGTTTTTCCTGGAATGCCAGGAGGGAAATTCCGTGTCCTCGGTGCTGCTCAGCTCATTTAACGAGGGCAGTGCAGGGCTCAGTTCTTCTGCTCAGCCACAAGAGCTTTTCCTCAAACCAGCCTCAATCCAAGCTGGATTTCCCATCCCTTCGTCCCAGTTAAAGGTGGCTTTTCTTGAATCAACACCAGACCAGCCTCCAAAACCTCCAGTTTGGATCTCTCACCCCAACTCTCCAGAATCACCACGGGTTTGTTCCTCCAGCAGGAACAGAACGGCTCCAATCCTCCATGAGATCTCCCTTGGGCCTTTTGGGATGTTCAGCTTTTCCCTTTTGGGATGTCCAACTTTCCCTTTTGGGATGTCCAATTTCCCTTTTTGGGATGTCCAACTTTCCCTTTTGGGATGTTCAGCTTTCCCTTTTGGGATATCCTGTTTTCCTTTTTGGGATGTTCAGCTTTCCCTTTTGGGATGTCCAGCTTTCCTTTTGGGATGTCCAACTTTCCCTTTTGGGATGTTCAGCTTTCCCTTTTGGGATATCCTGTTTTCCTTTTTGGGATGTTCAGCTTTCCCTTTTGGGATGTCCAGCTTTCCTTTTTGGGATGTCCACCTTTCCCTTTTGAACAGCTGGAGGGAGGAAAAGCTCAGGAAGCACTGGGCTGGGCCAGGCCCGAGGGACTGAAGGTGTTTTTGAGGGGTGTTGGAGACATGGAATAGGTTGGGTGGGAAGGGCCTTAAATCCCACCCCACCCCATCCCATTCCACCCCATCCCATGGATCCCATCCCATGGATCCCATCCCATCCCAACCCATCCCATGACTCCAAAACCCCTCAAAAACACCTCCAGCACAGCGGATCCAAGGTGCTGACACACCCTGGAGAAGGGAAAAATCCAGGGAATCCTCAGAGTCCCTGAAGGGGCTCCAGGGAACATCCCCCCAAGCATTCCCAGCAGCCCAGACCGAATCCCTGGTGCTGAAACCTCTGGTGTTTTTCACCCAACATTTCCCTCAGTGCAACCCAGATCAGGAACCTCTGGTGCTTTTCACCCAACATTTCCCTCAGCACAATCCAGATCAGGAACCTCTGGTGCTTTTCACCCAACATTTCCCTCACTGCAATCCAGATCAGGAACCTCTGGTGCTTTTCACCCAACATTTCCCTCACTGCAATCCAGATCAGGAACCTCTGGTGTTTTTCACCCAACATTTCCCTCAGTGCAATCCAGATCAGGAACCTCTGGTGTTTTCCACCCAACATTTCCCTCAGTGCAATCCAGATCAGGAACCTCTGGTGTTTTCCACCCAACATTTCCCTCGCTGCAATCCAGATCAGGAACCTCTGGTGTTTTTCACCCAACATTTCCCTCAGTGCAATCCAGATCAGGAACCTCTGGTGTTTTCCACCCAGCCTTTCCCTCAGTGCAATCCAGATCAGGAACCTCTGGTGTTTTTCACCCAACATTTCCCTCAGTGCAATCCAGATCAGGAACCTCCTGTGTTTTCCACCCAGCCTTTCCCTCAGCACAATCCCTCCCGAGGAGCCAGATCCTTGGCTCTGGAGCTCCAGCCCCTCCTGCAGCTCCGGAGGATCCCGGCGCTCAACAATGGGGGATCTGTCAGAGCCCAGGCCCGGCACCGGCCATCATCTGTTTCCCATCACTCCAGCTGACCTAAACTCCACGGGCTGAACAAGTAGCCTGTGTTTTTCATCTGGAAAACTCCACGGAGCCCTTCCCACTCCGGCCTCTCCCTCCCCTGCCGGAGCTGGGCTCTGCAGGAGCTACAGGGCGACGATGTCGGCAGAGATTTCCTCCTCCTCCTTCAGCAGCAGCACCGAGAACCTTTCCAGGTGGGGTTTTTGGTCTCCTCCCAAGGCTGAACACACCTGGATGTGCCTTTCCCCTCCACCTCTCCCCAAGGAAAATCCCACCCCGACACTTCCCGGCGTAAAAAAAAAAAAAGAAACACGAGCGGAGCCGGCTGCCCACCCCGCTCCCCCCCGGGCCTGTTTCATGATAAATTTAAAATCCATTAAAACTTCATCAGGAACCAGCTCTGCCAGGGAAACAAACAGATCCAGGACGAGCCCCACAGGGTCTTCCACGCGAGGCCACCGTGCAGGAAGCCCCTGGGGGATGCTGCTGGTGGGGGAAGCTCCGGGAAGAGAGGGAGGGAAAGCTGGGAACCTCTAGGGAGCCTGGCGAGGAAGGATCCAAGCCCCATCAGCTCTCCTCAGGGCTCCCATCCATGAGGGGGGAAAGAATCACCTCCAGTTAGGGAGGAAAAGAGGAGGATGAAGGGCAGGTCCAGAGGGAGGAGGCAGAGAACACAACCTGCACCAAATCCCACCCTTTCTTCCTCAGTGCTGTGGGGTTCAGGCTCCCAGAGAGCCCAAAAGATCCCGAAATGGGGAAGTTCCCGTGAGATGATGTGAGGTCAAAGCCCTTTGTGTTCCCTCTGCCTGGATCCCCGTCCCAGCCAGGAGCCACAGCTCTGCTGTGAGATGTTTGGGTTGGAAAAATCCCATTTGCATCCTGGTGGTTGTGTTCTGCCCTGGCAGAACAGGGGGGAACGCTGGGGGAGCAGGGAGAGATAAAACCCGTAAATAAACCTCCTGTTCCCAGCACATCCAGCAGGAGCTGCACCCTCTGTACTGGGAGAGAAGCCTTGTCCTGGCAGCCTCTTCCCAGCTTGGCTTGTGCCCCTTTTTGAGGTAATAATCCAGAAAAACTGATCCAAACAGAAAATTCCAGACAAAGGGATGCTGTGGAGTCCAGAGAGCCACGCAGGTCACGCTCTGAGGAGTGGAAATCACATCCTGGATGTTGGGAGGGGAATGGCCACGGGATGAGGGGGCTCTGGAAGGGATGAGTGAGGCAGTGGCAACCTCAGGAAGGTCAGAAAACCAAGTGGAAGGTCTGGCACCGGGGTCACCAGCACAAATCCCAGCTGGATGGGGAAGGAAAAAGGGATGGAGAGCAGCCCTGGGAGGAGGGTTTGGGATGTTGTGGGTGAGGCTGGAATGGACTGGTCTGATCCCAAAGGAAAGGTGGGAATTGTGTCCCTGTGCCCCCCGAGGTGAGAGCCCACCTGCAGAGCTGCCCCAGCCCTGGGGCCAAGAGCAGAAGGAGCTGGAGCTGCTGGAGAGAGCCCAGAGGAGCCCCGGAGCTGCTGCAGGGCTGGAGCCCCTCTGCTCTGGAGCCAGGCTGGGAGAGCTGGGAATGTTCCCCTGGAGAAGGGAAGGCTCCAGGGAGAGCTGGGAGCCCCTGGCAGGGCCTGCAGGGGCTCCAGGAGAGATGGAGAGGGGCTGGGGACAAGGGCTGCAGGCACAGGACACAGGGAATGGCTCCCACTGGGCAAGGGGAGCTTGGGCTGGGATCTTGGGCAGGAATTCCTGGCTGGGCTGGAATTCCCAGCTTGGCTGGAATTCCCAGCTTGGCTGGGGCTGCCCCTGAGCCAGTTCCAACCATTTCCAACCAACTCCAAACATCTCCATCCAATTCCACCCAGTCCCAGCTGGATGCTGACAGCCCCGTGGTTGTCAGGGTGTCCCAGGCCCTCTGTGACACGGGGGCTGTGCCCTGCCCGGAGCTCACTGTGACCCTGCAGCCCTGGGGACACTGCCAGGAACGTCCCCACCTCGGGGTCCCTCAGAGGAGCCCCCCACCCCTCTGAGGCTCAGGATCGCAGAGATGGCAGAGAAGGCAAATCCCAAATCCCAGCCCGGGAAGGGGCGGCCGAGCCCCCGGAGAAGGGCCCAGGTGAGGGAGGGGACGGGAGGGGACACACGGAGCTGCCTGGGGGACAGGGATGGGATGGGGTGGGATGGGAGGGGATGGGATGGGATGGGATGGGATGGGATGGGATGGGATGGGATGGGATGGGATGGGATCCATGGGATGGGATCCATGGGATGGGATGGGATCCATGGGATGGGTTGAGATGGGCCAAGGAGGGCTTTCCACAGCTCCTCCTGCCTGCAGGGGGGACATGAGAAATCATGAGGAGGACACGGGGAATCTGGGGTGGGGCACGGAGAATCATCAGGGGGACATGGGGAATAATGGAGGGGGACACGGGGAATCATCACTGGGACACAGGAATAACGAGGGGAACACAGGGAATAACGGATGGGACACGGGGAATCTGGGTGGGACACAGGGGGGGACAAGGGGAGTCACAGGGGGGGGACATGGGGATCAAACCACAGGTGAGACACAGGAAACAACCAGAGATGGGACACAGGGAATGGCAGGTGGGGACACAGAGAGCCACAGGTGGGATACAGGTAAATGCAGGTGGGACACAGGGAAAAAACCACAGGGGGGACACACAGAACCCACAGGTGGGACACAGGGAGGTAAAGGTGGGACGGCGGCACAGGTGGGACACAGGGAACAAACCACAGGTGGGACATGGGAAACAACCAGAGATGGGACACAGGGAATGGCAGGTGGGACACTGGCAGGTAAAGGTGGGACACAGGTACAGGTGGGACACAGGGAAACAGCCACAGGTGGGACACAGGGAACAAACCACAGGTGGGACACGGGCAGCTGAAGGTGGGACACGGGTGCAGTGGGACACAGGGCCAGACCCCCCATGGGATGAGCCTGCCAGGGCCACCCAGCCCAGAGACCCCGTGGGACACTGGAAGCCACCTCGGGAGACCCCTGGAGATGGCCCCAAACACCCTCCCCAGGCCAGCAGCTGTGACAGCAGCCAGGGCCACCCTCACTCACCCTCTGCCCCCCGCAGGTGCCCCACACCAGGGTGGCCCAGGAGGTGACACCACCCGCCCGACCCGCCCGTGACCCCCTCACCGGCCACCGGCCACCGGCCACAGCAGCACCCCCGGCTCCTGTCCGGAGCAGGGCCCCGGCCACCGGCCACAGCCTGCGTGTCCCCAGCTCCCAGGACACCCCGGGGACCTCCACGGCCACGCAGGGCCGGGCAGGGGACCCTGGGGACCCAGAGCCTGCCCGGGGCAGGGTGAGGGTGGCCAGGCTGACCGAGGCCGGGCTGAGGCAGCTGGGGGGGATCTCCAGCTACCAGAGGATCCTGGAGTGGCTGGACAGCACCTTCAGCAGCAGGGCCGAGGCCGTGGCCGAGCTGCAGGAGGAGATGGACGGGCTCTGGGAGCCCGAGGAGCACGGGGATCACTCGGGTGGAAAAGGCCCCTGAGGTCATCGAGTCCGAGCGGAGCCAAGTCCACCGCGGCCACTCGGCCCCCAGGGGCCACGTCCAGCCCCTCCTGGGACACCCCCAGCGCTCCCAGGGACCCTCTCACCCTGGACGGGCACCAAAGGGGGAAGCTGAGGAGGCAGAGGCAGCTCAGGACAAACGGAGATACAGGAATTCCCAAGGAAATCCCCAGGAAAAGCTCTTCTCCCCCGGGGGAGGATGATCCCCCACTGGGACAGGCTGCCCAGGGAAGCTGTGGAGCTCCATCCCACCAGGACATGGTGATCTCCAGAGGTTCCCCCCACATGCCAGGCTGCTGTGAGGATGGGGACACCTTCCCCATGGAGCTTCTGGATGTGCCCTGGGGATCACAGAACCACGGAGTGGCTTGGGTCGGAAGGAACCTTGAAGACCACCCGGCTCCAACCCCTGCCATGGGCAAGGACACCTTCCATTATCCCAAGTTTCTCCAACCTGGCTCTGAGCACTTCCAGGCTCCAGAAACAAAACGAGGACGAACCTTCCCACCCAACACCTGTGGAAAAACACGTCCCGGAGCATCCCAATAAAGAGGTTTTTCCACACAGATCCGCCCTTGTTCCTTCGGTTAATACCTGAAACCATGACAAGATGCAACAGGAGCAGCTTTTCAAGCCTCTGGTTTCCCCCAACAAGTTCGTATCCTGAAAGGATTCCGCGGGGTTTCAATCCCACACCGCAACCACAGCCGGGGCAGGACGGAGTCAGGAGAGGGGACTGGGGGGAAGAGCCAAACCCCCCGCTCCCCACACGGCCCCCGTGGGCTGCGAGGAGATGACTCAGCCCCCACAAAAAGGTGAAACCCGAAGATCAGAGGTGCCCCCGAGACCTCCCACCCCCCCAAAACCATGAAAGAGCCGCTCTTCTCCGCAGCCAAACCCCGTGGATTCCAAAGGATCCACGGAGAACCCTCTCCGAGGGCAACGCCACCCTTGGGAACATCCCAGAGACATTTGGGAGCTTTCCCGTCCCCTTTCCATCCAACGTGACCCCAAAACCCCTTTTCTTTTTTTCTTTTTTTTGGTAGGAGCTGCTCCCAGAACGTTTTGTTCATTGTGCAGCCCCAGCCTGGCTTCCAGGCTTTTCCTGAACAAAGGACTGCAACAGGGGAACATCCCAGAGACATCCCAGAGACATTTCGGAGCTTTCCTGTCCCCTTTCCATCCAACGTGACCCCAAAACCCCCTTTTTTTTGTTGTTTTTTTTGGGGGTTTTTTGTAGGTTTTTTTGGGGTTTTTTGGGGTTTATTTTTTTCTTTTTTTTGGTGGGAGCTGCTCCCAGAACGTTTTGTTCATTGTGCAGCCCCAGCCTGGCTTCCAGGCTTCTCCTGAACAAAGGACTGCGACAGGGGGGGAAATATGCGTCAGAGGCCCGTCCTGGACGTCGCTCACCCTTTTTTCCCCCTGCACAAATATTTGTAAACACGGGGAGGATTCCGTGTCCAGCCGGCTCGGAGGACCCTTCATAAAACCAGGGATTTATTGCAAACAGGATGGGAATCATTTCCCAGCTCCCGGTGCTTATGGGGCTTTAGGATGAGGAACATAAAGAGCAGGAAAACAGCTGGGCTCTGAGCCCTGCTGCAGAGGGGTGGGATGGGGTGGGGGGTGAATTTACAGCTCCACAGACCCCCAAAAACACCCTCCCCCCCCCAAAAAAAAAAATGAAATAAAGTTTGGAGTTTGTGGGCTGCACTGGAGAATTCCCTGGGTTTATTTAGGGACGGAGGTTGGGGATAGGCTGAGCCCAGCTGAGCTGAGCCCAAGGATCTCCCCCCAGGAGAAAAGAGGTTCAGGGGGGACCCTGTGGCTCTGCACAAGCCCCTGGCAGAGCTGGGCAGGGTCAGGATCTGCTCCCAGGGAACGACAGGAGAAGGGAAAAGGCCTCCAGCTGTGCCAGAGGAGGTTTGGGTTGGAAATTTGGGAAAATTCCAACTGTCCAGCCCTGGCAGTTCCCATCCCTGCAGGGGATTTCAGAGCCCTGTGGATGTGGCACCTGGGGACACGGGGCAGTGGTGGCCCTGGCAGGGCTGGACTTGGTCACCTCGGAGGGCTTTTCCAACCTCCAATCCCATGATTTTATGATCCAAAGCCTCTCCTCTCAATCTCAGAGTTCCCCTCTGACACATCCAGAGGGACAGAATCTTCCCAACTTTGCTTCCATCCAGGTCCTAAATCCTTTCATTTCTCCATGATTCCCACAGCTGGAGCCAATTCCAGGGCGGGCAAGACCTCAAATTTTAGGGATAATCAGGAAAAATCCAGAACTGCTCAGCAGAGTTGGATTTGGGTCTTTAAATGTCCCCAAGAAGTGGCACAGAGAAAGATTTTGGTTCGATTTTAGCAGCCAAAATAAGCTCTAAATGTGGCAAATCAGCATCAGCCCAGCAGGGCTGGGAGAGCTGGGGAAGGAGAGGAAGGAGAAGGCTGAGGAAGCACATCCAGTCCTGGATTCCAGGGTCCCCTTGGAAAATCACAGCAGAACAGAGCAGGGGACAAAATGCAGAAGGATTTAAATTAAAATTGAATTTAAGTTTGATTTCATTGATTTAATTTTAATTTGATTTCATTTGATTTCATTGATTTAATTTTAATTTTAATTTTAATTTTCATTTTAATTTTAATTTCATTGAATTTCATTTTGAATTAAAATCAATGAAATGGGGGGAAAAAAATTCCACAGAGGTGGTCAAATGTTGGAGCAAAGACACAGAGAGGCTGGGCAGCCTCCAGCCTTGGAGAGCCTCAAAATTTCCATGGGAAAAGCTCGGAGATTCCTGATTTTACTTCAAATTCAGCAAATTTTGAGGAGATTTGGACCAAATTTTCCACGAGCTGGTCCAGTCTGAATTAGGTGCCCCTGCCATTGGGATTAGATGGGATTTCAGGTCCTGTCCCAACCATTCCTTTGTGGTTTGACTCCACGAGCAGAGGATGAGAAAAGGAGTTGGAACTCGTGGCTTTCCCTTTGTGCTGAGCTGAGTTTCACCTTGGAACGCCGACGTTCTCCAGGGAAATTCCTTCCCAATCACTTCACTTCCGCCCCTATCACTTGTTATTTTTTGAGATATCTCCCTTCTGGACACCACCACAGAGTGCTCCAGGGGCAGCTTCGGGGCGTTTTCCAAACATTCCTGGGACCCTCCTGAGCCCCAAAGCCCGGAAACGGCAAATCTTTGGGAAGAGCCTTCCCACGCCTGCACAAGGCCGGGAGCGGGGCTGGAACTCAGCTGGAGCCTGAGCAAGGTGAACATTCCCAAGGAAACCCAGCTCCCTGCACCCAGCAGCTCCAGAGGGGCTGAAATTCCTTCCAAAAAGACCTCGGGAATGAGTGGGGAAAGGCGAATGTTGCAGTAAAGGCTGAAAACAAACAAACAAAAAAAATGATGGGAGGAATTGCAGAATTTTCAGCCCCTGAGCTGAGTCCTCCTGGGATGGAATTCCAGGAGAAGGAGAAGGGGAGTGGGGAAAACCAGGATGTGTTGGAGCAGGAATTCCAGGCACAGCAGGATTTGGGGGTCCTGGGAAAGCAGACCTCAGGATTTAAGGTGCTTTCCCACAAAATTCCCAGAGCTGAATGTGGATGTCCCTGTAAGGCTGAGGGACAGCTGGATGAATAAATAATTAGTGGGGTGGCCAATTCCAGAGGGTGGGGATCGAGGAGCTGCACCCCAAATGGAGCTGGTGACAAGTGGGGACCATGGCAGGACCTGTCCTGGGACGTGTCCAGCTCCACTCTGGTGGCAGTGACCTGCAGGAGCCACAGAGGAACTCCCAGGAACTCCTCAGTGACTCCAAACCGGGGGGAAAAGTCACAGAATCATGGAATTCTTAAGGCTGGAAAAGACCTTTAAGATCATTGATCCAAATACTCCCCCAGCACTGCCAGGGCCACCACTGACCCCTGTCCCCAAGTGCCACCTACACAGGGCTTTGAAATCCCCCCAGGGATGGGCACTCCAAACCTCCCTGGGCACTTCCAAGGCCTGAGCACCCTTTCCATGGGGAAATTCCTGCTGCTGCCCACCCTGAGCCTGCCCTGGCCCAGCCTGGGGCTGTTCCCTCCCCTCCTGTCCCTGTGCCCTGGGAGCTGCTGGAAGCACCACAAACCTTCCTGGACTGGGGGGGAATTGTGGTTGCCCAGGATCTTTTCCAATAGGGGAAAAAAAAAATGGATCCTGAATCAGTTTTATGTGGATGAATCCAAAGTTCCCCTCGTGTCTGACCTGGTGAGCTCAAAAACGATGGAGATTGTGGGGTCATGGAATTGCTGAGGGCTGAAAAGTCCTTCCAGATCTTTAAGCCAAATCACCACCGAGTTCCCCCACAACCACATTCCCAGGTGCCACATCCACAGGGATTTGAGCCCTTCCAGGGATGGAGACTCCACTGCCTCTTCAGACAGCTCCTTCCAGTGCTAGGCAGCCCTTCCCAGGAGGAATTTTCCCAACATCCAACCTCTCCTCCTGTCCCTGTGCCCTTGGAGCAGATCCCAAATCCCCCCCGGCTGTCCCCTCCTTGTGCAGAGTCACAAGGGCCCCCCTGAGCCTCCTTTTCTCCAGGCTCAGCCCCTTTCCCAGCTCCCTTGGGAATTCTCCAGCCCCTTCCCAGCTCCCTTCCCTGCCCTGGACTCGCTCCAGCCCCTCCAGGGCTCTGCAGAGCTGCCCCAGCACTGGAGGTGCCCCAGCAGGGCCGGCACAGGGGACAAGGGCAGGAGAAGTTCTCGGAGAGGTTCTGGAGTCTTGGAGGTTTTCAACACAGCTCTGAACAGCCTGGGCTGATCTCAGAGCTGCTTCCAGGGAATCATGGAATGGTTTGGGTGGGAAGGGACCTGAGAGCTCATCCAGTCCCATCCCAGGGCAGGGACACTTCCCACTGTCCCAGGCTGCTCCAAGCCCCATTGTCCAACCTGGCCCTGGACACTCCCAAATCCCGAGTTATTGCTGGCTGGGATGTTCATGGAATGGTTTGGGTGGGAAGAGACCTGAAATCCCATCCAGTGCCACCCCCTCCCACCATCCCAGGTGGATCCAACCTGGCCTTGGGCACTGCCAGGGATCCAGGGGCAGCCACAGCCAAGCTGGGAATTCCAGCCCAGCCAGGAATTCCTGCCCAAGATCCCAGCCCAAGCTCCCCTTGCCCAGTGGGAGCCATTCCCTGTGTCCTGTCCCTGCAGCCCTTGTCCCCAGCCCCTCCCCAGCTCTCCTGGAGCCCCTGCAGGTACAGGAGGCTGCTCTGACCCTTTTTAGGATTTTCCTTCTGCAATCAGTGCCTTTTTCCAGAGGTCCCTCCCTCGGGAACAATCCCCATGAACCACAGAACAGCTTCCATGAACTTCCCCCTTTCAGGGCGACCAGAGTTGGCCCCTGAGAGCAGGATGGGACTGAGGGACCCGGGATGGACCCATCTCTCAAAATCCCAACTCCCCAAGCTGCCACCCCTGGGAAAGCTCTGCTGCTCCCCCTCCCCTCAGCTGACGAGCAGCCTGCATCCTGGCCACTGCAGGAAAACCTCTCTGGGTCAGGGCTGTTGGGTGTTTCGTGGGTTTTTTTTTTCCCTCCCCTTCTCCAGGTCTGTTTTCCCAGCGGAACATTTCCAGCCCCGATCCAGCGCCGATTTCTGCGCCGATTTCGCCGCTTTGATCGAGTCCAAACTCTTTTTATTTTTCTTTTTTTTTTTTTTTTTTTTTCCTCCCCGGGGGGTGGGTAAGGAGGTCAGGGGGTCAAAAGAGCGCCGTGACAATTCCCCAAAGTTCCATCCCCCGCCACCACGGGCCCCATTAGCACGTAGGACGGGGTGGTTATCGCAGGTCACTGACACCGCCCCGCTCTAATGGCTTTTCCTGTGGCCCTTATCAATGCCGTGCACAAAGTGGCTCCCCCCCCAGCCTTTCCCCTATGATCTCAGAGCTCTGTTTACAGCTATCTCCCCGCCACCAGGCACCAGCCCAGGCAGCAGACGCTGAGAAATGCCAGGACACGGCCACGGCTGCAAAGTGCCTGAGATGAACAAGGAGTCACCAGAGATTTCGGGAGAGGGAATGGGTTTTTTTTTTTTCCTTCCCCCATCACCCCCCCCAAAAAAAAATAAAAAAATGAACTTTTCTTTCGAGTTCCCGAGGAAAACTTGACAAGCCCGAGCTCTGAAACAGAAGAACCCACGGAGTTTTTTTCCATGGTGGGGTTTGTGGAGTAAAAGGAACAAGCGGGGCTACAAAGAGGATTAAAAATAAAAAAGGTTTGGTTTCATCTGAAAGGCAGGGCTGGGTGGCTCTGGGAGTTCCCAAAGAGCCTCCCTGGTGCCTTGAAAGGAGAATTTCAATCGTTCTGTCCCCTCTGCAGAGCACAGATGGTTTTGGGGGGATGCTGAGCCCCTCAGAGGGTGAGGAGGGAGCTGGTCCCAGCCCCACAGATGAGCTGAGCCCCCCTGCCCCATCCCATCCAAAAAAGCAGGGAAAGGAGGATTTGGGCAGGCAGCACCAGCAGCATCACATGTGTGAGAGGAACTAGAAAGATTCAGGTGCAGGGCTGGGAGGAGAACCAGGATCCAATTCTATTGGAATTGCTCCATGTGGCCACGCTCACCTTGAGCCCAGGAACCCCTCCTGCAGCAAAACCTTGTGATTCCAGTGATAATTCCAAAGGAAAAACCTTGTTTCTCCTCCCAAGGCTGTGCTGGCTCTGCTTTTAGAGATACAAAACTTGTCCTTCCCTAAAATTCCTACAATAAAAATTCCCTAAAATAAAATGCAAGGAGAGCTGCTCCAAATGGATACAGACTATCCACCCTGACAAGATATTCGTTTTCAGCAAAAACAGGGGGGGTCATTATTAACTGGACATTGCTCTTTTTTTTTACCTTTTTAATGCTTTTTGTGCATCAAAGCACCTCGAGGGTCGGGGGAGAGGCGGCGCAGATAAAAACGTCAGTGGGGAGATAGGACAAATTTATAGCAAATCCCTGTCAGCTCCCATTTATCTAAATTATCCACCTCTGGATTCTCCAGAAATCCTTCAGCAGCTCCAGCTTTCAGGCTGTTTTTGTTGGTTTTGGTTTTTTTTTACCTCAGAACGCGCTCCCTTTTTCTTTCTGCCTTGCTGCCTCTGTTTTTGGACACTTGTTCTTTCCCCTAAAATGACCCCTTTGTAGCTGGGATCAAAGAGCTGGGAGTGTCAATCCCAGTGTCTTCAGGAACATGTGAAGAACCTCAAAGTAATTGGGAAGCAATTAGCACAAAAGCTTAAAAAAACCCACCCCGCCGAGGCAGAGCCCAAATGAGCACCAACAGCCCCGCTCAGGGAGGAGTTTAAGGGACTTAAATCACCCTCAGCTGCCTCCCAGACAACTTTTTTTTTTTTTTTTTTTTGGGAGCACCTTCAGTGCAGCCCACTCTGCCTTGAGTTTTTTTGGCTTTTTTTTTTGGGTTTCATTCCTTTCTGCTTTGGGTTCACACTCTTTGCTTTCTGCCCGGCTGCAGCTTAAGGGGGGGGAAACATGAAACACAAAACTGCTTTTCATTTCTGTGTTGTGTAAAGCGAAGCCATCCCCGTGCCTTGGCCTGGAAAAGGCAAGGCACCCACCAGCTGCTGAGATGCTCCTGCAGATAAACCAGCTGGCCCAGGCCTCACCTTTCCTGGTTTGTTTTGGAGATCGATCAAAGCAGCCCCGGCTTTGTTACACAGAACTTTGGTCAGAGAGCAACAAGAAAAGAGATCAGAGCCCATCAATGGCGAAATCACGCTCTGGGTTTGGCCTCTCCGAACTTTTCCAGGGCTTCCTCGGGCAGGGAGGGGATGGGGCTGATGCCACCAGCCCGGGGCAGGCTGCAGGTGAATGTCCTGGGATAGCCCAGGGCTGCTGAGCTGGGCCTGGGCTGGGCTTAGGGCTCAGGATCAGCTCAAACCAGGCCAGACCTTTGACAACTGATCCTAAAATTCTCATGCCTTGGATTTGCTGCCAGTCCCTCTCATTAAATCATTCACAAAATCCCAGACTGCTTTGGGATGGAGGCACCCTAAAAAAGCTGGGATTTTCTGTCCCAGATCTGCAGAGATACCAACTTTCTCCACTCCCATCTTTCCCTGAGGCAGCCCCTTCCTCAGCAGGAAAGGAATTGGGGTGAACAATCCCATAAAACATCCCAGGAGAGCCTGAACTGGGTTGGGCTTAGGGCCCAGGGTCAGCTCAAACCAGGACAGACCTTTGACAACTGATCCTAAAATTCTCATCATTCAATTTGCTGCCAGTGCTTCTCCTTAAATCATTCACAAAATCCCAGACTGCTTTGGGATGGAGGCACCCCAAAAAAAGCTGGGATTTTCTGTCCCAGATCTGCAGAGATACCAACTTTCCCCACTCCCATCTTTCCCTGAAGCAGCCCCTTCCTCAGCAGGAAAGGAATTGGGGTGAGCAATCCCACAAAACATCCCAGGGGAGCCTGAACTGGGCTGGGTTTAGGGCTCAGGGTCAGCTCAAACCAGGACAGACCTTTGACAACTGATCCTAAAATTCTCATCATTCAATTTGCTGCCAGTGCTTCTCCTTAAATCATTCACAAAATCCCAGACTGCTTTGGGATGGAGGCACCCTAAAGATGTTGGGATGTTTTGTTTGATATCTGCAGAAATCCCAACCCTTCCCAAGCCTGTTTCTCCCTCAGGACAGAGTCAGGCAGCCCCTTCCTCAGCAGGAAAGGAATTGGGGTGAACAATCCCATAAAACATCCCATCAGAACCTGAAATGGCTGAACAGAACCTGGGCTGGGCTTAGGGCCCAGGGTCAGCCCAAACCAGGACAGACCTTGGCCAACTGACCCTGAAATCCCTGGATTTGCTGCCAGCACCTCTCCTTAAACCTTTCACTGCTTTGGGATAGAGGCACCCTAAAGATTTCAGGATTTTTTTGTCCCAGATCTGCAGAAATCCCAACCCTTCCCGCACTCAGGACAGCGTCAGGCAGCCCCTTCCTCAGCAGGAAAGGAACTGGGGTGAACAATCTCCTAAGACATCCCAGGAGAGCTTGAAATGGATGAACAGAACCAGAACCTAAGCTGGGCTTAGGGTCAGCTTAAACCAGACCTCGGTGAACTGATCCTAAAATTCTTGTGCCTTGGATTTGCAGCCAGTGCCTCTCCTTAAATCATTCACAAAATCCCTGACTGCTTTGGGATGGAGGCACCCTAAAGATTTCAGGAATTTTCTGTCCCAGATCTGCAGAAATCCCAACCCTTCCCACACTCAGGACAGCCCTTCCCTGGGCAGGAAAGGAGTTGGGGTGAACAATCCCATAAAACATCCCAGGAGAGCCAGAAAAGGGTGAACAGAACCTGGGCTGGGCTTAGGGCTCAGGGTCAGCTCAAACCAGGCCAGACCTCGCTGAACTGATCCTAAAATTCTCATGCCTTGGATTTGCTGCCAGTGCTTCTCCTTAAACCTTTCACTGCTTTGGGATGGAGGCAGCCTAAAATAAAATGGGATTCTTCTGTCGCAGATCTGCAGAAATCCCAACCCTTCCCACACTCAGGACAGCGTCAGTCAGCCCTTCCCTCAGCAGGAAAGGAACTGGGGTGAACAATCCCATAAAACATCCCAGGAGACCCTGAAATGGCTGAACAGAACCTGGGCTGGGTTTAGAGCTCAGGATCAGCTCAAACCAGGCCAGACCTTGGCAAACTGACCCTGAAATTCCCAGGACCTGGATTTGCCCCCCTTCTTAAATCATTCATAAATTCCCAGACTGGTTTGGGATGGCGGCACCTTAAAGATAACTGGATTTTTCTGTCCCAGATCTGCAGAAATCCCAACCCTTCCCACACTCAGGACAGCCCTTCCCTGGGCAGCAAAGGAATGGGGATGAACAATCCCATAAAACGTCCCAGGAGAGCTTGAAAAGGCTGAACAGAACCTGGGCTGGGCTTAGGGCTCAGGATCAGCTCAAACCAGGCCAGACCTCGGTGAACTGATCCTAAAATTCTCATGCCTTGGATTTGCTGCCAGTCCCTCTCCTTAAACCTTTCTCTGCTTTGGGATGGAGGCACCCTAAAAAAACTGGGATTTTTCTGTCCCAGATCTGCAGAAATCCCAACCCTTCCCACACTACTCAGGACAGCCCTTCCCTGGGCAGGAAAGGAACGGGGATGAACAATCCCATCAAACATCCCCGGAGAGCCCCGTCCTGCCCCGGCAGCCGCCGCCACGCCAAGGTCCAGCTCTCAATTAACCCCCGCCTGACCTTCCTTCACTTTCTTTCCCCCCTGCTCTGCCCTTCCTGCCAAAGTTCAGCGTTTCCTGGAAAAGTCTCCGCGCCTGTTGGATGTTGTCCTTCGCCTTGGTCGCCGAGGGAAGGATTTGTAGGATTTACAGGTGCCTGGCCCCCTCTGGAAGCCCGTGACCGTGGGCTGACCCCCCGGTACAATCCGTGAACTCCTGCCCCAGCTGATAAGGCTGCCAGATAGGAGCAGGAGGTTTTTTTTTTTTTTTTGCAAATAATCCTTTGGGAATTTACAAGCAGCGCGGCCATAAAAAACCCCCGAGGTGACTGGAAGGTCGATTTCACTCGGAATAATAAATATCCCCGATGTTTATTCAACGTGGGCCTTTTCAACTGCGGGCCAAGCTGGGAGATAAGGCTATTGTAAATGACAAATATTGGGAGTTTGGGGGGGGAACTATTACATTATGATCCTTCCGTCTGACGCTGCTGCCGGGGCCGTGCCCTCGGTGCTTTGCAGGATCCCTGACATTGTTCCACCCGAGCTGGGCCTAGCAAAGCCAGGCCGGGATTCAGGCCCAGGTCAGCAAAAGGGCAATTTGCTGCTCAGGGGATTATTTTCTTTTTTTTAATTATTTTTTAATATTATTTTTTTTTTTTTTTTTTTTTTTAATTTTTTTTCCTGCTCTTGGCTCCCCTATAAAAGCTGTTCCCGAGAGCTCTGCTGGGGTTTCTGCTGGGCTGCTCGTTCCAATTCCTGTCTGGAGGAATCACCAGGAGGAATGGGAGCAGTGGCTGGTCCCAGCTCAGCGTGGGGACAGAGCTGCTCCCATTGGGAGATCACCCTCCAAATTTTACTTTTGGGGATGCACCCGAGCCTTGATTGTGCCATTCCACAGAACTTGTGGAGTCTCATCCCTTTTTTCCTGGGCCTTTGGAGCTCACCCTCCAACCTTTAATCTCAGGGATGATTCCAGGCCTTAAATGTGCCATGCCAAGGAACCTGCACCCCTTTTTCAGAGCCTTTGGAGCTCACCCCCTCCAAATTTTACTTTTGGGGATGCATCCACGCCTTCAATTCCAAGGAATTTGTGGAGCCTCATCCCTTTCCCAGGGCCTTTGGAGCTCACCCACCAAATTTTAATTTTGGGGATGCATCTGATCCTTGAATCTCCTGATCCAAGAAACCTGGGGAGCCTCACCCCTTTTTAGGGACCTTTGGAACTCATCCTCCAACTTCTAAATTTGGAGGATGTTTCCAGGAGCATCCAAGCCCTGAATCTGCCATTTCTAAGAACTTATGGAGTTCCTTCCATTTTCCTGGGCCTTTAGAGCTCACCCTCCAAATTTTACTTTTGTGGATGCATTCGAGCCTTGACTGTGCCATTCCAAGGAATTTGTGGGGTCTCATCCCTTTTCCTGGGCCTCTCTCTCCAACCTTTAATTTCAAGGATGTCCTTGACTGTGCCCTTCCACAGAACCTGAGGAGTCTCATCCCTTTTCCAGGGCCTGGCTGAACCTCTCCAAGGAATCCCTGAGGCTGGAAAAATCCTCTGGGGCTGAATCCAACCATTCCCAGCCCTGCCAGGGCCACCACCACCCCGTGTCCCCAAGGGCCACATCCCTGCAGGGATGGGGACAGCTGGAAAACTCTTCCCAAGAAGGAATCTCCCCAATATCCAACCTAAACCTCCCTTGGCTGTTCCCTCTCATCCCATCCCATGTTCCCACCTCCAGAAGGAGACAATCCCACCCAGACCCACCCCACGGACCTGGCCATGGATCTGCTGCTTCCCCTGACACATTTCTGAGGGCAATCCCCATTTCTGATTAAAAAGTGAAGCAGCAAGGCAACAAAAAACCCCCAGTGCAGAAACAAACCCATTTCTGTGATGTGAAGCAAAGCAATTCCATGTCTTGCCCTTGAAATCCATGGAATGCAACCACCTGGGATGGTCAAAACGGCTCCATCCAGCAGCAGAAGCTGCTGACCCTCCTCAGAACACCTTTGTGGGCAATCACACCACCAAACCCACAATAAATCCAAATTAAATCCATATTAAATCCAAATTCAGTCCATATTAAATCCGAATAAAGTCCATGTTAAATCCAAATAAAATCCATATTAAATCCAAATTAAATCTTTGTTAAATCCATAATAAACCCGTAATAAACCCATATCAAACCCATATCAAATCCATATCAAATCCACTCCCTCCAGTTGAACCGAGGCACGGCAGCCCCTCCAATGGGATTCCCAATCCCGTCCCCCTGATCCAGATCCCTCCCTGAAGTTTCCCCGAATAAAGTGGCACTTTCATTTCAAAGAACTTACGGAGTTTCTTCCATTTTCCAAGGCTTTTGGATCTTGCTCTCCAAATTTTAATTTTGGGGATGCATCTGAGCCTTGACTGTGCCATTCCAAGGAATTTGTGGAGTCATATCCCTTTTTCCTGGGCCTTTGGAGCTCTCTCTCTCCAACCTTTAATTTCAGGGATGTTTCCAGGCCTTAAATGTGCCATTCCAAGGAATTTGTGGAGTCTCATCCCTTTTCCAGGGCCTTTGGATCTCACCCTGCAGCTCTGGATTTCAGGGATGCATCCCAGCCTTGAATCTCCTCATCCCTTCAGCTCCCTCCTAATTCCCAATGACCAAACTCCTGCTCCAGCTGGGATATTCCTCCAAGACAAACACAGCCACCCATTTTGGAGAGGGGAATTTCTCACTCCAAGAAAATCTCACGGCGACGTGGCCAAATGACCTAATGATGACCAGGTGAGGGGCACACACAGAGATGTTTTGTAGGAACGGGGTTCCTGACGGTTCTGCTCCTTCAGCAAACTCGTGTGGATGGCCCATTCCCACTGAAGAATTCATTTTCCTTGGAGCAAACAGCATCAGAATCCAACCAATTCCTGCCCAAAACTCTCCCATTTTCAGGGAATCATAAAGTTAATGAATCTAAAGAATCTTTGGAGAAAATGGTATAAGAATCCAACCATTTCCTGCCCAAAACTCTCCCATTTTCAGGGAATAACAAAGTTACTGAATCCAATGAATTTTTGGAGAAAACAATGTCAGAATCCAACAAATTCCACCCCAAAACTCTCCTATTTCAATGGAATTATGAAGTTAACAAACCCAAGGAATTCTTGGAAGAAAACAGCACCAGAATCCAACCAATTCCTGCCCAAAACTCCCCCATTTCCATGGAATATTAAAATTACTGGATCCAGAGAGGAACTCTTGGAGGAAACAGCATCAGAATCCAAACAATTCCACCCCAAAATTCTCCCATTTCCACAGAATAATTTGTTTTCCTTGGAGAAACCAGCATCGGAATCCAACCAAGTCCTGCACAAAACATTCCCATTTCTAAGGAATAATGGAATTACTGCACCCAAAGAGGAATTCTTGGAGAAAACAGCACCAGAATACAACCAATTATTTCCCAAAATTCTCCCATTCCCACTGAAGAATTCATTTTCCTTGGAGCAAACAGCAGCAGAATCCAACCAATTCCACCCCAAAACTCTCTCATTTCCATGGAATTATGAAGTTAACGAATCCAAAGAATTCTTGCAAGAAAATGACATCAGAACCAAACAGTTCCACCCCAAAAATCTCCCATTCCCACAGAATAACAAAATTACTGTATCCAAAGAGGAATTCTTGGAGAAAACAGCACCATAATCCAACCAATTCCTCCCCAAAACTCTCCCATTTCCATGGAATAATTAATTTTCCTTGGAGCAAACAGCATCAGAATCCAACCAATTCCTGCCCAGAACTCCTCCATTTCCAAGGAATAATGGAATTACCAAATCCAAAGAGGAATTCTTGGATGAAACAATGTCAGAATCTAAACAATTCCTGCCCAAAACTCTCCCATTTCCATGGAATTATGAAGTTAATGAATCCAAAGACTTCTTGGAACAAAACAGCACCAGAATCCAACCAATTATTTCCCAAAATTCTCCCATTCCCACAGAGTAACTCATTTTCCGTGGAGCAAACAGCACCAGAATCCAACCAATTCCTGCCCCAAATTCTCCCATTTTTAAGGAATAATGGAATTCCTGCATCCAAAGGGGAATTCTTGGAGGAAACAGCATCAGAATCCAATGGATTCCTGCCCCAAACTCTTCCATTTTCAGGGAATAACAAAGTTACTGAATCCAAAGAATTCTTGCAAGAAAACGACATCAGAATCCAAACAATTCCTGCCCAAAACTCCCCCATTTCCATGGAATAACAGAATTCCTGCATCCAAAGAGGAATTCTCGGAGGCAAATCAAACAACAGAGAAACACAAACCCATGAAAAATTCCGGATTTGGGAGAGCTGGAGGAAAAATTCCCTTTGCGTTTCCGTGCCCCGCACAGAGGAACCGCCGAGATTTTCCCCAGATCCACGGAATTCCCCCCAAATTCCTGGGAGAACTTCCCAGGAAAATCCCGGATCCAACTCACCAGGACGGAGTAGATGTGGAGGCATCGATAGACCGGGGAGAAATCCACCAAATCCTGGGCTCCAGGCACCTGGAAAAGGGAGAAAATTCCATGAAAAACGCGGGAAACTCAGCAGAATTTCATGGATAAAGAGGTAAAACTGCAAAAAGTTTAATTATAGGTCAGTGGAGCACTGAAATATCACAGACAGACAGGTGAAATCCTAAAAAAAATTAAATTTAAATACATTTGTCACTGCAAAAAAATCATGTTTAGGTGAGTGAAACTATTAAAATTATATTTAAATACATTTATCACTCCAAAAAAATCACGTGAAACTCTAAAACAATCAAATTTAAATACTTCCGTCACTCAAAAAAAATCATGTTTAGGTGAATGAAACTCCAAAAAAATCAAATTTAAATACTTTTGTCACAAAAAAAATCATATTTAGATGAGTGAAACTCTAAAAAAATTATATTTAAATACATTTGTCACTCCAAAAAACCCCATCCAGGTGAGTGAAATTTATAAAAATTTCATTTATAAATAAGTAGAACTGTAAAAAATTTAAATACAGGTGAGTGGAACTCTGAAATATCACAGAGAGACAACTGAAATCCTAAAAATAAATCACATTTAGGTGAATGTCACTCCAAAAAAATCATATTTAGGGGAGTGAAACTCTAAAAAATTATATTTAAATACTTTCGTCACTCAAAAAAATCATATTTAGGTGAGACAACCTGTAAAAAAATCAAATTTAAATGAGTGTAACTCAAAAAATCCCCATCCAGGTGAGTGTAATTCATAAAAAATTTCATTTATAAATAAGTAGAACTGCAAAAAAATTTAAATCTTAAAAAAAAAATCAAATATAAGTGAATGTCACTGTAAAAAAATCACATTTGGGTAAATGGAACTATTAAAAAAATCAGATCAGTTGTATTGTTTACTGTAAGTTATGTAAAAATGTAATTTATCAGAACATTTTATCAAGAATTATATAAATCAGTGTCGCTCCAAAAAGCAACTTTTGGGTGAGTGTAGCTCTAAAAAAATTCAAATATAAACAAATTCCACTATAAAAAATGACATTAGGTGAATATAATTCTAAAAAAAATTCGGACTTAAATTAAAACCACTCTTAAAAATCACATGAGTGAATCAAACTGTAAAAAAATTTTAAAAAAAATCTAAATCAGTGTAAGTCCAAAAAAAACAAAAATCACTTTTAGGTGAGGGTAGATCTAAAAAAATTCAAATCTAAATAAATTGCACCCAAAAGAAAAATCACTTTTAGGTGAATATAACTAAAAAAATTCAAATATAACTGAATTCCACTCTAAAAAATCACATTTAGGTGAATGAAACACTGACAAAATCACATCTAAATCCGTGTAACTCTAAAAAAAAATCAGTTTTAGGTGAGTGCAGATCTGAAATATTTAAATATAAATAAATTCCACTCTAAAAAAAAAATCACATTTAGGGGAATATAACTCTTAAAAATTGAAATATAACTGAATTCCACTCTAAAAAATCACATTTAGGTGAATGTAATTTAAAAAATTCAAATATAATTAAATTCCACTCCCACATGTGGGATGGGATGGGATGGGATTCCCACATCTGCACCCTCAGGCACGGCCCGTGGAGTTGTTCCTGGAGCAGCCTGGGATGGTGGAGGTGTCCCTGGACATGGCAGGGCTGGAATGGGATTTTGTGGGATCAGCTCCTCTGTGGGGTGGAAGTGGAGCTGTCAAAGGGTCCCAGGATGGAAGGAAAAATCAGTCCTGGCTGGGGCTGGAACGAGGGATCCCAGGATCCCAAACTGGTTTGGGATGAGAGGGAGCCTGAACCCCATCCCATTCCAGCCCTGCCATGCCCAGGGACACTTCCACCACCCCAGGGTGCTCCAGGAACACCTCCAGGGGCAGGAGCTGGGGGGGCTGATGTGGGAATCCCATCCTGGATCACCTCAGGGTTCCTCCCTCCTATCCCAAACCGGTCTGGGATCCTGGGATCCCTCATTCCAGCCCCAGCCAGGACTGATTTTTCCTTCCATCCTGGGACCCTTTAACAGCTCCAGTTAAACCTCACAGAGGAGCTGATCCCACAAAATCCCACTCCAGCCCTGCCATGCCCAGGGACACCTTCACCTCCCCAAGGTGCTCCAGGAACAGCTCCAGGGGCAGGAACTGGAGGGGCAGATGTGGGAATCCCATCCTGAATCACCGGGATCACCCTGAGATCCCAAAAAACTCATCAGCCCCGACCCAGGGGTGCAGGAAGGGGAAGCAGGAGGCTCAGGGGGATGAAGGCAGCAAAGGGAAAGAATCCCTGGGATGGGTTTTGGCTGCTCATCCCTGTCCTTGGCGTTCCCTTCCCTTCCCAGCCCTGCTCTCCATCCCAGCAGCTTCTCCAGCCGGGCAGGGTTGGATCACCAGGGAGGATTCCCAGCAAGGAACGGGGTTGGGATCACCTGGGAGCCTTTCCATGTCCCCTTGGGCTGCTCAGCACATCCCACCTGAGGCCTGGGAGAGCTGGGAATGTTCCCCTGGAGAAGGGAAAATTCCAGGGAATGCTCAGAGTCCCTGCAGGGGCTCCAGGAGAGCTGGAGAGGGGCTGGGGACAAGGGCTGCAGGGACAGGACACAGGGAATGGCTCCCACTGGGCAAGGGGAGCTTGGGCTGGGATCTTGGGCAGGAATTCCTGGCTGGGCTGGAATTCCCAGCTTGGCTGGGGCTGCCCCTGGATCCCTGGCAGTGCCCAAGGCCAGGTTGGATCCACCTGGGATGGTGGGAGGTGTCCCTGCCCATGGCAGGGGTGGGAATTGATGATTTTAAGGTCCCTTCCCACCCAAAGCATTCCAGGACTCCCTGATCCCAGCTGAACCCAGGACAAGGCTCTGATCAAGGCTCATCCCTCTCCCAAACTATTTCCCCTTTTCCCTTTCCCTGACTTTGACATTGCCCACAGGAGGCAGCACTTCCACGGAGTCCATCCCAATTTTGTCTCCTGCCCTCCCACCCCTTTCATTCCCATTCCCATTCCCATTCCCATTCCCACTCCCAGGCCTCCCAAAGTCCCTCAGCAGCTCCCAAATCCCCATCCCAGCCCCTCAGGGCTCCTCCTTTCACCCCCTTTTTTCCTCCAGAACCAGGAGCCATCAGCCCCCATCAGTAAAATCAGCATTGAAACCTTTCTGGCTCAGAAATCCTTGGAAAATAAAAACTCCTGGAGACGCCTGGAGCCAGGGCAGCTCCTGCCCAGTGCCCCCCACCCAGGAGGGGTTTTTAGGGAGGAGGGATCTGTCATCCCTCCACACCCCCTTCAAAGCAGGCAACCTTTTCCAGGGAATTTCAATCCAGGATCAAAGGGTTTTGCTCTGCTCCCGTCCGGAACGGAGGAATTGTTCTGATAAAGGCGGAGAAAAATCAGGATTTGGCCAAAAAAAGTTTGACTCCCTCCCCACCCCGGAGAAACTCGTTCAAAGCAACGATTTCAGGCACTTTGGATTTTCTGGAAGAACTTCCAAGCCCACACACACGCAGGCTGAGGACAAATCAGCTGGGGCACTGAGCACAGCTCCCATCTCCAGGGGCAGCTGCAGAATTCCTGAGGCAGGAACAGGAGGAGCAGGCAGGGAAGATCCGAGGCCTTTCCACGGGGAAATTTGTGGGGAATAAAGCCAAGCCCCCAAAACTCTGCTGGGGTTTTATGCAGGGGATGAATATTACAGGAAAATCAGTTTCTAAACTATTATAACATATATAAATATTAATTTTAAATTAAGCTAATTTTGCTATAATTAATATTATTTTGTAATAAATTAAATATTATTTTATAATAAATTAAATATTATTTTATAATCTATTATTTTTAAAAAAAAACCCAAGATCAGCTCTTCTGCACATGCAGCTTTGTAAAGGAAGGAATATTAATTCAATTATTCAAAATCTTCCCAGAATATCCAATATAAGGCTTGGGATATATGGGGCATATGGGATATATGGAATATATGGAATATATGGAATACATGGAATTTATGGAATATATGGAATATATGGAATTCCATCCAGCAGAAGGATGTGGAGTTGGTGGAGAGATATCGAGGGTTAATTTGGGATACCAGTGTTCATTTGGGATGTGAGGGTTAAATTGGGATGTGAGGGTTAATTTGGGATATCAGAGTTAATTTCGGATATGAGGGTTCATTTGAGATACGAGGTTTAATTTGGGATATTGAGGGCCAATTTGGGATTTTGAGGGTTAATTCAGGATATTGAGGGTTAATTTGGGATTTTGAGGGTTAATTTGGGATATGAGGGTCAGTTCAGGATATTGAGGGTTAGTTTGGGTTATTGAGGGTTACTTTGGGATCCCAGGGTTACTTTGGGATATTGAGGGTCAGTTTGGGATTTTGAGGGTTAATTTGGGATATTGAGGGTTAATTTGGGATATTGAGGGTTAATTCAGGATATTGAGGGTTACTTTGGGATCCCAGGGTTTGGATCTCCTCGGTGCCTTTTGGTGTAAGAGCAGGACACCAGCACAGCTCCTGTGCCTCAGTGAAGGTGAAAACCCCCCAGACCAGAACACCAGGAACTCCAGAGGACCCAGATCCAGGGATTTGGGAACCATCCCAGCGTCCCAGGGATTGGAACCCACGGATGAGCTGGGGCAGAGGGACACGGGACAGGACACAGAACCCACAGAGGCTCCACTCCAGGACAGGGCAGGGAGCAGGGGGGACAGCAGGTGACACAAACATCCCAGGAACCGTTCCTGAAACTCCATCACTGCCACCAGCATCCACTGAAATCCCACTGAAGGCTCAGCCTCAATCCAAGCACAGAATCCAAGAGATCCTGGCTCCTCATGCAACAAAAAATGGGAAAAAAAAGCAAAAATCAGGCAAAAAACCCAACCCAGTCTTTGGATTTCACGTTGGATTTGCTGGAAAGTTCTGTTTGGGATTCATTTCCTTCCCCCTGGGGAAGAGACTCCGTCCTGGGGAGGAGGAATTTAGGAAGGGTGGGAGCAGAGGGGGGATTTGGAGGGACCCTGAGGTGAAATATTTCAATAAATAAATGAATTCTAATCTTAAAAAAAAAACAAAAAAAACACAAAAACAAAAAAAACACCGAAACAAACAAACAAAAAACCCCAACAACCCATCCCTGAAACTCCATCACTGCCACCACCACCGGATGGCTCCGCTCCAACTCAGCTTTGGAGCCCTCAGGAGAAGGAGCTGGAGCTGCTGGAGAGAGCCCAGGGGATAGCAGGGAGCTGCTGCAAGGGCTGGAGCCAGGCTGGGAGAGCTGGGAATGTTCTCCTGGAGAAGAGGAGGCTCCAGGGAGAGCTCCGAGTCCCCCCTGAGCCTCCTTTTCTGCAGGCTCAGCCCCTTTCCCAACTCCCTCGGGAATTCTCCAGCCCCTTCCCAGCTCCCTTCCCTGTCCTGGGCAAGCTCCAGCCCCTCCAGGGCTCTCTTGTCATGTGGAGCCCAAAACTGGAATGGATCCATTTCCACTTGAGAAGAATTTTTGGCAAACAAACCAATAAATAAATAAATAAATTTCCAAAAAGGACAAAAATCCCAGGAGGATTCGCTCCTGTGATCCAAGGAAGGGACCCAGGGAAGGGCTGGAGCTGTTCCAGGGCAGGTTTGGGATTTCAGGGAAAGGTTCCTCATATCCAGAGGTGCTGGCACTGCCCAGGCTGCCCAGGGAATGGGCACGGCCCCAGAGCTCCAGGAGCCTTTGGGCAGCGCTCCAGGGGTGCCCAGGGTGGGATTTTGGGGTGTCTGTGCTGGGACAGGGGTTGGATGGATGATCCCTGTGGATCCCTTTCCATTCAAGATGTTCCATGATCCTCCAAGGAAGGAACATGGGGAACTCAGAGCTGATCAGGAATAAATTGCTGCCCTTCCCCTGTGACGCTGCTGGGACAAGGGGCCATGGGGGCTCCTCCATGGGATCTGCTCCGGGGGATCTCCTCCATGGGGGTTCCTCCTCCATGGGACCTCCTCCATAGGATCTGCTCCATGAGATCTCCTCCACGGGAGTTCCTCCATGGGGGCTCCTCCTCCATGGGATTTCCTCCGTAGGATCTGCTCCATGAGATCTGCTCCATGGGGGTTCCTCCATGGAATCTCCTCCATGGGGGCTCCTCCATGGGATCTCCTCCATAGGATCTGCTCCATGGGATCTCCTCCATGGGGGCTCCTCCAGGACACCTGGCCAGGTGCACCCGGGGGTCTGGTGGTTGCTGCCCCTCCCCCACTGCTCCTCATCACCACAGACAGCGCCCACTGCCCAACCTGGGACCAGGACTGGACAGGGACAGCCCGTCCTGTCCACCCTCAGCTGCAGGGTCACCTCCTGTGGGGTCACCAAAGTGCCACCACACCCAGAGAAGGGATTCACCTGCCTGAGATCGGCCAGAATCCTGGAATGGTTTGGGATGGAAGGGACCTTAAAATCATCAATTCCCACCCCTGCCCTGGCAGGGACACCTCCCACTGTCCCAGGTGGATCCAGCCTGGCCTTGGGCACTGCCAGGGATCCAGGGGCAGCCCCAGCCAAGCTGGGAATTCCAGCCCAGCCAGGAATTCCTGCCCAAGATCCCAGCCCAAGCTCCCCTTGCCCAGTGGGAGCCATTCCCTGTGTCCTGTCCCTGCAGCCCTTGTCCCCAGCCCCTCTCCAGCTCTCCTGGAGCCCCTGCAGGGACTCTGAGCATTCCCAGGATTTTTCCCTTCTCCAGGGGAACATTCCCAGCTCTCCCAGCCTGGCTCCAGCCCTGCAGCAGCTCCGGGGTCTCATTCCATGCTGCTGTGGGAATGAAGATCCCACCCAGAGGGTCCCAGAGCAGCTGGAGGGCTCTGGGCTGACCCTACAATTCCGTCCCTGTGGGGGACGTTGTGACCTCGCTCTGCAGCCGTGGGAAGGAGGGAATGGATTTGCAGGGAGGAATCAGAAATCCCAGAGCCACTTCAACAACCCCAACTCGAAATTTCAAACTTCTCCTGGTTCCCCTCCCCGGCTGCTCAGGGGCTGTCACGGCCAGAGTGCCGAACACCCCCCGGCCCAGGGACTGCCTGGAGCTGAGAACATCATTTTCTCCTGACAAAAGGCGCTTCAGCAAACGAGAACAGAACTTCCCAAAACATCCAGGACACGGCTGCATCCCAAGGAATGGCAGACACATCCACAGGCTCAACCCTCCCAAGTCCTGCACTGCAGGTCTGGGATCTCCGAGCTGCCCTTCCTGAGCCACGGGGCTCCATTCCATGGGAAACATCCCAAATCCTTGGTGTCCCAGCACTGGGAGGAAGGAAGAACCAACACCATGCCCAGGTGATGGTTTGTGGCTCCCAAAACCCTCTGTGAAATCCCTGGAAGCAGCAGCAGGAAGGGAGCACAGCAAGGAATTCCAATTTCCAGCTCCCGTCCTGACACAATCCTTTATCCAAGGACAGAGCAGAAGAAAGGAAAAGGCCCCAAATTGGGTTCTGGAGCAACGTTTCCATGAGGGATGGTGGGACAGACTGGGGTGGGCTGTTCTCAACCCTTGGCCTCCCTGCCGAGCCTGGCAATGGGAAGAGGGATAAAAACACAAAATAAATTGTGATTTTCCCTTGCCCAATGGGAAGGGAAAATCCCAAAATCTGGGGAAGGGAAAATTCCCTGTCCCCAGATTTTGGGACACATCCTGCACTCTCCAGCCTCTCCTGCACCTTCAGGACTCCCCCATGAGCAAGCAGCAAACCCCTTGGGACACCACAGCCACCCCACAGTGCCCAGTGCCCCTGGTTTGGTGCTGCACAGTTTTACCTCTTCCTCCTCATCCTCATCCTCCACGTCCAGGATCCCCGAGTCCTGCTCCGACATGGGGCTGGTGTTCTTCACCTCCAGCTCGGAGCTGGCGCTGAATTCCTTCTTGGATTTCTTCCCCCCGCTAATCCTGGGCTGCTGGGACACGACGTTGTCCAGGTTCCTCTGCTGCTGAGCCTAAAAAAAAAAAAAAAAACAAAACCCCACAGATTTCACCTGGGATTTAATTTGAGTTTCAGGCCCGAGAGGGGACAAAGGCGGAATTCCGACACGGCGCCTTCCCCCCCCAAGCCCAGTTTGCAGAGTGGGGCCAGGGGGATTATCCAACAAACCCCAAACACTCTCCTGACTCTTTCCAAAAATCCCAAAGCCCCCGTGTGCTGCCACCTTGATCCGTTTAGGGCCCAGCTGCAGCAATATGGGCCCGCGGGCCATGTGGTGACTGTCACCGCTCGGGGGGGACCTCCTGAACTGCTGCCGGGTTTGTTCCCTCTCCTCCAGCACAAAACATTCCACATCTGGACCCCAGAGGTCCCTGAAAGCCTTTTTGTGGGAGCCCGGGAGGGGTTTAATTGCAGGTCGTTGATGTGCGGAACGAGCTGTAAAAAGGTGCTCAAGGAAAACATCAGCTGGGGATGGAGGGGAGGGAAGTTATTCCAGGGATTTTTTGGGGGTTGTCTGGCAGCGGAGGTCAGGCTGTGCCCTGCTGGAAAAAAAAAAAAAAATTCCCTGTTTTTCCTTTGATAGGGAGCGCAATAATCGGCAGGAAAAGCGGCTCAGCCCCAACCGGGCAGGAGCTGATGGAGCTCAAACCGGAGGACAAGGAATGGGAACAGCAGGGCCACACAAGGGGTCTCCAGGGCCAAATCCCAGCCAAAAGCAGGGAAAAAAAAGCCAATCCCATGGATGTGGCAGTGCTGGACACGTGGCTTTGCGTGCTGGTGCGACTGGAAAATAAACGCTGGGGAAGACCTGGAATTTATACGGATTTTCACACAGATTTAGAGGATTCCTCCCTGTGGTTTTGCTATGGATTTTTAATGTATCAGAAGAAGTGTGTGGGAATGATGGAATCACAGACAGGATCTTAAGGATCCTCTCATTCCAGTGGCAAGGACACTTTCATCAAGGCCAGGTAGGTCCTGGACACTCTGGAATTCCAAGGTTCCCTGAGGTGGCGAGAGGGGCCCATCCCCTTCCATGTGGGAATGTGACAGTCTGGATTTAGAGGGAAGCAGGAATACCACAGAACCTGTTAGAGATTCAGCTGTCAGCGACACCCAGGGAGAATTAAAACGTTACTAATTGCTATTAAAAATCGCTAATTATTAATTACTTTCACTATGTGAACCACAGAGAGCACAAAGCTTTATCCACGTGCAAACCTGCCAAATTATTTCCTTTAAACTTGGAAGTTTTAACATTTTCCCCAAAAACAATTCAGGAGCAGCTTTGATTTTTGCCAGCCTTGAACTCCCTTTGGAATCTCTCCTTGGGAAGCAAAACCCCACCAGGGACTGACTGGAGTAATTCCTGCATCTGAGGAATACTGAAATCCAAGCACGGCACCAAGATCCCATTCCTTGAGAAACCCAGGCATGGACATCCCATTCCTCGGAAAATCCACCTCAAAGTGCTCCTCACCCCGAGCAGACACCATCAGCTCTGAATTAATGAACCAGCTGGGTAATTGATAACCAAATTCCGTGTCCAGAGCTGCCCCTGGAGGTGGGGATGAATTATCCTTGTGGGAGCTGTGTTATCCCACAGCACAACCTTGACCTCTAGTGGTTGGAAAGCAGGAGTAGCCCTGGAGTTGATTTACTCCTCCCAGCCCAGCCAGGGGACTTCCCAACCCACCCCTTTTAAAAGGGATGGAGCCCAACAATGGGGGATTTTTGCAACCAAGGCCCAGAGGGAAAGGTCTGGGTGGACACTGCCCAGGACAGAGCCCTGCTCCCGACGTCAGGACGCGAAGCCGTCGGGGAAAGGGGCATTTTTGGCACCGGGGGCTCTCGGACTTCAGAGAGTCCCTTTCTCTATAGAAAGGGCCTTGCAACATCCCATAAAGGGAATTAGGACTTCAAAAAGGGGCGGGAGCGTTTTGGTCCCTCAGAAGAGAACACAACAAAGGGTCGGGGCCCGGGCCCACCCTCGGGCCCGCCCAGCGCTGCCACGAGTTTCCCAACCCGGGCCTAATGAAGTTATAACCCTGAATCCGCTGGAAATTCCCCCGAAAGCAAGCCCAGCGCCCTCGTTAAACCCTGCAGTTTATGTCATAATCCTTCTCCTTCTGGAGAGGGGAGAATCAAAGAGTGGGAAAAGGCCGAGTTTTGGATGAGGCCCGGAGCTGGCCACGGATCGTTAAGCAGGGCGGAGCAGGCACAGGCGGTCATGGGAGAGGGAAATCTGGGATAACGAGTTGGAGGATGCTGCTGCCAGCCCTGGACTGCTCTGCCCCAGCCCTCGGCGTGAGATTTCAGGCTGGACACGGAGTTGGTGTCACCAAGGATCCATGGAAGTGCTCTCTGAGAACCCCCAACCTCTGTTTTCCAACAGGGATTCACCTTCCCTCAGGAAGCACTGCAGGGCGTGGCCAGGTGTCAATATTGATAAGATCCAAACCAAACGTTGATAAGACCTCGTAACTTCCAGTTCTTTAGGAATGGAGGAAATCTGTCCCTCCGGCATCGCTCCAGGACAAGGAGCCCCACGTGGAATTTTACTCCCCCCACGCTTTGATTTTGCACTTTTAAAGGCAAATAAATTGATTTATCGAGAGAAGAATTTTGATCTGGATTAAAGGGCAAGCACCAGTTGGAAAAAATCACAGAATCCAGGAAGGGTTTGGGTTAAAGTTGATCCCATTCCATGCCCAAGGACACATCCCACTATCCCAGGCTGCTCCAAGCCCTGTCCAACCTGGCCTTGGACACTTCCAGGGATCCAGGGGCAGCCACAGCAAATCTGGGCACCCTGTGCCAGGGCCTTATCACCCTCTGAATAAAAAAAAAAAGGAAAAAATTGAATGTCCCAACTCCCAGATATCCTTAAAAAGCAGCCAGAGGATGCTCCCGATGGCACAAAAGGTTTCCAGCCCACCAGGAGCAATTTGGACCTCGAGGAATCTTCACCTTTCAGGATTTTTGCGGGGGGATTTTTATATTAGACGGGATTTTCCAGGGATTTCTGCCTGAGTGGCCTCACATTCAGTCAGCTGGGGTTTGTTCTCTTCCCTTTTGGCAATGCCAGAGCCAAATCCCGACCTGTGATGGGCACATTCCGACTGCCCTGAGCCTGAATGAAGGAGTGATCCTGGACCTGAACGGGAATGGCTTTTCCATCTCCAGGAGGGCATTCCCAACCCCCCCCGCTCCCGGCAGGAAACCATCTGGGACTGAGGTGACCTAGAAGTGAGAAAGATCGAATTTTCTGCAGCTCCGTGAAGTCACCGAGGTTTCGGTTTCACCGCCAGGGAAAGGCAGAGCTGGGGGGAGGCCCAGAGGAAGCAGCTCCGGAGAAATTTGGGATTATCCTCTGGAACTCCCCGCTCCCAGCCCCAGCTCGTTCCCAGCAGCTCCCCAGGCCGGGGTGCAGCAGAACAACCTTTCCACGGATTTGCTGTGACCCCAGGAAGGACCAAACCCAACCTGCAGAGGAGCACTGAGGGGGGTTTGGGGGTTCTGTTCCCCACAAAGGGTCTGGAGGAGCCCAGGGAAGAGGCCCCACGTCCAAGGCCGGGTGACACCCAGAGCGCCCTCGGAAAACCGACGGAACCACGACCGGGGGAGGCCCCAAGCCCACAGGGGATGACAAATCCAATCCAAAATCTCCCCCACTTTTTGGGGTGGTTTCCATGGTAATGAGGCCAGTTTGGGGTCATCCTGTGGAATTACCTCTGCCATCCAGGACCATCAATCCTGGCTCGCTCTGCTCCATGGGGACATAAAAAAGGCAGGAGAGCCAAGGCCCGTTCACAGCTGATGCTGCGTTTGGGCATCAAACACAAAGTGTGAAATTCCCTCCAAGCACGGCCACTTCCCTCATCCACACCAGCCTGGGAGACCAGGAGCATCCTTGTCACGCCATCAATTCCCAGTTCCTGATGGGAATTCTCTTTCCAGGCTGGCTGGTAGGACAGGCAAAGGCACCTTCCCACCTCCAGGGCCAGGCCCAGGTCAGTGACCCACGTTTGTGGACTGAGGTTGGCATCAGGCAGTCCAGAAGACTTTTAGGAGACCTGGGACAGTGGGAGGGGGTGGAATGGGATGGGATTTAAGGTCCCTTCCCACCCGAACCATCCTGGGGTTATTTGCTGATGTAACTCCTGTCTCCTGCACATCCCTTCACCAAGAGCTCGACCCTGCAGGACGCGGCTTTGGGGGTTTCTCTTCAAACCCTAAATACAAATTCCCAGAGAGGTGTGGACTCCTCATCCCTGGCAGTGCCCAAGGCCAGGCTGGATAGGGCTTGGATCCACCTGGGATAGTGGGAGGTGGTGTCCCTGCCCATGGCAGGGGTGGCACTGGATGATTTTTAAGGTCCCTTCCAACCCAAACCATCCTGGCATTCAGAGCCTTCAACAGGAAGGATTTTCCTCAGCATTCCAGGATACATCCTGAATAAACTCCCACAAGCTTGCGAGCAGCAGCTCCACCTTCCTCACCCCTCACAACCAACCCAACCCAACCGAGCTGGAGTTGAATTTTTTGTAATTGAATTTTTCAGAGTTGGGTTTTTCAAAGCAACTCAACCCCTCGAGATCGAGTGACCCTGGCTGCAAACCTGCACCCCAACAGCATGGGGTCATTCCCAAATCCATGGAGTCCTTCCTAATGCCACAGAGTCACTCCCAAAGCCGTGGAGTCATTCCTGACACCATGGGATCATTCCCAACACCATGGAGTCATTCCCAGCACCACAGAGTCATTCCTAATGCCATGGAGTCATTCCCAGCTCCATTGCCAACACCATGGAGTCATTCCTAGCACCACAGAGTCATTCCCAAAGCCATGGGATCATTCCCAACACCATGGGATCATTCCCAATGCCATGGGATCATTCCCAATGCCATGGAGTCACTCCCAGGTCCATGGAGTCACTCCCAACACCATGGGGTCATTCCCAACACCATGGAGACATTCCCAATGCCATGGAGTCATTCCCAACACCATGGGGTCATTCCCAGGTCCATAGAGTCATTCCTGTTTCCATGGAGTCATTCCCGCTTCCATGGAGTCATTCCCAGTGCCACGGAGTCATTCCTACTGCCACAGAGTCATTCCCAACGCCATGGAGTCATTCCCAGCTCCATGAGATCATTCCCAACACAATGGGATCATTCCCAATGCCATGGAGTCATTCCCAGCTCCATGGAGTCATTCCCAATGCCACGGGACCATGCCCAGAGCAGGCCAGGGGCTCCTCCAGGATCTGCCTCCAGAGGCACCCTAAGGAAAAGCTGCTCCACCACCCCCAGGAGGAAGGAGCTCCTTTAAACCCCCGATAATTGTTATTTTTATAACTTCACCTCGTTTTCCGCACCCGCTCGCGAACGGCTCCAGTCTCACCTCCCCTCACCTCCCCTCACCTCCCCTCACCTCCACCCAGCAATATTTACTTCTGAGCAGAACCTAATTAGGTTCTTCCTGATGAGACACCAGATAAGGCCCGGGGAGAAGGGGTTGGTGATTTCAAGGCAGCGATGATTTAAAGGCTGGCTTTGGTAGCTTTGATTAGTTCCTGCTGTGATGGTTTTACAGACCCCTCTAATGGGCTGAGACACCGAATTTTCAAACATCATTTCCCCATATCCCTAGGAATGGGATACATATTCCTTAAACAATCTTAGGGAAAAAAAAAAAAAAAAAAGAAGGAGGGGGGGAAAAAAAAAAGCAGCAAAGCAGACTGGCTACGGGGGTAGGAAAAAAAAAAAAAGAACATGAATAAAAAATGACAGTAGGGCTGGAGCCCTGCCAGAGAGCCATTCCAAAGTTATAAAATCCCCCTGGGATCAGATAAAAGCAGGGATTATTATTGCAAGGTGTAAACTCAACACACGGCCACGGCTCCTGCTTTGAGTTTGTCGGCGGAGCCGGCGCGGTGGGGACGAGGAGGGGCTCGGCCTCGCCCGTGCCCGGTGCTAACTCGTTATCAGAGCAGACAATTTGTTGGAGGTTTGGCTGACAAAGTTCTCCCTCGGCTCAGGAAACCAGGCCCAACAATGGGAGGGCTTTTTTTTGGTGGTTTGTTTTTTTTTTTGAACTCCATTCCAGGTTATGAAACAAAAGGAGTTTGGAAATGCAGCACTGGATGGGTTTGTTCTCCCCAGCGCCCCACACGAGCTCAGCCTCAACCCCCCCACTCCTCATTCCCTAAAAAATCTCTCCCACCCCAGAGAGCCCATCCGGAGCTAAAATCCACCTCAGGTCTGATACTCCTGAATATCAATTTTCCTCAAATCCAAGGTTTTGGCATCGAGTGTGTGATGAGGAAAATGCGATTCCCCCTTTGCTTTGCTCTCACCCCATGATTTACCCTCATCCCCTGCTCCTGCTCCTTTTCCCAGCCTGGATTTATTCCAGGCCTAATTCCATGGATTTTACAGTTCAACATTCCCTGGCCAGGACAAGGGCACTGCTGTGGCAGCAGGACCCCATCAATCCATCCCAACAATTCCTGTTTGTGCTGCCCTGGATCCCTGGAAGCGTCCAAGGCCAGGTTGGACATTGGGGCTTGGAGCAGCCTGGGATAGGGGAAGGTGTTGGGGTTGGAAGGAGATGGGATTTGAGGTCCTTTCCAACCCAAACCATTCCAGGATTCTGGAGGCCCTCTGCTCTGGAGCCAGGCTGGGAGAGCTGGGAATGTTCCCCTGGAGAAGGGAAAAATCCAGGGAATGCTCAGAGTCCCTGCAGGGGCTCCAGGAGAGCTGGAGAGGGGCTGGGGACAAGGGCTGCAGGGACAGGACACAGGGAATGGCTCCCACTGGGCAAGGGGAGCTTGGGCTGGGATCTTGGGCAGGAATTCCTGGCTGGGCTGGAATTCCCAGCTTTGCTGGGGCTGCCCCTGGACCCCTGGCAGTGCCAGGTTGGATGCTGGGTGGGAGCTCTCCCTGCCCATGGCACTGGACAGGATTAAACCCACAGGATGAGCTCAGCCATATTTACATCCTCAGAGTTCACTCAGTCACTGAGTTAATTCAGGTTTTTATACAAAAACCGATCAAACCTCAGCTGTTTTTGGGGGAGAGGCTGCTCAGCCCAGCACTGGGAGATGGGAATGATCCAGCCTCTCCTTTCCAAGGAGAAATTTATCACACCAGGCTTGATAAAAAGCCTTGGGCAACCACAGCCTCCGGGTCAACTACGCAAAAAAAAAAAAAAAAAAAAAAAAAGGCACTTTTTAAGAAGCCCTTTATGGCCGAAGTGTTGATTTACACTTCTGTGGGATCCAGATCTGTGGGCAGCTTCAAAGGGAGCTCAGTGGCGCGATTACAAAGTTTATTTATCACATTTACGCGCGGCGGAGGAGCCGAGAATGAGCTCGGGGGACTGGAGGCTGCAGCAGCAGGAGGAGGAGGAGGAGGAGGAGGATGGGTGTTCCACAGGGAATTTCAAACACATGAAAGTCCTCGGCCTGAGCTCGGGGCTCAGCTCCAGCAGCCCAAGCTCTCGGGCAGATAAATGGTTTACAATTCATCCAGGCTGAGATGGGGCTGAGGTTCTTTGATTCGCTTCTACCAACGGTTTCAAACCCCTGTCCCAGCCTGGAGCAGCCCTGGATGGAATCCCCCAGGCTGGGGCTGGCTCAGCTCTGCCCCAGGAGGCTCCTCTCTCCCCCCCGTGAGACACGAGCATGACTCAAAGCTCCCCTGGAAACTCCCACAGGTCGGTTTAACCTCTCCTCAGCTCTTAATTGGGACCCAACCAAAGCCCTGAGGAAGAGAGGGAGCAGCAGAGGAGTCACAACCAAAACTGGTCACAGGTGAGAGGGTCTGGAGTGACTCAGGAGCACCCGAGCGTGCAGGGCCTGGCTTTGGGAGCTCGCTCAGGAATTGGGATTGGTTTCCAAGCCAGGCTTTGTTCCAACACGCTCCCTGACAAGCACAGGGAACAGGGTTTGGGGCTGGTCCTTTTCTTCCAGTGAAACTGTTAAGAAGGAGCAATCCAAGGCTTTGTTTCCTCAGGAAAAGAAACAGAAGGAAAGGGAGTGAAGCTGGAGAGGAGAGGGGGGAGTTCAAGGGGCACATTCAGGCTCTGACTTCAGGACATTCTACCAGAGCACTGTGGAATTACAAAATGGGGCAATTCCTGGGATCACAGAGTGATTTGGGTGGCAAAAGCCCATCCTATTCCAGCCTTTCCACGGGCAGGGACACCTTCCACTAATCCCAGGTTGCTCCAAGCCTTTCCCTGCCCTCCCTTGGGCTCGGTGCTCCCCCAGTGCAGCTCCGGGGTTTGGAGCGAGCCTGGGGCACCAGGAAAGCTCCTCCTCAATCCAAAGGCACTCAGTGAAATCCCAGCCCCCAGCATGGGAATATTCCCAGCTCCAGGAGCTCCTCAAACCCCCTGGGGGACTCTCCAGGTGTTGTCCCTGCCCAGGGGAGGTGGGACCCTCACCCCTCTGGATATTCAGGATAAGAGCAGCCACGGCTCAGATCTCACCAGAGGGGGAAGGCGTCGGGCTGGACTTTGCAGGGTTTGGTCCAGGGTGGGGAATTCTGGAAAACCACTGGAGTGTGCTCAGCTTGGAGCTGCCCCTGCCACCTCCACAGGGCCCTCACTGCAGCCACGGGTTTGCACTGCCTGATTCCAACATTTCCCAGCGCTTTTCCTCCCATTTTCCCTCCACACCAGCTGGGAAGTGCAGCCTCTGCTTTCCTGGCTGCCATCCCTGCTTCCTGTGGCAGAGCTGCTCCCTCAGCCAGGGAGCAGACAGGGATGGATTATCACCCACGGGTGCTCTGCTTTTCCTCGACCACCAAAGTTCCCCAGGGAGTTACCCCAGCCCGGCCTGGGATGGAATCCTCGCATCCCGATGTCCCTGGGAGCTCCCAAAGGGCTGCTCCACACCCCCTCCCTGAGCTCTGGCATTTGGAGATAAGGTTCCTTTCAAGATTCTGCTTTTGTTTCCATTTCTCAGCCTGGGCTGGGTTTTTGAAGGATTCTGAGGGACTGGCCAGGGTCAGAGCACCTCCCTGGGATGGTCCCGATTCCCCTGGGACACACAGGGCTCGGTAAATCCCAGGAAAAGCCCAGTGTGCTCACTCCTGGACAAAACAGCATTTTGGCTTGTCCACAAAACAGCCTGTAAGTCTTTCAATGAGATCTGGGAAGAGCTGCAGAGATCCTCTGGATCTAACTCAGCTCCCAGAGCTGCAGCCAGAACACCCACAACCATTCCACAGGATCCCAACGGGGATGGGGATTGGGAACGGGGTCAGTACCTGAGGGATCCAGCTGGGATCTGGAATGTTCATCGTGTCTGGGAAGAGCCTGCTGGCTGTCCTGACACCCCCACGATCCCATTTTCCATGGCACAGGAAAGTTTTTCCAGGGACAGGCCCCCAAAGTGCCACAGGCTTTGGAGCTCTGGACCAAAGTTAAATCCTCGTGGAATGTTTTGGGTGGGAAGGAAACCTTGAACACCATGGTGTTCCACCTCCCACCGTCCCAGGTGGATCCAACTCGGCCTTGGGCACTGCCAGGGATCCAGGGGCAGCCCCAGCCAAGCTGGGAATTCCAGCCCAGCCAGGAATTCCTGCCCAAGATCCCAGCCCAAGCTCCCCTTGCCCAGTGGGAGCCATTCCCTGTGTCCTGTCCCTGCAGCCCTTGTCCCCAGCCCCTCTCCAACTCTCCTGGAGCCCCTGCAGGGACTCTGAGCATTCCCTGGAGTTTTCCCTTCTCCAGGGGAACATTCCCAGCTCTCCCAGGCCTCAGGTGGGATGTGCTGAGCAGCCCAAGGGGACATGGAAAGGGTCCCAGGTGATCCCAACCCCGTTCCTCGCTGGGAATCCTCCCTGGTGATCCAACCCTGCCCGGCTGGAGGAGCCGCTGGGATGGAGAGCAGGGCTGGGAAGGGAAGGGAACGCCAAGGACAGGGATGAGGCGGCCAAAACCCATCCCAGGGATTCTTTCCCTTTGCTGCCTTCACTCCCCTGAGTCTCCTGCTTCCCCTTCCTGCTCCCGTGGGTTGGGACTGATGAGTTTTTTGGGATCTCGGGGTGATCCCGGTGCTGCAGGATGGGATTCCCACATCAGCCCAGGCCTGGGGGATTCTGGGCTGGGCCATTCCAGCCTCATCCACAACACCCCAAACCCTCCTCTCCCAGGGCTGCTCTCCATCCCTTTTTCTCCCCACAGCCTGGATTTGTGCTGGGATTGCCCCGATCCAGGAGCAGCTCCAGCCCCTGGACCTCCTGAGGTTCTGTCCCAGCTCTCTGGGAGTGACCCCCGGCCCATCCCCCATCCCCACGTGTCCATCTGTCTGTCCAGTCTGGACACAGGGACGTTGTGTGGGACAGAGCCAACGCTGTGCACAGACCCCAAGGGATCGTGTCAGCCCTTTTTCCCTTTTCCATCCAAACTTTAGGAGGAACCTGGGCCAGGATCACAGTGAAACCCTAAAACCCAAAGAACCCCCAGAAACCCTGCACACCCCAGGAGCAGCAGCAGCACCTCCACCTTCAGGAAAACACGATTTAAAAACTAAAAAACTAAAAAAAAAAAGGATAAATCCCTGTTGGAACAAAGCCCTTTTCATTCTGTTTGGGAATAACCCCTCTGGTTTTTTTGATGAGAAACCCACAAAGCAGCTGCCAACGGGGCTGAGCCACAAAGAGCAGCTCGGCTGGGGGAAGAACAAAAATGGCTTTTTCAGGAATAATCATCTTCCCCAGGATCCCTGAGCTTCGGGGAGCAGCAGAAGAAAGCAGAGCATGACTTGGTTAGTGCTGGTTTTAATTAATCACAGAATTAGCCAGGCTCTGCCTCCCCCAGCACTTGAAGGAATATTTAATCCCAATATGAAAAGTTTCAACTTTACAGAAAGAGCTTCAATTTCATTTCCCTGCCTTGCACTTCACAAAGATCCCTCTGATAATGTGAAATATTCTGTTGATAAATACTTTTTTTTTTTTTTTTCTCCTAAGCACTGGGGCGTGAGGGTTGGGGATTTTAGAGAAGAGATTACAGCAGAGAAAAATGAAATTATACATTCAGCACTCAGCGCTGCTCTCCAAAACCAACTCTCCCGACTGAAACCACTTCTTGTGGTCTTTTTTAACATAAAAATGAACTTAGTCAACACATTACATAATTCTCCTCTCCCACAGTACGTTCCCAGGGTTTTTCTCCCTGCATCCATCACTAATATTTCACCCACACCACAATTTTTTAGGACGGAACCTAAAAAGGTTTTAAATCAAAACCTGATCTCATCTCGCCGCTGTAAATCCACTTCATGGTCACCACCCTTGAAAGCACCACAAGTTATTGCAGAATTCAAATGATGCTTTAGAGAAAAAAAAATAAAAAATAATAAAAAAATCTCTCTCCGTGTTCTGAGTGCTCCAACCTTTTCTGAGTCCAGCCCCAGGAAAATCGAGCACGTCCCAAACCCGTTATTCCCCGGACATGATCTGCCCTCTAAAGGCATCTGGGGAAACTACAAAGAGCTTTCTTCAGCCATAAAAAAGCCCTGGAAGGGTTGGATTTTCCTTTTTATTTTCCCTTCTCGGTCTCTCTCCCTGTCCCAACCCCGCAGGAAGGTCCCAAGCTCAGCTTAACCAGGCTCAGCTCAGCCAGGAGCATCCCCAAATTAAGGAAACCCCACAGGGCAGAGCCTGGATCTCCCTCCATGGATGCTGAGGGATGAGCAACAGGCACAAACAGGATTTAATCCAGGATTTAATCCCGGCCTAACTCCACGGATTTCCCAGTTCAGGGAACAGGAGAGTCCTGGGCAGGACCCCAACAATTCCCCTCTGTGCTGCCATGGACCCCTGGCAGTGCCCGAGGAAAGCCTGGGTGGGGTTTGGAGCAGCCTGGGACACTGGGAGGTGTTGGGGATGGAATGGGATGGACTTTGAGGTCCATTCCAACCCAAACTCTTCCACCTGGAGAAGGGAAAAATCCAGGGAATCCTCAGAGCCCCTGGCAGTGCCCAAGGCCAGGTTGGACATTGGGGCTTGGAGCCACCTGGGACAGTGGGAGGTGTCCCTGAACATGGATGGGGTGGGAATGAGATGATCCCTAAGATCCCTTCCCACCCAAACCATTCCAGGATTCTGGAGCCCCTCTGCTCTGGAGCCAGGCTGGGAGAGCTGGGAATGTTCCCTTGGAGAAGGGAAAAATCCAGGGAATCCCCAGAGTCCCTGCAGGGGCTCCAGGAGAGCTGGAGAGGGGCTGGGGACAAGGGCTGCAGGGACAGGACACAGGGAATGGCTCCCACTGGGCAAGGGGAGCTTGGGCTGGGATCTTGGGCAGGAATTCCTGGCTGGGCTGGAATTCCCAGCTTGGCTGGGGCTGCCCCTGGATCCCTGGCAGTGCCCAAGGCCAGGCTGGATCCACCTGGGATGGTGGGAGGGAGTGGGACTGGGTGGGATTTAAGGTCTCTTCCCACCCAAACCATTCCATGAACATCCCAAACAATAATTTAGGTAGATCCCAGAATCCCACAATCGTTAAGGTTGGAAAAGCCCTCCAAGATCCTCCAAGTCCCCCCTCTGACCCATCCCCACCCTGACCCCAGAATCCTCCATCCCGACACCCCAGGGATGTTCCCAGCCTGGCCTTATCCTGTGGACTCCACCATGAAATCCTGGCTCCAAAATGACTTTAAAAATCCTCAAAGAATAAAATCCAAACGATCCCAAGCCCAGTGCCAAGGACAGGATTCGCAGGATCCAAAACTCCCCTGGAGAATCAGCAGAGCCACCCCCAGCCCTGCCCTGGCCACCAAGTCTGGATCCTTCCCACCCCTCCTGGCCCGAGGTTTCAAACTCCCAGACTTCCAAATTACAATCCCAGGGTTTTTAAGAGCCCAAAATAAACAGCAGCTTGTACCAGGAGGAAAAAAAAAGAAAAAAAAGAAAAAAAAATTACAAAAAAGGGCAATTAGAAAGTCAGAATCCCTCCAAGTTCTCGTTAGTAAAAGTTTTATATCCCTCCAACATGTGGCACTCCAGGAGAAAAAACCTGGCAGAGGGGGAAAAAATGCCCCTGGTCCACCTCTCCTGAACACAGCAAGGCTTCAGCCTTGGCCAAGGTGGTTCCTATTAGGGCCTTTTTTCCATTTGAAATTTACTGCTTAATTTTATGGAAACAAATCAAGGGAGCTGCGTATTATAAATCTATTAAGGATTAAAAAAAAAAAAAAAAAAAAAAAAAAGTAAGTCTGCAAATAAAATTGAAAAAAATAAAAAATTAAAGAAAAAAAACAACCCGGAAAAATCTCACACCTCCCCTCCAGCCCTTTCCAATTTTCCTTTATGGGCCTTTTAAAAAAGGGGGAAAGTGGAGCTGGGAGGTCTTCCCTGAGTCCCCCACACGTGTGGCATCCCAGCCCAGCCCTGGGGAAGGAGCAGCCTGATCTCCCTTTTCCAGGTGACCAACTCCACCTGCTGCTCAAACAGGGGAAAAAAAAAAAAAAATCCCTTTTATTTTTATTATTATTTTACAGGGAATTTTCCTCTCTCAGCAGAACGGGGTTGGGAAGCTGAAGGACAAAACTCCAAAGGGTTTCCAGCATCTGGAGTTAATGGGGCTGCACCTGCTTTTCACAAGGTGTGAACGTGACCCCCCAAAGAGCTGCAGGGCTCCAGCAGGGCCTTGATCCAAGGGGAGGGCGGGGAGATGAATCCAGGTGGGAGAAGCTTTGGGAGCAGAAGGTGAAACCCTCAGAGGTGGGAGAGTCAAAGGCCACGAGGTTCAGCCAGGCCAGGGGCTGGAGCTGCTGCTGGGTCAGGGTGAAATCCCAGCACAAATCCAGGCTGGGGGGAGGAAAACGGGATGGAGAGCAGCCCTGGGAGAGAAGGGTTTGGGATGTTGTGGATGAGGATGGAATGGCCCAGAACCACCCCCAGGCCTGGGCTGATCCCAAAGGAAAGGTGGGAATTGTGTCCCTGTGCCCCCCGAGGTGAGAGCCCACCTGCAGAGCTGCCCCAGCCCTGGGGCCAAGAGCAGGAGGAGGTGGAGCTGCTGGAGAGAGCCCAGAGGAGCCCCGGAGCTGCTGCAGGGCTGGAGCCCCTCTGCTCTGGAGCCAGGCTGGGAGAGCTGGGAATGTTCCCCTGGAGAAGGGAAGGCTCCAGGGAGAGCTGGGAGCCCCTGGCAGGGCCTGCAGGGGCTCCAGGAGAGCTGGAGAGGGGCTGGGGACAAGGGCTGCAGGGACAGGACACAGGGAATGGCTCCCACTGGGCAAGGGGAGCTTGGGCTGGGATCTTGGGCAGGAATTCCTGGCTGGGCTGGAATTCCCAGCTTGGCTGGGGCTGCCCCTGGATCCCTGGCAGTGCCCAAGGCCAGGTTGGATCCACCTGGGATGGTGGGAGGGGGTGGCACTGGATGGGATTTCAGGTCTCTTCCCACCCAAACCATTCCATGAACATCCCAGCCAGCAGTAACTCGGGATTTGGGAGTGTCCAGGGCCAGGTTGGACATTGGGGCTTGGATCCACCTGGGACAGTGGGAGGTGTCCCTGCCCATGGCAGATGTGGAGGAGCTTTAAGGTCCCTTCCATCCCAAGGGACAGAGGAACTCCCAGGGATGGGACAGAGGAACTCCAGGGGATGGGATGGGGGTGGTGATGGCACCAATTCCAGGGAATGGGAAAAGGGGGAGAAAAAAAAAAAGGGAAAACCCCAAATTCACCTGCCAATGTCTGAACTCCACCCACAGCCCCCAAGGGCAGGAACAACCCCCAAGGCCTCGGTCACAGCTGGGATCAAAGGGAATCAAAAATCCTGAGCTCCACTCAATTCCCATGTTCAGCCTCCTAAATTTCAGTCCTTGCTGGGAGAGGGAGGAGTTCCCTTCACTCCTGGGGATTTTATTGGGATATCTGTGCCCTGCTCACCTCAGAACCACAGGATCTGGATTATTTTAGGCATTCAGGTGACAGCTGAGGAAGAAAACGATGGGAGACAATTCCACAAAAACACCTTCCTGCCTCGTCCCCATCCATGATGCACTGCTGGAACTGCCCAGAGCTCCCAGGAACGGATGCAAGGAAGGATCCCACCCAAAAATGTCCTTTTTTTACCCAACACAGCGACTGGCAGAGCCCCTGTCAGAACAACCCCCCAAGATTTCCTTCTGCAAATAATCAGAAAAATCTTCAAGGACCTGGGAGCCTCCTCATCCTGCAAATAAATTCCAAGCAGCCTTTTTCTTCCCTTTCCAAGTGGAGTGGGAAAGAGAGATCCCTCCCTTCTCCCAAACTCTTAATAATGTTCTTCAAACGCTTTGGAGATGCTTCAAGAGAAAGAGCTGAAGAAATATTAACCAGGATTTCATCCCAAAGCCTTGCAGCTCATTTCGGGGCTGGCTCCACATTCCAGCCCCATTCCCTGTTCCCAAATCCCTCCTGCTGAAGGTGATGGGCGTTGGGAACCTCAAGAGCTTTGTCCTGCAGAGTTTAGAAATCCCTTTTTTCCCTGCTTTGGGAGAGGTTTGCCACAGCCCTGGAGGGATATTCAGGAAAATCTTGCTGTGGATGATTCCCCTTTCCCAACTTTGGAGCCTGAGAACTCCTGTGGTGCCTCAGATTTGAGTTTCCATATTTTCAGATATGAAAATACCAGGGATGCAGCTCTGAGCTCACATCCAGGGTCACTCAGCTCTTCACAGAGCAGGGACACAAAACAAATCCTGTTCCTGCTGAGGACCAAGGACAACTTTCAGCCCCAAAGCACAAACAAGGGTGGCTGGAGGGAGGGACAAGAAGGATGGGACCTCACAGCCTGGAGCTGGAACTGGACAATTAAACCCCAATGTGCAAATGGACCCAAACTGATCAAAATGTAAAATCTCCTGATCAGCAGCCATTTTGTGTGGCCATTCCCAACCCACCCTGGGTGCAGCCTGGGTCAGGCTCCTGTGATGCCCAGGGTGGGTGCTGGAAACCTTTTAATAAATCTCTACTTTAATAAATCTCTAATAAATCTCTATGTTAATAAATCGTTACTTTAATAAATCTCTACTTTATTCTCCAGCTCTGTCCAGCCTCTGCTTCAGGTCAGCCTTCCCAAGGCATCACCAAGGACAACTTTCAGCCCAACAGCACAAACAAGGGTGGCTGGAGGGAGGAGCAAGAAGGATGGGACCTCCCAGCCTGGAGCTGGAACTGGACAATTAAACCCCAATGTGCAAATGGACCAAAACTGATCAAAATGTAAAATCTCGTGACTGAGCAGCCACCCTTGGGCACAGCCTTGGTCAGGCTGTAATGCCCAGGGTGGGTCCTCGAAACCTTTTAATAAATCTCTACTTTAATAAGTATCTACTTTAATAAATATCTACGTTAATAGATCTCTATTTTAATAAATCTCTGCTTTATTCTCCAGCTCTGTCCAGCCTCTGTTTCAGCTCAGCCTTCCCCAGGCATCCCCTGGAGCTGCCCAGTCTGACACTAACGAGAAATAAGGAGCTCCCAGGGAGGAAACACCACAAACCTGCCCCTGATGTCTCTCTCAGCCCCAAAGTTTTGCCAGGACTTTGGTGGAGCTGCTGTGAGGAGTCAGGAATGATGAGGTGCAAGGCCGCGGCTGCGGCCAGCGCCGCCTCGTTAGTGCCCCGCTAATTGAGGTCCTGCTCGGCCCCCAACGCCCAGGGAGCAGCAGGAAAACGTCTGGGGCCTTTCCCTTTTCCAGCCATCCTTTAAAAAACACTTTATAAAACCCCAGTGTGCTACAGGAACCAGCCCAGAATGCTCAGGGGGATCGTTCTTCCCCAAGTTGAGATATAAACCCCGGGGAGAGTTTGGGATGTCTGGATTTAGGGGAAAAACCCCATGGGATGTGGGAAATAGGGACCTTCCAAGTGCACCTTGGAAAGCAGGAAACCTCCTTTTCCTCTGGGAAAGGAGGAGCGAGGATGGGTCCAGTTAAATGTTGGGAGAGTGGGAAAAGAGGAGCACGTGGAATTCCACAGGAGACTTCAAAGGACTTCATCAAGGCCTGGACAGGTGTTGGAGCACCCTGGGATAGAGGGAGGTGTCCCTGCCCAGAGATGGGATGGAATGGGATTTGAGGTCCCTTCCAACCCAAACCATTCCAGGGTTCTGGAGCCCCTCTGCTCTGGAGCCAGGCTGGGAGAGCTGGGAATGTTCCCCTGGAGAAGGGAAAATTCCAGGGAATGCTCAGAGTCCCTGCAGGGGCTCCAGGAGAGCTGGAGAGGGGCTGGGGACAAGGGCTGCAGGGACAGGACACAGGGAATGGCTCCCACTGGGCAAGGGGAGCTTGGGCTGGGATCTTGGGCTGGGATCTTGGGCAGGAATTCCTGGCTGGGCTGGAATTCCCAGCTTTGCTCTGGCTGCCCCTGGATCCCTGGCAGTGCCCAGGGCCAGGCTGGACACTGGGGCTTGGAGCCACCTGGGACAGTGGGAGGTGTCCCTGCCCATGGATGGGGTGGGAATGGGATGGGATTTAAGGTCCATCCCAACCCAAACCATTCCAGGATTCTGGAGCACCCCCTCTGCTCTGGAGCCAGGCTGGGAGAGCTGGGAATGTTCCCCTGGAGAAGGGAAAAATCCAGGGAAACCTCAGAGCCCCTGGCAGGGCCTGAAGGGGCTCCAGGAGAGCTGGAGAAGAACTGGGATGGACAGGACACAGGGAATGGCTTCCCACTGCCAGAGGGCTGGGAGAGATGGGATCTTGGGCAGGAATTGTTCCCTGTGAGGAAGGGAGGAGGCAGAGAAGAAACAAATCCCTGCTCCTCTAAACGGATCCCGTATTTTTCCAAAGACTGAGAAAATTCTCCTCAGCGCTCCACAGCCCAGGATTTTCCCTCACTCCCTTCATCTGTAGCCCTGACAATAAAATCCCTCAACCATTCCATTCCTGCTATTCCCATGAATCCCTTCCCTGATTTTAGGAACCTCCCCTCAGTCTGTTCTCAAGAGTTTCAGGTCAGGGGAGAAAAGCTTCCTCAAAATCTTTGCAAAGACACCTTCACCCAGAAGATGTGAATGAAAACTCCTCTTCCCAATGCTTCTTTGTGGTGTTTAAGGCAATAATTTCCTGGAAAAAGGATTTCACCCCCGGGATTTCATGGCTAGCTCCCTTTGCAAGGGGAGGGTCACAGCTCAGCCTCACTGCAGGAGGATCCCCAAACGTGATTTTTGTGAGCCAAGAGGAGAAACACCAGAGAGGGGCGGGAACAACGTCCTACACAGATCCCACCAAAAAATTCCTGCAACTCCCTATCCTGGAAAAAAAAAAACCCCAAAACCCAGGATGATTCATTTGCAACTGGAAAAGTCAAGTGATTGGAAAGAAGAAAATTCCTGAAAAGTAGAAGCAACAGAAGAAAAAGAAGATTCCAAAAGAGAAGATTTCAAAGAAGAAAAAGATGATTCCAAAGAAGAAGATGATTCCCAAGAATAGGATTTCAAGGAAGATGATTCCTAAGAAGAGGATTCCAAATAAGAAGATGAAAATGATTTACAAGAAAGATTTCAAAAAATATTCCAAAGAAGATTCTGAAGAAGAAGAAGATTCCAAAGAAGAAGATTCCAAAGAAGATTCCAAAGAAGAAGAAGAAGAAGATGATGATGATGATGATTCCCAAGAAAAAGACAATGATTCCCAAAGGGAAGAAGGGCCTGTGGAAGGGCACTGTCCCCTCACCATTCCCAAGGGACATGGAAAGCTGTTCCTCAGCCTTCATCCAAGCATCCCTTGGGACACCAGACAGGATTTCTGCCCCTCCATGGCAGCTCCTGCCCTGGAGCTGACACCTGGAGTAAATCCAGGGTTAAAAACAACCCTGGGATGCAACATGACCACGAGTGGGAGAGAAGTTGGGCTGGTCTCCTCACAGGGGGAGGAAACCCGAATTCCAGAGTGGGAAATGTGGAGCAGAAGGAAAACTGAGGGTCCTGGTGCTCTGGAGGGGAAGGGATCAATGAACTCTGCTGAGGGCACCAACAAGAGCCTGGCCTAAAGAGCCATTCCCTGAGCAGGGCTTAGGCCTGGCCTGAGGGAGCGGAGAGACCTGGGGAGAGGGAAAGGTGGGAATGGGGAGTGGTGCAAAAACGAATCCACACATCAGCCACCACCTGGGACAGCCAGGAACAGGAGCTGGAGCTCAGGAGGACAAAGAGGCCACCAGGGGAAGCCCTGGGAGGAGAGGAAGGATCAGGGCCTCCATTGGGAGGGACGGAAAAGCCACGCCGAGGATGTGACACAAAGTTCCTGGAGGAGACAAGGGGAGCTTGGACTGAGAGCTGAATAAACATTGGGAAAGACCTAAAAATGCTGAGGAGAAGAAGCATCTCCACAAGGGTGTGAATTCCAGAGGAAGGAGGGATGGGATTCATCCACATCCCACAGACAACAGCTCCAGGAGGAAGCATCGTTCTCCCAGGAATTCAGGAGCTCTAAAAAACACACACAAAACGCCCAATTAGGTGTTGGAATCTCATGCTCTGGAGAAGATGGCATTTAGAATATCTGGAGAAGTTCCTTATTTGATAAAATGCCAGACTGGGCTGGGTTGGAAGTGATGCCTCAGATTTCAGCTTCCATAGTTTCAGGTTCTGTGCTGCCTAAGGATGCAGTTCTGAGCTCACATTCAGTGCCAGTCAGCTCTTCACAGAACAAGTAGATAAAACAAATCCTGTTCCTGCTGAGGACCAAGGACAACTTTCAGCCCAACAGCACAAACAAGGGTGGCTGGAGGGAGGAACAAGCAGGATGGGACCTCACAGCCTGGAGCTGGAACTGGACAATTAAACCCCAACGTGCAAATGGACCCAAACTGATCAAAATGTAAAATCTCCTGATCAGCAGCCATTTTGTGTGGCCATTCCCAACCCACCCTGGGTGCAGCCTGGGTCAGGCTCCTGTGATGCCCAGGGTGGGTCCTGGAAACCTTTTAATAAATATCTCATTTAATAAATATCTACTTTAATAAATCTCTACTTTAAGAAATCTCTACTTTATTCTCCAGCTCTGTCCAGCCTGTTTCAGGTCACCCTTCCTAAGGCATCAGAAGGGACCTACAAAGGTCCTTTAGTCCAACCCCTGCCGTGGGCAGGGACATCTCCCACCGCATCACATCCTGCCCAACCTGGCCTGGAATGTTTCCAGGGATGGGGCATCCACCCCTCTCCGGGCAGCTGTGCCAGGGATTTCCCACTCTCATTTTAGGCAATTTACTCTTGATATCTCATTTAAATCAACTTTCCTTCGATCCCAGCCCTCAGCCCTCGTCCCTCACAACAGGCCCTGCCATAAAATCTGTCCCCGTTCCTGAGGATGCCACAACCCCTGCTCCCCATCTCCTGACTGGGAGCTTTCAGAGCTGGAGTCTGCCTGCCTGTGGGCAAACTGGGATGGAGCTGGATGGGACACTGGGACCCCACGGGGCAGTTTAACACAAGCCACGGCAGACTCTGGTAAACAACTCCTGTGGTCTGTATTGAGAACAGATCTGCGAGCAGGAGAAGGGGCCCAGCAGGGAGGATTTGATCTGATCCATGACCAAAACCATTCCCATGCCCCAAGCCAGCCCTTCATGGGCTGACCAGTGAAGCAATCCCCCACAATTTACTCCTGCCATAAAGGGAGCCTGGTGTTTCCCCACAATCCTGGAGCCACCGTATCTGGGATCAATAAACCTCCTCAATGGCCACATAAAACTCCTTTCATCCCTTCTTCCCTCCAGAAAAGGTGGCAACTGCCACTCCAAATGACCAGTCCCACTGACCAGAGGGGCCCCGTGCCCACGCCTTGGGATCGACTCCCAGCCCCACCACGAAGTCCCAGAAAACAAGTGACTGCAGCTCCTCACCCCAAAAAGCTGTGGCTCGTGGCCTCGGCTTTGTGGGTCCTCTGGAAAGAGTTACCAAAGATAAAACAATCTTTCCATCTTCTGATTTAAAAGGGACTTCTGGGCAATGTCTGTCTTAAAACTCAATATAAATTTGCATTTCTCCCTGGAGGCTCCTCGTTCCAAAGGGTTCCCATTGGGCTTTAACAATGCCACTGCCCTTTTTTCGGGGAACAATGACAAATCCTCGTCCCCTTGATGGATGCTCGTTCCCTACAGAAGTCAACAGTAAAAATGTGAAAGGCTTTGGAGAATCCACGACGTCCCTACCAAACTCCTCGGGCTCCCCAGCCAGGCACGATTAAGGACGCCGGCACAAGGGGGTGAGGATGTGCTGAAAGAGATCCCAATCTCACCAGAAAAGTCATCCCAGGTTCCCCCTGGCTCAGCAAAGCTGAGCTTTGCCCTTCTTGGGGGGCTTTCAGCAGAGATCCCACCCCGAGTTTGGCAAAGATCCGCCCACTGCAAAGGGGGAGCTCCGGAGGGAAACAATGAAAGGGAAGGGAACGGAGTTAAGGCACTTCGGAGCCTAAGAAGTCACTGAACTGTGGCTGGGGCAGACTTCAGAAAGCCATTCATCTTCTGAGGGAGCCACCAGCGAGGGCCCTGCCGCGGCTCTGGAGCTGCTGCCATCCTGCTGGGAGGTCCTGTCACACTCCCAGGATTTACGGGGCCGCGGGAAGATAACGCCGCGCGCCGGCATCAGCGCCAGGAACTGTCGCCTGCTCATGAGAGGAGCACAGCTCCTCCCACCCACGGCCAGCCCTGGCAGCTCAGCCTGCCCCAAGCTGCAGGTGCCACCTCAGTTCCAAACACCCTCCAGGAGGCCCAGGAGATGGGGAAGCTCCAGGAACGAAGGAGGGATTCCTGCAGGGAGTTCAGAGGGGTGAGAGGTTCTGCGGAGCGCTCAGGACCGAGCCCAAAGATCTCCCCGGCACAAAGGGGGTTTGGGCCTCAGCAGAACCAAAACGGATTGTGCTGGACCCTCCTCACGGGTCGTAATTAGTATTTGCTGATAATTACAGACACTTTGTGAACAGATTAAAGCCACAATTTCTAATCAAGGAGAGCCAAACCCAAGTTTCTGCTGTCCTTTGGAATAGGTCATGCCCAGCTGGGGGGTCACCCCAAGATTCCCACTTTGCCATCCCTGTCCCTCAGGAAAAATGAAACCTCGTTAAAAATCCAGCAGGAACTCCCCGCCCTGAACTGCACATCCCAAATATCCCTGGAAAAAAAGACTTTTCCAGTGGCTTTCACACCAGAACTGCCCCAGGAGCAGCTGAAAAGCCAAATCATTCCGTGGATTTATCCTATCAGCAGCTGGGATTGAGAACAAGGAGCAGAACAAGTTTTGGCTCCAGTGATTTCCCTTTCTGCCCTGCCCGGCCTCGGGAAGCCCGGGAGGATCTCCACGGTGAGGACGTTACTGAGGCTCCAGTGCTGGGCACCAGCTCCAGGAATTCCTTGGCTTGGGCAGGCTCTGCTTGGCCAGGCCAACCCCCAGGAGAGCTGGAGTGGCTCAGGTGGCCCAGGGGATGATCTGAACCTGGTGGGACCGGGGTGGGACAAAGCTCTGCCCCCGCAGCAGCGGCTGCCCCCGGCCAAGGGCTCTGGGAAAGTCCAGGCAGGAAAAGATTTCCAATTCCACTGGCTCAAGGCCCAGCAAAGAAATCCTCCCAATCAACATCTTCAGGGAATCATGGAATGGGTTGGGATGGATCTTAAATCTCATCCAATCCCACCCCAACCATGGGCAGGGACACCTCCCACTGTCCCAGGTGGATCCAAGCCCCAGTGTCCAACCCGGCCTTGGGCACTGCCAGGGATCCAGGGGCAGCCCCAGCAAAGCTGGGAATTCCAGCCCAGCCAGGAATTCCTGCCCAAGATCCCAGCCCAAGCTCCCCTTGCCCAGTGGGAGCCATTCCCTGTGTCCTGTCCCTGCAGCCCTTGTCCCCAGCCCCTCTCCAGCTCTCCTGGAGCTCCTGCAGGGACTCTGAGCATTCCCTGGACTTTTTCCCTTTTCCAAGGGAAACACTCCCAGCTCTCCAAGCCTGGCTCCAGAGCAGAGGGGCTCCAGGATCCTGGAATGGATTGGGTTGGAGGGACCTTAAATCCCATCCCATTCCCACCCCATCCATGGGCAGGGACACCTCCTGCTGTCCCAGGTGGATCCAAGCCCCAATGTCCAACCTGGCCTTGGGCACTGCCAGGGATCCAGGGGCAGCCACAGCAAAGCTGGGAATTCCAGCCCAGCCAGGAATTCCTGCCCAAGATCTCATCTGAACCTATTTTTTTCCACTTTGAAGCCAAAACCTGGACATCTCACCTCCCAGCCCACCTGCCCAGGGTGAGACCAGTCAAACTCATTCCCTGGCTCATCCCAGCCGAGCAGACAGAGCAACGATCCATGGAAAACATGAAAGCAGAACAGAAATGGATAAATGGATAAATGGATAAACTGATAAATAGACAAATGGACAAATGGATAAATGGATAAATTCCACATTTCCTCCTCTCATCCAATATTTCTTTGCACCAGGAACAGGTTCCCCATCACCACCGTTTCTCCCAGCACCTGGTTCTTTCTAGAAGGGAGGATTTTCCTTGGATATTTGGCTGCAGGACTGCAGGAATATCCTGAAATATCCCTCAACCTCCAGGAATAAAAATAAAAAAATAAAATAAGAAAAAAAACCTTTAACCCCAAATATTTAATCAAGTCACCTTTACTCGCTTTGTACAAACCAAAAATCACAACTTTTGACACAAAACTAGGCCGTTCCCCTCTTGGTTGTGGGTTGGGTTTTACGGCAGCAAATAAAGATCGCACCAGGTAAGGACAAAACAACGGAATTCCCAATAAACTCCCAAAAAACGACAACCCCAAGGAGCGACGGGGATGGAAACCCTGCCCAGAAAAAAAAAAAACACCAAAAAGGAATTTCTGCGGCTGCCGCTTTGAAGAGTTTTTCACATCCCTCTCCATAGGATCAGAGCCCTCGATTTATATAAAACAAATGTACCAACAGGCTGGGAGAGGCTTTGGGAAGCGTTGGGAGCAGAGAGGAGGAGTTCCCACGATAAGGCAAACGGGAGAAGCCATCGGACACGGCGGCGGAGGGATTCCGACACTCGGGGTGCAGTAGGTTTTAATTATATCGTAATAACGAGCTATATATGTGCATTTCTCATGATTTACTAGATGGCTTCTTTAAATTCTAAGCCAAGCGGTGTTTTTTTGCTTCTTTTTTTTTTTTTAAGGAAAAAAAAACACAACAGTTTTTAAAAAAAATAATTAAAAATAGAAACGGCGCTGCAGCGAGCATTTGGAAAATTTTTCGGAGTCGATTGTTTATTGGGACTCCGACTGATTTTAATGAAAAATATGGTTATAATTTGAAAAAAAAAATTGAAAAAAAAGCAGCACTTTTATGTTTTGCATAAGGAAAAGGCCCTACAATGCAACCTCCGGGGCACTTCTGGAATCAAAAAAAAAAAAAAAAACAACCCTAAATCTCAAATGGTCGCCGGGGCTCGCCGGCCAAACCCCCTCCTGGAAACCCCAAAGATGTGGGTTCCAAAGTATTCCAGGCATCCACAACAAGTGAAACTGGATGTAGGGGAAGTATGTTCCCAACGTTTCCTTCTGTTCCTGGTGAAACTGGAACCAGATGACCCCGAGCAGCACATTGTGCGAAGGGGTCACTAAGCAGCTGCAGATGAGGCCCCGCTGCGGAGCGCTGATCGCTTCCATCCCGCTCCAGAGGTCACCCTGGGGGTAACGTGGGAGCAGCCCGCCCCTGGGAGCATCCCAGCACAGCCCCCAGCTCTGGGAGAGCTCAGTCAGGAGGTCCCTGGAGAGGACAATCCCCAGGAGAGGGGCAGGACACCTCCCTGGGGCTGGGATGGTGGAGGAGAGATTCCGGTCCTTCTCCTGGTGGGACACAGATCCAGGTCTCGCTGCTGGTGGTTCTCCCACATGGCCCTTCCCTGCCTGTTCCTCCTCAAAAGCCATCCCAGGTTGGTTCCCTGGCTCTGTGAGGTCACAGGAGAGGTCTCCAGGTGACCCTGGTGGGACTCGGCCCAGCCTGAGGTGGTGTTGCCTTCACCTTCCACAGGAACCTGGGCTTTCCTCCCCTTTTCCAGTTCCCTCACAGGAATCCAGGACACCTGCCAGGATTTCCCCATGGAAAGGGAGCTCAGGCCTTGGAAGTGCCCAGGGAGGTTTGGAGTCCCCATCCCTGGAGGTGTCCATGGAATTCCTCGATGTGGCCCTCAGTGCCAAGGTGGGGATCAGTCCCAGGTCGGCCTGGATGGTCCTGGGGGGATTTTCCAACCCCAGTGATCCTGGGATTCTGTGACTGTGTTCAGAAGGGATATTAAAGGGAAATCCTTCCCTCTGAGGGAGGTGAGGCCCTGGCACAGATTCCCAGCTTTGCTGTGGCCACCCCTGGATCCCTGGCAGTGCCCAAGGCCAGGTTGGACATCGGGGCTTGGAACCACCTGGGATGGTGGGAGGGCTCCCTGCCCATGGAACCAGAGGATCTTTAAGGTTCCTTTCCACCAGACCATCCCATAATTCCCTGATCAAACAAACCACACCAAGCTCAGCAGGAACCATCCCAGGTTGGAGACGCCACCCCTTCATCCCAGAGCCACCATCCCATGGAAAATGCCACAAACCCCAAAATCAGCACCCCTAGGCCAGTGCCCACTTGGAAAAATTCACTTTTACAACCAGCAGCCACTTTTTTCTGCCATTTTTTGGGTTTTTTGACAGCTGAAACTCGAATAACCATAACTTGATCACAACTGTGCAAAAAACACATATAAATGCATCGAAATTGGGAACAAACCAGCACCACCAAGAGTCCACACAAACACAACATCCACACATCTTAAAGGTTCCACCAAGCTGAAAACAATTAAGAGGCAAATCAGTGGGGAGAGAGAACGTAATCAGAAAAATATGAAGCCTAATTGAAAATTGTTTAAGAACATTTTAACGAGATGCTCCAGAAGCCACAATCCCACAACTGAGCGGGGCGGCCACGCTGGTTAAAAGGCAAACCTGGCGCAGATGGGAGTTAAAGAGGCCATAAAATAAAAAAAAAACAGGGGGGAAAAAAGAAAAAGGGGACATGGCAAATGGAATAAAGGGAAAAGCTCGGGCTGACAAAGGGAAATCTGGTGTTAGGATGTGCAGGGGCTGCTTTGGGAAGCGAGAGATCCACGGAGAAATCACTGGCTGTTTAAGTTTATCCCTTGTTTCTTTTTTGGGGGGAAGATTTAAAAAAAATCCAATGGATTCTTCCTCTAAAAAGGGAATTTTTGGAAGTGTTGAAGGCCAGGTTGGATGGAGCAACCTGGGATGGCAGAGGTGTCCCTGCCCACGGCAGGGGGTTGAAATGAGATGGGGTTTATCGTCCCTTCTACCCAAACCACTCATGGATTCCATGAATTCTTTTTCCCCTGAAGAACTGGGGGAAAAAAATCTCAATTTTGTGAACAGCTGAGAGAGGTCATGGAACCACAGCCGTGGAGATCCCAGATCCCTTTGGACTGCAAGCCACTGGCAGGTAAAACACATTTTGGAGGAGAAGATTGTCCAGGTCAGGTGTTCAACCACACAAATGTTGGTGTGACTCCACCTGAAGGACTGGACTCAGTTCTAACACCCAAATTCCAGAGGTTTGGTGGAAAACCTCTCGTTTCAAACCCCAGCAGACTGGAAAAACTGGGAGTTTTTCCATTGGGAAGCTGATTTAGAAGCACAGCAAAGGTTAGTGAGCTCTAAGTCCTCAGCCAGGGAACTCAGATTTGCACTTTAGTGCCAAAAAATCAACCCCAGGAGGCCAAAGAAAACCAAAGAATTGGGAAATTAGCTCCAGGTTATTCTCCAGGAGAGGAAATTAGTGACCAGTGCAATGTACCTGGACATTTGGAGAGAGCAGGAGACTGAAGAATATCCTGGCAATTATTTTCCACTGATTGAATCTGCAATCCTTTAAGGGAATGAAGGGAATAAACATTAATAAAAGAGGCAGCAGCAACAAAGCAGAAAGACAGAGAGCAGACAGGCAAGGGAAATTCCTGAAAAGAGGGGAAAAAAGAGGGCAGAAAGCTGACAAAAAGATGGGATTAAGGAATTTGTACAACTGAAGGCAGCAAGAAAAGGGAAATTAAACCCAGAACTGCTACACCTGGCAGGACAGGGCTGGACACGAGGGACAAAGCCAAGTGCAAAGTCCTGCACCTGGGTCAGGACAACAAATCCAGGCTGGGAGGAGAAGGGATTGAGATGAGGTGGGGAGGAGGGTTTGGGATGTTGTGGATGAGGCTGGAACGGCCCAGAACCACCCCAGGCCTGGGCTGATCCCAAAGGAAAGGTGGGAATTGTGTCCCTGTGCCCCCCAAGGTGAGAGCCCACCTGCAGAGCTGCCCCAGCCCTGGGGCCAAGAGCAGAAGGAGGTGGAGCTGCTGGAGAGAGCCCAGAGGAGCCCCGGAGCTGCTGCAGGGCTGGAGCCCCTCTGCTCTGGAGCCAGGCTGGGAGAGCTGGGAATGTTCCCCTGGAGAAGGGAACAATCCAGGGAGAGCTGGGAGCCCCTGGCAGGGCCTGCAGGGGCTCCAGGAGAGCTGGAGAGGGGCTGGGGACAAGGGCTGCAGGGACAGGACACAGGGAATGGCTCCCACTGGGCAAGGGGAGCTTGGGCTGGGATCTTGGGCAGGAATTCCTGGCTGGGCTGGAATTCCCAGCTTTGCTGTGGCTGCCCCTGGATCCCTGGCAGTGCCCAAGGCCAGGTTGGACATCGGGGCTTGGATCCACCTGGGATGGTAGGAGATGTCCCTGAACATGGATGGGGTGGGATGGGATGGGATTTAAGGTCCCTCCCAATCCAACTCATTCCATGATTCCATGAAATGCCAGAGTTTCAAGGCCTAGAGGTGAGAAAATCACCATTGTTACACCCGGGGTTGTTTCTGCACCTGGAGCCCACCCAGAGCACAGAACTGACACCGCTGGGCCCCGGCTGGGCTCAGAGTGCTGAACTCCCAGATTTTGTCAACACTGAAATCTTCTCATTTAAAGTGAATTTTCCTGTAAAAATTCTTGTGCTCCTCAAGCTGCCCAAACACCTCGGTCTGGAGTGAGAACAGAGAGGAGAGCCCTTAACCCTGGGAATGGCTGGGTGAGGAAAAAATGTAAATACAGAGAGGAACAAAGAGGAGAAATTCAGAGAGGGGCACCGAGGCCACGTCTCATCCTTCACGGCCCCAGCTGATACCAGCCCTGGGATCCTTCCCAAAACAAACCCCAGACAACCCAAAAAGCTCCTTCTGACTCAGCCAAGCCCTGGCGTCCAAGGCCACCCTCTCCCCCGGGGTCAGGCTCCTCCGTGAGTCACAGCTCGATTCCTTTTCCCGTAACGCGGCCAGTCCAGCACTCCAAGAATTTCCAAGTTCCACCAAAATCCATAAACACGTTTTTTTTATTCCGTCCAGGAGAACGCTGAACTTGGCGGCGCCCGCCAGTCAAGAAAAACCCTCTTTGGAAGAGTCAAAAAAGAATCTCCCGGGAGTGAAAGGAAGGAGGTCTGGAAAATGGGCATCTCCCCTGAAGGCAGCCGCCCTTGGTCAGGAACAAAATCTCCAGAAGAAGCCGTTAATTATTTTCTATTTTGGTTAACGACCCGTTAAAAAACGCCGGGGAGCTCCTGGACAGCCACCCCCGGATTAACAGCTCACCCAGGGCCACACAAGGAGCGTTATCAGAGCCCAGATGGCAGCTCCCAAACCCTTGGCTGCCCCAGCTGGAGCTCAGCCTCCCTTCCCTTTCGGCTCCTCTTGGCTTTTGGAATTTGGTCTCGGCCACGAGAAGGAAAACAAAGTTGGAATCGGCGGTTGGTGCTTTGGGGTGGTGGTGCTCAGGTAGCCCCAGAGCCCAAAGGACGCAGAGGAGGAGCTGGACACTCAGCAGTGCCCACCTCCAGGTCAGGGGCTGTGGTTGGAACTTGGAGCTTTCAGGGAAAATGACTCATTGGGATTGCGAAGGTTTTCCAGGGGTGACGCAACGGGCACCACAAGCCCGGATGGATCATCCCTGGAGGTCTTCACTCCGCTCCCAAACCCACGACCCAGCTCTGACCTGCTGCTCCTCAAGCCCTGCTGCTGATTTTAAACAGTGGCTGGGATCAGTGTTCTTTAAACACAAATCAAAACCCCTTTCTCTGACAAATCAAATCCCTCACAAATCCCATTTCCAACACTGATAAAGATTCCAATTTATCACATAATCACAATGATCACAAAAATCAGATGGAGTCCCATCTTTGTCCAACTCCAGGGAGGTGAGGACAACCCCAGTGCTCAGAGGTGAACATTCTGAAGTGATGGATGATCACTGGATGGATCATCCCTGGAGGTCTTCACTCTGCTCCCAAACCCATGACCCAGCTCTGACCTGCAGCTCCTCAAGCCCTGCTGCTGATTTTAAACAGTGGCTGGGATCAGTGTTCTTTAAACACAAATCAAAACCTCCTTCTCTGACAAATCAAATAAATCAAATCCCTCAGGCCTCACAAATCTCGTTTCCAACGCTGATAAAGATTCCAGTTTATCTTACAAACATAAAATCGTGAAATTTTATGATCACAATGATCATAAAAATCAGATGGAGTCCCATCTTTGTCCAACCCCAGTGAGGTGAGGACAACCCCCAAACCCCAGTGCTCAGAGGTGAACGTTCTGCTGCCTGAAGTGAAGCTCTGCAGGTGGAACCAAACCAACAGCTGCCACCAGGACATTCCAGAGGGATTGCTCAGGACGTGGCTCCCTCGGAATCCTCTGCCCGAACTGCTCCACTGCACTTCCTGCAAGATGCAGCAGCTCAGCAGGAAAGAGCAAAAGGAGAAGTAAAAACTTTTTTTTAGAAGATGCCTAAAGGCTCAGAGAGGAAAACAGCTCCCTCTGTTCCTACATGGATTTTGACAGAAAATCCATTTCTTTACCTGCACAGGTTGAGATGAGGGATGAGAACAGAGCAGGTCCCTCCCTGTGACCCCAGCAGAGGGTCCGACCCAGGGGACACCTGAGCCACCACAGGTCACCAGGAGATGGGAGCCAACTCCCTAAAAATCAATGAATTTCCATTCTAACCTGATTTTTAGGATCTCAGGGAGGCAACCTAAGATGGAATTTCTCCTATGACACTGTCACCAATTTTGATATCAGATGTAGAATAAATTCTATGAGCGACCTTCACTCTCCACAATTCTGAGGGTTTGCTGTTTCCAGCCCCCATTTATATCCCAGCCTCACCTCATCCCAAATCCTGCCAGCTCCCAGCAGATATCCAGAAGTGGTGAATTAGGAAAGCACAAATAAAACAAACCAGCATCAACAGCTCTGAGTGAGCAGAGCCTTCATCCTTGGGTGCCTCTTCATGAGGCCCATGACCAACTCCTCATCAGGTGCAGGTGACAAACCCCTCATCAAGAGCAGAAGAACCCCCAGACTCAAACCATGAACTGCAGAGCACACAGGGGATGAGGGGTGATGGGGCAGCACCCCATGGACCATCTGCAACTGCCCACTCCTGGGTTTGGTGGCACAAGACTCAGATCCTGATGCCTTCAGTTGGAGCTTTGGTGTTTTCCAGGTTCTGTGCTGCCCAGGGGTGCAGCTCTGAGCTCACAGTCAGGGTCACTCAGCTCTGCACAGAGCAGGGACACAAAACAAATCCTGGTCCTGCTGCACACCAAGGACAACTTTCAGCCCAAAAAACACAAACAAGGGTGGCTGGAGAGAGGGACAAGAAGGATGGGACCTCACAGCCTGGAGCTGGAACTGGACAATTAAACCCCAATGTGCAAATGGACCAAAACTGATCAAAATGTGAGACCTCGTGACTGTTTGTCCATTCTGTGTCCATTTTGTGTCCATTTTGGGTCCATTTTGTGACCATTTTGTGTCCATTTTGGGTCCATTTTGGGTCCATTCTGTGACCATTTTTTCTCCATTTTGCGTCTATTTTGGGTCCATTTTGTGACCATTTTGGGTCCATTCTTGTGTCCATTTTGTGTCCATTCTGTGTCCATTTTGTGTCCATTTTGGGTCCATTCTTGTGACCATTTTGTGTCCATTCTGGGTCCATTTTGTGATCATTTTGTGACCATTTTATGTCCATTTTGTGCCCATTTTGTGACCATTTTGGGTCCCCCTTGGGTGCAGCCCTGGCCAGGCTCTTGCCCTGCCCAAGGTGCACCCTAAATCCCTTTCAATAAATCTCTGCTTTATTCTCTGGCTCTGCCCAGTCTCTGCTCCAGCTCAGGGCATCAACCCAGGCCCTGAAACAGAGCAGGTCACCCCTGGGCTTGGGCAGGGCGGGAGGTGACCAAAAGGTCACCTCAGAGGTTGGACTTGATGATGTGGCACTTGGTGGTGTGAGGTCACAGGCTGGACTCAACGATCCTGGAGGTCTTTTCCAGCCTGGTTAATTCCATGATCCTGTTTGATCCTGGAGGTCTTTCCCAACCCTCACAATGCTGTGAGAAGCAGAGCTGGAGGGCAGCAAGGAGGTGACCCACACCAGGTTTTACTGAATCCCGAGAGTCCACACACATTAAGTTCTGGAAAAACTTCCTGCCTGGTTGAGTTTTCCATCTGCTGCCAAACAGAGCCCAGAGATTTCTATTTGCATCCTGGTATTTGGCAAGGGCAAGGAATATTTCCTAGTGGGAATATGAAATAAAAAAAGAAACCTTCCATTCACACTGAAACATCTCCTGGACATCCCTGTGGGCCCAATTCCCAGAACGCTGAAATCCAAACCTCCAAATGGGAAAAATACACTGATTACCTGCCAGGAACCTCAGGAAGGGCAAGCCAAGCCCTAATAACAGCCTGTGCTCCCATCTGGCATCCACGCAGCAACGGGGAAAATGTCCCTGCTCGGAGCTGGACCGGCTCGTCAGGATAATTGCCTCGGAATTAATTAAATGTTCCCCTCTGCAGCTGCACAGAACGTTCACGTGGATCATTCCCTGATTGCACTGATGATTCCCTGGAATGGCTGTGACCATCAGACCCAACTCCATAAGAGCTGGATTCCATCATCCTTGTGGGACCCTTCCAACACTCTGCGTGTGAAGGATTTTGCATCTAAATATTCGTATTTTAGGCTAAAATCCTGGATATTCGTTTCGGAATTGTGAAGGCCAATTCACAGCAAGAGTCTTTAACCCCTCGAAATAATTAAAACATCAGAGGGGAAGAACGGCTTCGCACTGCCAGGGGGCAGGGAAGGATGGGATCTTGAGCAGGAATTCCTGGCTGGGCTGGAATTCCCAGCTTTGCTGGGGCTGCCCCTGGATCCCTGGCAGTGCCCAAGGCCAGGCTGGACATTGGGGCTTGGATCCACCTGGGACAGTGGGAGGTGTCCCTGCCATGGATGGGGTGGGAATGGGATAGGATTTAAGGTCCCTCCAAACCAAACCATCCTGGGATTCTCAGAGATGGGAGCTGTGCTCGGCTGAGGAGCTGCTCTGCGTGGAGATTTGGGGATCTTCCAGAGGTGGAAATGTGTCCTTCTGCAGCCACTCCCCGTGACCTCGCTCTCCTCTGGAATTCCTTCAGCCTTCGTGGTTCCTCCACGTCTCAGCTGTGACTCTGAGCGGCGCGGCGACGAGCGGAACGCCTCGCTCTAAAATGGAAACATTTCGCCGAGCCTAATTAAAGCAACTCCTGACGATTGTGTCAGACCCTGTCCCGGGCCTTCAAACGAGTTCCTGGGCCCCGGCCCCGCTGGAGCTCCGTGCCTAATCGCCCCTGGAAGGAGCAGGAGCTGCGGGTGTTGAAAGGGAACAGCTCGAGCTTGGCCAGGGCACCCGGCGAGCGCAGGCCTTGGAACTCGCCGGGAACACGAGCAGAGCTTTGATCCCAAACCTCCCCGGCTCGGGGCTCACCCAGGGCGCTGAGCAGGCAGCAGGGAAAGGAAAGGAGGTTTTGGAGAGACTTCAGAGCTCGTGACAGCGGTGGCGCAGCTGTCCTCTCGTGGAAACCTGGCTCCGTGGAATTCCCGGCACAAAAATGGGATCCAGGTCAGCACAATCCCTTCCCTCTTACCTCGAGAACCTCCCTGGGTCCCTCAGATTCTTCCAAACTGGGTCACTCGTGGAAGGCAGCAGAAGAACAGTATGAGATGCAGCCAAGGGAATGTGGAAAGGATTTGGGGCCAATGGAAGATCTTGACACGCTCCTCATTTTCTCTCAGGACAACGTGGAAATGGAGCTCCATGGAATTCCCAGCACAAAAATGGGACCCAGGTCAGCACAATCCCTTCCCTGTCATCCCAAGAACCTCCCTGGGTCCCTCAGATTCTTCCAAACTGGGCCACTCATGGAAGGCAGCAGAAAAAGAGTCTGAGATGCAGCCAAGGGAGTTTGGAAAGGATTTGAGGCCAATGGAAAACCTTGGCACACTCCCCGTTTTCTCTCAGAAGGAGAACATGGAAATGGAGCTCCATGGAATTCCCAGCACAAAAATGGGACCCAGGTCAGCACAATCCCTTCCCTCTCACCCCGAGAACCTCCCTGGGTTCCTCAGGTTCTTCCAAACTTGGTCACTCATGGAAGGCAGCAGAAGAACAGTATGAGATGCAGCCAAGGGAATGTGGAAAGGATTTGGGACCAATGGAGGACCTTGGCATGCTCCTCATTGTTTTCTCTCAGAAGGACAATGTGGAAATGGAGCTCCATGGAATTCCCAACACAGAAATGGGATCCAGGTCAGCACAATCCATCCCCTCTCATCCCAGGAACCTCCCTGTGTCCCTCAGGTTCTTCCAAACTTCCAAACTTCCATTCCACTCATGTGAAGCAGCAGGAGAGCAGTCTGAGATGCAGCCAAGGGAACATGGAAAGCATTTGGGGCCGATGGAAGATCCTGGCATGCTCCCGTTTTCTCTCAGAAGGACAATGTGGAAATGGAGCTGCACAACTCCCAGGGTCACAAATGCCACTTGAGGTGTCCTGGGATTCTTTAAGCCAGGCTTGGGACATGGTCCAAACCTGTTAGGAACCGCTGAGAGCTGAAAAGCCAAGTGGGAGCTGTAGCAGTGCTGGATTTGGTTCATGGATAAAAGTGGGAATGTAAATGGGATGATCCCAATTCCTCAGGCTCTTTAGTTCAGGTAGGGTGGCTTTTTGATGAACAATGACCCTCCTAACCCCATCAGGAATCTGCAGGGAGTTCAGTGAGGTCAGGGAGTTCCTGCACACTCAGATCCCTTCATCAGCTCTTGGCTTTCTGTTTAATATGAATTCACCACGGTTTAACTGGACTGAGCAGGATGAGCAGCAGAACATCAGGAAAATGAGTGGTGGCTGAAGAAGCACCAAGTTACTCCTGAGGCTGGGCCAGGGCATGTGAAGGAGGGGAAGAACCTGGAACTGGACCATGCAAGTGGGAGAGAAAGGCTTGGTGGAACTGGAGGCAGGAGGGAGAAGGAGAAGGAAGGAGAAGGAGAAGGAGAAGGAGAAGGAGAAGGAGAAGGAGAAGGAGAAGGAGAAGGAGAAGGAGAAGGAGAAGGAGAAGGAGAAGGAGAAGGAGAAGGAGAAGGAGAAGGAGAAGGAGAAGGAGAAGGAGAAGGAGAAGGAGAAGGAGGAGGAGGAGGAGAAGGAGGAGAAGGAAAAGGAGAAGGAGAAGAAGGAGGAGGAGAAGCACTGGCTGAGCATTTCCTGGATGTGGCTGCAGCAATCAGAGAATCCCACAATGGTTTGGGACGGAAGGACCTCAAAGCCCATCCAGTGCCACCCCTGCCATGGGCAGGGACACCTTCCATCGTCCCAGGCTGCTCCAAGCCCCGTCCAACCTGGCTTTGAGCCATTTTGAACTTTCAGTTCAGCCTTGGATGGATCAGTTATTGATCCCCGCTCCTTGGAGATGCACAAGAGATCAAACAGGAGCTGTGGGATGGGGAAACCAAGCTGCTCTCCATATGGCCGAGGAAAAGGGCCCTCTATAAATAGCAGAGTGGGAAGCCAGGTCTCCCTGAGGAACATCGCTGATGCAAAGTTGGGTTTGTTCCCAACTTCAGAAGTGGGAGGAGGAACAAAAGCTGATTGCAATCGGATGGAGGCGGCTCTCTTATCTCTGCCTTCCCAGGGCGGCCTCACGTGAGAGCAGCTCCGGAGCCCTGCGGAAAACACCAGCTGAGCTCCCACCCCTGGGACCTCCTCTGGCCCAGCTCTGTCAGAAATCAGCAGCTGAGCTGCAAAACCGGGATGGAATTCCAGGAGATTCCAGCCCCCTGCTCCACCTTGTGCTTCCTCCCGCCGTGTCCTGCTCTATCCCAGAAGCTCTCGCACATCCAGACACCTCCAAGCTTTTCCAAAGTGGCTCCTCAGGGAGGTTTGGGGATAGAGGCTCTGCAAAGCTCTCCTGAACTCTTCAGGAAGGAAGTCTGGTGGGAGCTGGAATGGCTCCCCAGGGAATGGGCACAATCCCAGGGCTCCCAGAGCTCCAGGAGTGTTTGGACAATGCTCCCAGGGTGGGATTTTGGGGTCAGGATCGGGACTGATGATCCTTGCCATGGATTCTCCTCATGGCAAGGGTTGGGATGAGATGATCTTTAAGGTCCCTCTCACCCTAAACCATCCCATAATCCCATCATCCTTGTGGGACCAACTCAGGACATCCTGCCCAAGCTTCCCACTGCTCCACATGGAAAATATTTTAGGGACAGAGCTCCTGGGTCACGGGGATTCTTTAGTGGAGGAGCTCACCTGCTGTACCTGCGTGAGCAAAGCAGAGCTGGGATTCACAGAACCCTGAGGCTGGAAAAGACCCCTAAAATCAACAACTCCAAGAATATTCCAGAGATGACTCATCTCCCACGATGGGGACCCTGGATAAGGAGTAGGAGCCACATCCCGGAGTGATGGGAAACGCAGAGGGAGCGACGGCCAAGTGAGCTCAGAGAAACTCCTGGGATGAACTGACAGCTGGGCAAGGGGGAGAAACGGGGAAAACACAAACCCCACAAACCTTTGGGCTAAAGAAGGCAGCCAGGCAGCCTGGAAATTCCTGGAGAGCCAAAAACGTGCAGAACACCTCAGTGCCCTTTCCCTGCGCAGCCAGAGTCGGCGGGGATGGTGGGAAGGGCAGCAAATCCCTGGAATTTGGGGCTGGAGGGATGAATTCCCCATCTCAGCTCCTGCCTTTCCACAGAACAAGGATGGAGAGACAAGGAATTGTTCTTCCCAGGCAGCTGCAGCCCTGGGCAGCACCTGGAAGAGGCTCCGTGTGTGGCACCATAAACACACAGGGACGCTCCTGGAGTGAGATCCTGCAGGGAATTCTGCTCCCAAGGCACACGGAATGAGGAGGCTCCGGCTGCTCCCCCAGGATGGATGCCGTGAGCCGCCCTCCAGCCTGGATTTGATCTCTTTTCCCTGAGGAATATTTTCCTTCAGCACCCCAGGTCAAAGGCAGAGGCAACACCAAGCCCTGACACTGCTCCAAAAATCTCTGTGTGCACCAGACGGGGCCGTTTCCCAGGATGATGGGATTCCCTGGATGAGCCCCTTGGAAAGGCAGGAGTGGTGACCCCGGACCCCTTTAGAGCTCCTGTCAGCGATCCCACCAACCCTGCTCCCCAACCCAGGGGCTGAACTTTCCCTGCAGACACGGAGGAGCGAATCCCAGCGGGAATTCCAGGCAGCAGGAGCCCCTCCCGCTGCCAGCATCCCGAGGATCTGCCTGCCCCCCACGCTGCCAGCACAATAAAACCCATCCATCCATCCCATCCCACCCCCGGGACACTCCCCTTCCCAAATATCCGGCTGCTCTCTCCCTTCCCCTCCCAGCTCTCCTCGGCAGCGCTGGAACATTTCAATTTGGGAAGCTCCGGGCTCCCAAATCCGGCGGCTGCTGCCGCTTCCCATCCTCTGACAGCCCCGGCTGGGTTCCTGTAAACACCTCCCCAGTGCAGCCTTTCCAGGGGGGGCTTCTGAAGCGAGAAAAACCCACGAGGGGAAAATTGGAATCCCGCAATCCCGGCCAAGAGCAGAGCGGGAGCTTCCCCAGGCACCCCCCCGGCTCCCGCTGCCCGCCCGGGGAAGGGAGCAGGGCTGAGGCTGGGAGGTGGAAGGAAGGCTGTTTAATCTCTTCTTGATTCCCAATAATTATTTAAAGCTGCCAGGGACCTTGTTTTGAAAATCCCACTGCGTGCACTCCATATATCCCCGCTCGCACTGACACGAGGAATTAGAAAATTCCAGCTCCATCAAAACGGCTTTCGGGCGGATTTTCGCTGCTCTGGACTTTCTCAGGCTGCAGACAATGCAATAAAAAGCTCTCTCCCTAAAACAATATTCCTCCGTATTTTAACAGCACTGGGGAAATATTTCTTCTGTTCTGGCTGTTTGCTCCGACCAAATTTTGCGGCCAACGCCAGATTTCAGCTGTTTCCCAGCAAGTTTGGGATGCTGGAATCAGCAAAGGAGCTCGGGAGCTTTAAGCATCTCTTGGTTTCCCCTGAAGGTGACTCAGGCACCTTTCCTGAGCAGGCCTGGTTTGCTCCATCAGGGCACGAAAAAAGAACGTAAAAATTGAAAATACAGTTTAATAGTGACTGAGGGTTTCTCTCCCAAGCGAAAATGAGAAATTAATATGGATGCGATGGTGTTTTCCTTGGTCACTGCCATGTTTTTCCAGCCCTCTGCGTGTTATTCCAGGCCATTTTATGGAGAGGCAGTATTTGCTCAGCTGAATTATTCCCACTTCATCCCCTCTGATTCAGACATGCGTTGGATTTCGGGACAATGGCGGCTCCTTGTCAGAAATCAGAGGGGATTTACAGAGATTTCTTCTGTAAAAGTCATTTTTGCCAAGGTGGAATTGACCTGAAATTTATTTTTTAGGTTGGTTTTTTGGTTTTTTTAGTTCATGGATTTCCAATCCCTGGAATTGCCCAAGGTCAGGTTGGATGGGGCTTGGAGCAAGCAGGAATCACCAAATTGGGAAGTTTTAAATAAAATTATTGGGGTATTGAGCAAACCAGCCTCATCAGAGAGCACCTGCACCACAGGGTGGAAAAGTGGGAGTACTCCCAAAGCCACCCTGAAATCCTCATTTAAGTTCAATTCCTCCTTCAAACCCCTGAGATTAAAGAGAATTAATTCACTGAGAGACCAAGAAGGGAACCTGAACAGTGCAGGAGCAGTGCTGCTGCTCCATCCCCACACTCCAGACACACCTGGGAGCGAGGAGAAGGCTCTGACAACATTTCCTTGCTCTCAAACATCTCAGAGAATGTTCTGAGTCACAGCTGAGCCTCATCAACATCACAAACTCCTGGGGTCATTCCTTCCTGGTTATTCCCATCTCTAATTCCATCCTCATGTGTCCCTTTTTCCCTTCACCTGCCAGTTTGGAACTTGAAGAGAGGAAAAAGCAGCTCAGGTGTCAACAGCTCGAGCAGATTTCTGCCCTTCCCGAACTTCTGGCACACTCCCTGTCAGTGTTTGCTCCCAAAAATCCTCATCATTCCCCAAGAATTGGTTTTAACTCCAAAAATCACCTGGCAGCGCCCACAGGGGAGGAACCGAGGGTGGAAATGCTTCTGAGGAGGAGCAGAGCTCCAGAAGGACATTCCCAGGTTTCACCACAATCCTTGGGGAGGTGGTGCTCAGGTTGGAGAATCAGCTCAGATCCCAGGATCCCTGAGGTTGGAAAATCCCTCCAGGACCATCCAGTCCAAGCTGTGCCCAATCCCCACCTTGGCACTGAGGGCCACATCCAGGAATTCCTTGGAAATCCCTTCAGGGATGGGCATTCCAAACCTCCCTGGGCACTTCCAAGGTCTGAGAAACTTTTCCATGGGGAAATTCCTGCTGCTGCCCACCCTGAGCCTCCCTGAGGCCGTTTCCTTCTGGCAGCTTCATCTGATGGACCTGAGCAAGGTCAACACCTCCTCCCCAAGGCTGTTTCTCCAAACGAATTTGGTTTCCCCACAAGGGCACCACACAGGGAAAACACAGAAGGAGATTGGATTGGATTGGATTGGATTGGATTGGATTGGATTGGATTGGATTGGATTGGACTGGGTTGGATTGGGTTGGATTGGATTGGATTGGATTGGATTGGATTGGATTGGACTGGGTTGGATTGGGTTGGATTGGACTGGACTGGATTGAGTTGGATTGGATTGGATTGGATTGGACTGGACTGGACTGGATTGGGTTGGATTGGATTGGGTTGGATTGGATTGGATTGGGTTGGATTGGGTTGGATTGGATTGGGTTGGATTGGATTGGGTTGGGTTGGATTGGATTGGATTGGGTTGGATTGGGTTGGATTGGATTGGGTTGGATTGGGTTGGATTGGATTGGGTTGGATTGGATTGGATTGGATTGGGTTGGATTGGGTTGGATTGGATTGGGTTGGGTTGGATTGGATTGGATTGGGTTGGATTGGATTGGATTGGGTTGGATTGGATTGGGTTGGATTGGGTTGGATTGGATTGGGTTGGATTGGATTGGATTGGGTTGGATTGGGTTGGATTGGACTGGACTGGACTGGATTGGATTGGATTGGGTTGGGTTGGATTGGGTTGGATTGGGTTGGATTGGATTGGATTGGATATGAGGGAAAATTTCTCCACGGGAAAGGAACTGCCCAGGGGGAGTCCCTATCCCTGGAGGGATTTCAAGCCCTTGGGGACAGGGTCAGTGGTGGCCCTGGTTGGACTCCATGACCTCCAGGATCTCAGGGGGCTTTTCCAACCTCAGCGACACCACGGCCCCAGCAGCGATTCCCAAAGCACGCTGCCAATCCCAGGGGCTGCACCTCCACGTCCTGCCCACCCCTCCTGTCCTCCAGCCCAGGACACTCCCAGGTCCATGCAGGAGCTCAGGGATCCCCCAGGAAGCTCCAGAATTCTGGGACAACAACAACAACAAAAACAACGCTGGAGAATCCCCGGGATCAACTCAGGGCCTGATTTTCCACGTGCTTCCCATCCCTGGCTCTGTCATTCCAAAGGCTGCTCTGGAACAAGCCCTGGAGCTCCCCAAGGATGGACACATGTGGGACAGGGCTGGGGGCATCTGCTAATTCAGCTCCTGGTGGGGATCACCGAGGTCAGCAGCAGGAACCCAGAGGAAAATGTCAACAATCCCGGCCTTCTCCGGGGGGGGAGAGGCCGTGGAAAGGCTTTTTTTTTTTCCCCTGCCATGTGTCTGGTTTTACACTGTTGGTTTTGGCTCCTCCAAGGAAGGAAATTAAATGAGCAGCTTCTTTTTTTATCCTTCTGGAATCCTCCAGAGGAGAGAGGCTGAGCCGAGGCTGCAGGAGGACGCCGGGGCCTTTGCTCTGGCCACACAGTTTTTGTCAGGGCTTGGTGTAGAATTCCCAATCCCTCCAGAATAATTCCCTGCAGCTGTCATCACCCACACACCAGGTTCCCAAAAAAAAAAAAGGCTCCAGCCACAAATCTCCCTCGGGAAAGAAAGAGCACGAGGCCGTGGATGCTGCAGACTGGGAAGCAAAGGGCAGGAGGGTCCCTAAATCCCTAAATCCCAGCCTCCAGATGGCCTCACCTCCTTCCCAGAACCACCAAAGCTGGAAAAGACCTCCAAGATCATCAATCCAACCATCACCCCAGGATTTCAGCCTGCTCTGCTCACACAATTCCAGTTTCAAGCCCGTGGTCCAAACCCCAGAATTCTGCCCCAATTTCTGCTGCTCCTGAGCTGCTCCCCCACAGCCGTGCCCAGGTAAAAGCCAGGAAACGCTCCAGCTCTTCCTGCAGCACGGAATTCCTGCTACTGGGATGGCTGCAGCAAATCTTCCCAGCTGCCTGGGCCGGCTCCAAGACAAGGCTGAGTTAAAATTTCCATGCCAAGAAATTCAATTCTCGCTCCGGGACCGCAATGAGAACTTTGAAAGGTCTGAGCTGAGCGGAGGAAGTGGTGCAAAGACGGGGAAAAAAGGCAACGGGACGGTTAAAATTCCCGGGGAAGCAGGAGATGAAGTTGCTTTCCAAGCTGGAGTTAAGAGGTCTGAGCTACCAGAAGTCATCAGAAGCAGCAGGGAGGCAGACAAGGTGCAGGAACAACCTTCCTTGGACGGAGAAATCCCTCCTTCTCCAGGAGAAATCCAGCAGCAGCAGCGGCGATGGTTTTCATTTAGAACCCATTTACCTTTGTGGGAGCCAAGGCAGAGCCGGAGCCTGGGATTTGGGAACAGCTCCCAGCTCCCTAAAAACCCCCGGCAGCCTTCCCACTCTCTCATTTCACTCCGCTCCGCCGCGGTTTCTTCTGTTCTGGCCTCTTTCCTCGACCTTGCCCTTCCTAAATCCCAACTCCTCATTCCCTCGTCTGCCACCTCTCCTTGTCTGGCAATTCCTGCTGGGATTTCTTCCTTCCAGAAGCCCGGGAGGACGGGGCCGTTTCACCTCTAAATCCAGAATTGTTACGTAAGTGGCCCTGGCAGGAGCTCCGTGCTCCGTGCACGGGGTCGCTCGCAGCGATTTGGGATTTTAATAGACATCAAAACAGGAAAACATTCCCAGTTATGCAATCGGAGCCCTGATTGAAACCAGAAGCAGCCACCAGCTCCCAAAAAAAGAACCGGGAGCAGCCAAGGGGTGTCCACAGGGCTCCAGCATTGCTGCTCCCTCCCTCTGCATCCCAGAATTCCCACCATTTGTCTGGAACCAAAGCCACTTCTCCCTGGGACAGGGCCTCTCCTGCTGCTCTTGGTCAGGAGCTGCTTCCTCATGGAAGCACCTTCCAAGGTGCTCCTCCAACAGGGACCTTCCCACCTCGCCTCTGCTCCTCCCAAATCCTCCTGCAAGATTCTGACCCCTTTCCCAGCTTTAGGAATAATCCCTGAGGTTTCCAACCTTCCCAACTCAGAGCATGAACAGCCCAGAAGCCGATGGTGAGCTCATCCCTGCTCTCCCATCACCTGAGCTCTCGTTTCCCAGACTCCAGGGAATTCTCTCTCCATCATTTCCACTCTTCCCTCTCCATCCCAGAATTCCCACCTTCTGTCTGGAAGTCAAGCCTGGGACAAGGCTTCTCCTGCTGCTCTTGGTCAGCACCTCCAAAGTTCCTCTTCCAACAGGGACCTTCCCACACCCTCACCTCTGCTCCTCCCAAATCCTCCTGCAATATTCCAACACCTTTCCAGGCTCCAGGAATGATTTCTTAGGTTCAAACCTTTCAGCTGCAGGGCAGGAACAGCTCAGGAGCCTGTGGTGAACTCATCCATAACCTGAGGAAAACTGAAAAGTTCTCATTTCCCAAACACCAGGGGATCCTCTCTCCGTAATTCCCGTTTTTCCAGGCTCTCCCTGCTCTCAGGACACTGCCCAGCCTCCCTGGACCCTGCCCCAGTCAGGAATTTCAGGGATTAAAGGAGCTCCCTGTGTTTCAGAGGCAAACCTTCCCAAACACCACAAATCCGGGGAATAAACAAAAACCGGTGACGGGATGGGATAAAACCCCGGGATTGGCTTTGTGGCTTCTTCCCACGAGGACTGGAACAGGAACTGAGCCAGGGAGAAAGGTCACTGCAGTGGGATGGGGAGGTTTGGAAAAGCCACAGGAAGGGGATGAGCCGAGGGCCAGACAATGACAGGCAGGAGAGTCTGGTGTCCCACAGCTTGGGATTTAAAACTCGGATCAGCAGGAGATTCCCAAACTTCTGGAGCCGGGGTTGGCAGGGTTTGGATGAGGAATCAGCTGCTCGGAGCCTGCAGGGAGTTCAGGGAGCAGCAGGACGAGGAGAGGACAGCGTGGGAGGATCCCAAGTGTCACCTGAAGGTGACACCAAGCAACTGCCAGGCCTGTCACGATCCATTGGGACACGGAATCATGGAATCGTGGAATCGTGGAATTGTAGAATCATGGAGTCATGGAATTGTGGAATCATGGAGTCATGGAATCATGGAGTCATGGAGTCATGGAATCACGGAGTCATGGAATCATGGAATCATGGAGTCTGGAGTCATGGAGTCATGGAATCATGGAGTCATGTAATCATGGAATCATGGAGTCATGGAGTCATGGAGTCAAGGAATCATGGAATCATGGAGTCATGGAATCGTGGAATCATGGAATGGTTTGGGTGGGAAGGGACCCTAAAGTTCATCTCATTCCATCCCCCAGCCATGGGCAGGGACACCTCCCACCATCTCAGGCTGCTCCAACCTGGCCTTGGACCCTTCCAGGGATCCAGAGGCAGCCACAGCTTCCCTGGAAAAACCCGTCCCCGTTCTGGATATCCCAGCTGGATATTTCCATCAAGGAAAACCAAGCCTAAAAACTTCGAGAGGTCCCAGAAAGGCATGGCTGAGGGGAATCCCAGGATGCAGGAGCCAGGAGAACACCAGGGCTAAGAACTCTTCTGGTGCTCACTGGAATATCCCAAAAATCATTTTTCTATGGATTTTCCAGCTCCTGTTGAAGCCACAGCCAGCAATGATCAGACCCAACCCCTGCAGGCAGCACATCCCTGGGGTCCTCACTCCCTAAATAAAACCTGCACTCAACATTCCGTGCAAACAGCAGCTCAGGTCATCCCCATATTCCCATTATCCCACAACCTAACACAGAATTCCAGGGAAAAGGGTTTTCCATCCAGCTGTGCGCCGCAGGGTTTAAAAGGAAACACAAAGAGCTCTGTTCAGAGCTGGTTTTACCCCTGAACCTGCCCCAAACTCTTCTGGGACCCATCCTGCAGGTTGTCACCCCCTCAGTGACCACACAGGGCCACCACAGCACGCAGCCTGTCCCAAATTATCCGCTGAAAACAACCCTCAGGAATGTCACAGGGAATCAACAACAAACCAGGAGACAATCCAATTATTCTCTGGGACTGGGGGGGTTTGAATTAACAAAACCAGGGTGCAAAAGCTGCTCAGGTCATTGTGCTGTACAAGCCATGGTTGGAGAGCTGATTTCTCCAAACCATCAAATGGGTTCCTTCTGCTCCAGCCCCGGCCTTGTAAACAAACTCATTATGTCCCATCTTGAGAGGAGTAAACAAATAGTTGGCATCTGAGAGCAGAGCTCTTGCACAACCTCACCCAAACTCCTGCTCGGTTCTCCGAGCCCCCACGGCACCGGGGACACCGAGGGGACACTGCAGTGACACCAGGGGGACACTGCAGGGATACCATGGGGGCACCACGGGGACACTGCAGGGGCACCAGAGGGACACCACGGGGACACCAGAGGGACACCAAAGGGACACCATGGTGACACTGCAGGGACATCATAGGGACACCACAGGGACACTGTGGGGACACTGGGGGGACACCATGGGGACACTGCAGGGACACCAAGGGGACACCACGGGGACACTGCAGGGACACCAGGGGGACACTGCAGAGATACCATGGGGGCACCACGGGGACACTGCAGGGGCACCAGAGGGACACCACGGGGACACCAGAGGGACACCAAAGGGACACCATGGTGACACTGCAGGGACATCATAGGGACACCACGGGGACACTGCGGGGACACTGCGGGGACACTGTGGGGACACCATGGGGACACCAAGGGGACACCAAGGGGACACTGCAGGGACACCAAGGGGACACTGCAGGGACACCACAGGGACACCATGGGGACATCATGGGGACACCACAGGGAAACCATGGGGACACTGCAGTGACACTGCAGGGACATCATGGGGACACCACAGGGGCACCATGGGGACACTGTGGGGACACCATGGGGACACCAAGGGGACACCACGGGGACATTGCAATGACACCATGGGGACACCACGGGGACACTGCAGTGTCACCAGGGGGATACTGCAGTGACACCACAGGGACACCATGGGGACACTGTGGGGACACCAGAGGGACACCATGGAGACACCATGGGGATACCACAGGGACACCACTGGGACACCATGGGGACACCATGGGGACACCATGGGCTCAGCCAGCCCCGATGCTTCTGTATGTGCCACCAGCAGGAGCTTCCAAACCCCTCCAGGCCGGTGGTGCCACCAAACGCGACCCGCAGCACCTGGAGGGATGGGTGAGCACAGGGTTTGTGCTGAACCAAGGAATTCTGCTCTGGGCTGGTCTCTCTCAGGGTGAACATCTGCAGGTGCCTTCCATGGCCAGGCAAAACCAACCCTGCCTCCACAAATCCACTCCCTGGAGCTCCTTCCTCAGCTTTTACTCCATGAAAAGACCTCCAAACACCTCATCCCAGGTCCTTCCCTGGGAATTCCCTGCTGTCCCAGGCTTTTCTCCATTTCACCACCCCAAAGCAGGAAGGGGGGGGGTCGATGTCACCAGTGCCAGAGCAGGACTGGGGTCACTGCGGCTGAGCAGGGGACAGGGACAGACCAGGGACCTGCTCTGGATGTGACAGCATTCCCTGACTCCCGCAGAGCACAGCATTCCCTGCGCTCCGTCCCACGGAGCAGAGCCCAGCGGCCGTGTCAGCACCACATTTGCACTCCCATGGCCAAAGCCTCGGGCACAGAACAGAGAAAGGGAAGCTGTGAGGAGCTCGTTTCCTCCTCTTGGGCCTGGATTTCATTCCTGGTGCTCCAGAACCTCCAAGGGGGACCCAGGAGGGGATGGGACAGAAAACCTCCTCCCCCAAAAAAAAAACCCCGCTGGCACCAAAACCCCACGGAGCCAGAGAGAGGTGACAGAGCCAGGTCACCCCCACAGCTCTGCCTCCTCTCCCAAGGCACGGCTGAGCTCCAGGGTAGTGGATTCTCCATCCCTGGGTGATTCCCTGCTCCAAGGCCGGGTGATCCCAAAGCCTGACCCGTGAGAAAGGGAGCGGGCGGGCTGCGCCCCGCCGGCCCCGCGAGGTTCTTTATCTCGTTACTCTAATGCAAACAGACTTCTGTGAGCTCTTTCACATCCAAAATTTCACCATTGAGGCGACCGCAGGCCTGGCAGCCTCTCCCCCGCCTGGAAAGGGAACAAACTTCCCAATCATTTCTAAATAACCATTTCAAGAGCACAGCTTTTTCTTCTTTCATCCCACAAAAGGCAGAAATTTTGCTCGGGACCGCAAGCTGTCAACTTCCCAGCAAACCCCAAATCCCACTTAACTCTCTATTGTAAACAGTGTAGTATTGCGCTCCCACATCAATAAATAACATTCCTGAAGGAATTATTTCTGTGTTTGATTCACATTTGTTCTGCATATGCCGCTGAGCCCAAGGTATTCGCAACGTTCGGCTCCGAAAAGCCTCGGCTTTCAAAAAGGGGAGAGCCCTTCCCGGGGGATGGTGTGAGCCAGGATGAAATCCCAAATCCCAAATCGAGGATGTCATTTGTGCCCCCCACTCCCCGCCGCCCCCCAAACTCCTCCATTTCAGGATTAAAAAAAAAAAAAATAAAAATGAACTGGCTCCAAAGTGCCTCTCAGTGGGGTTGCTGAGGTTCAGGGCCCAGATGGGGCTGTCAGGGGGAGCCTGGGTGTCCCATGGGATGTTGGCCCTTCCTGGTCTGCTCCAGAGGGACCAGGATCCTTGAGAGTAGGGTTTGGGATGTTGTGGGTGAGGCTGGAATGGTCCAGACTTCCCCAGGCCTGGTCTGATCCCAAAGGAAAGGTGGGAATTGTGTCCCTGTGCCCCCCGAGGTGAGAGCCCACCTGCAGAGCTGCCCCAGCCCTGGGGCCAAGAGCAGAAGGAGGTGGAGCTGCTGGAGAGAGCCCAGAGGAGCCCCGGAGCTGCTGCAGGGCTGGAGCCCCTCTGCTCTGGAGCCAGGCTGGGAGAGCTGGGAATGTTCCCCTGGAGAAGGGAAGGCTCCAGGGAGAGCTGGGAGCCCCTGGCAGGGCCTGCAGGGGCTCCAGGAGAGCTGGAGAGGGGCTGGGGACAAGGGCTGCAGGGACAGGACACAGGGAATGGCTCCCACTGGGCAAGGGGAGCTTGGGCTGGGATCTTGGGCAGGAATTCCTGGCTGGGCTGGAATTCCCAGCTTGGCTGGGGCTGCCCCTGGATCCCTGGCAGTGCCCAAGGCCAGGCTGGATCCACCTGGGACAGTGGGAGGTGTCCCTGCCAGGGCAGGGGTGGCACTGGATCATCCTGAAGATCCCTTCCCACCCAGACCATTCCATGATATTCATTGCTCTGATAACTTCTCCCTTCTGTTAATTTGCCCTCTGGACCAACACCCTCTTCTCCACAGGCTGATGTGTCCATAGGTTCACATCTCCTGGATTCTTCCTCTTTCCAGTACTTTTTGTTCTGCTTTGCCTCTCTGCAGCCTCCATTGTTCCTTCCCCTCCACCTTTCATTAAAACTTGGAAAATCCATCTCTGCCTTGTCCTCCTCTCTAGGAGCTGGTGATCCTTTCCCACCCAAACCATTCCATGACCACAGATGGGCAAAGAGCAAAGCAGTTCCCGAGGGCTCTGAAAGAATAAAAAGCTACAACAAAGCACCAGGAGAGAGGGATGGAGGTGGAACACAGGAGGAATTTGGGTTGCAGACACCCAGAAATGACCCCAAATCCTTCTCCATGGATCGGCAGGAGGCTCCTCCGCACTCCCACAGGTGTTTCCTCACCAAACTTCCAGGGAGATGCTCCAGAGCATCTGCATGAGCAGAAGCCTCAACCCCACAGAAATCCCATCCCTTCCTCACTTGGAATTCCCAACTGTGAGCAGCTGAGGAGCCCTGACGGGGATGAACCCTGCAGAAACCAGGAATCCCCTCGGGCCACGCCGCAGATCCGCCGGCACCGGGACGGGATTTGGGATTTGGGGTTTGGGATTTGGGATTTGACCATTTCAGCTCTCCACAGCGGGCGTCTGTCTCGCTGCACTAACAAAGAATTCCTGGGGAAGATTTCGGAAACAGAAGGATTATTTAGCCACCCACACACACACAGGCCAAATTAACCAGTCATGGAAATTCAAGATAATAAATGCCATAATTTTGCCTTTAACTTCACAAATTATTTTTTTTCCCCCCCTAAAAGTGAATGTTTCTAATTTATGGAGAGAGAGAGAGAGAGAGAGAGAAAGAGGGGGGTGAAAAAAAAAAAAAAAAGAATAAAAAACCCCTTTCATTACTTTGTTTTTCCATGGATCAGAAGTCCCCAAATATAAGGAATTAACACGCTAATGTAAACACCCGGAACAGATTTACCCAGGCACTACAAAAGGCTGCCCCTCACTGATTACCAACCCCAAGTGGAGACTTTTGGATAAAAACAACTCTATAAAGCTTTTTTTTCATCTAAATGAGAAAGAAGTCGAGCTCTGTTCTTCCCAAAAGAAGAAAAAAGCTGGAAAGGATGAGCTACACCTCTGGAGATCCCAGGGAGAGACACGGGGAAAAGGAGATGGAAGGGATGTGAAACCTCCCACTTCAGCCATGGAAGTTAATGGGGATGGGAAGCAAAAAAAACCTGAGGGATTTGGGGCCATGGGAGCTGCTGAAGGAGTTTCTCAGGGGTTGGAGCTCCTGGATTTTGGTGTCTGAGCAGGACAAGCCCCAGCAGGGCCAGAGATCCCACGGTTCTCCAGCAGCTCAGAACAAACTTGTCCCGTTTATCTCCTTCAGTTCCAGCATTCCAAAGGCTCCCCTGGACTTCCCACAGAATCAGAAAGGTTGGGAAAGCCCTCGGAGATCATCAAGGCCGAGTTTTGTCCGAATATCCCTGTCCCCACTCAGCCCTACCCCAAAGTGCCACATCCACTTGTCCCTGAACGCTTCCAGGGGTGGTGCCTCCACCTCTGCCCCAAGGAGCTGTTCCAGTGCTTGACCACCCTTCCAGCAGAGCAATTCCTGCTCAAATCCAACCCCTCCCCACCAATCCCTTGGAATTCAGCCTCCCAAGAACCCCACAGTGCCTGAATCCCGTGTGAAGGCCACGCAGGGGACACAACAGCCCCTGGACTGCAGCGCCCACATCCTGCACCCCACAGCAGAGGATTCCCCAGAACACACCCAGGCTCTCCTGCTCCCCTGGCTCACTCCCTGCATGTGCTGAGCAGCCAGCAAGGCCTGCCCTCCCCTTCTCCCCTGAGAATTTGTGTGATTGCAGCACCAACACCACCAGTTCCTTTCCTTTCCTTTCCTTTCCTTTCCTTTCCTTTCCTTTCCTTTCCTTTCCTTTCCTTTCCTTTCCTTTCCTTTTTCCTTTCCTTTCCTTTCCTTTCCTTTCCTTTCCTTTCCTTTCCTTTCCTTTTTCCTTTCCTTTCCCTTTCCTTTCCTTTCCTTTCCTTTCCTTTCCTTTCCTTTCCCTTTCCTTTCCTTTCCTTTCCTTTCCTTTCCTTTCCTTTCCTTTCCTTTCCTTTCCTTTCCTTTCCTTTCCTTTCCTTTCCTTTCCTTTCCTTTCCTTTCCTTTCCTTTCCTTTCCTTTCCTTTCCTTTCCTTTCCTTTCCTTTCCTTTCCTTTCCTTTCCTTCCCTTCCCTTCCCTTCCCTTCCCTTCCCTTCCCTTCCCTTCCCTTCCCTTCCCTTCCCTTCCCTTCCCTTCCCTCTTACCTTTTTCCTCTCCTTTTCTTTTTCCTTTCCTTTTTCTTTCCTTCCCTTTTTCCTTCCCTTCCCTTTTTTCCTTTCCCCTTCCCTTTTTCCCTTCCCTTTCTCCTTTCCTCTCCCTCACTTTGCAATAACTCAGAGCGACAGGAGCCAAGGGAAGAGCAAAGCTCCTGGATGAGACTGGAAAAACAACGGGAGAAGGAGCTGGACTCTCCCAGACATCAGGAGAAACCACCCCAAGAACGGCCACGGGTGTAAAACAAAATAAACCCTGGCTCTGACACAAAGCCCAAGCTCGCCTCCAACTCGAGGTCTCCAGGCTTCCCTTTCACTCTGAGGGGAGGAATGATTTAAAAAACAGTTTTTACAAAAAAAAACAAAAACCCAAAAAGTTGATTCAGTCCGAGGAGCCGGTGAAGGGAAGTGGAGCCCTGGATCTGCAGTGGTTCGGGACAGGAGGGATTGACTGCTCCAGCTCGGATAATCTCCGTGGCTCCCAGGCCCCACTGAAGTGGTTTCCAAGAGCTAAAGCCTTGGATCAGCCTGTCAAACCCTGGGAAAACTCTGGGAATGCCAGGGTGAGCATGCTGGAAGCAGGAGCCTGCCCTTCAAACCCCAGAATTCATCTGCACACACCAAATTAATCACGTGCAGTGGCCACCCCGAGCTGCTTCTCCCCAGCCCTTCCCAAGGCCCCCTCACTCCAACTTCCCCCACAGCCCTTTCCCTGCAATTCAATCCCAAGAGAAAGGAAAATTCTGGGTGAAATCTTATTTTTCCCACTCTGAGTCCACTCAGGATCAGAGATATTTGGTGGTGATGACCAAATCCCTTTTTCCCCCAGCTTCCCCAGCCCTTTCCCTGCAATTCAGTCCCAAGAGAAAGGAAAATTCTGGGTGAAATCTTATTTTTCCCACTCTGAGTGCACTCAGGATCAGAGTTATTTGCTGGTGATGACCAAACCCCTCTTTTTCAGCACAGGAATGGGGTCAAGGCACCTCCCATGGGAATAATCCCAAATCCCATCCCTGATGCCAAAGCCTTGAGCTGGGCTGGGCTCCCCCAGCTCAGCTTTGGGGATTCCTCCCTTCCTGTGCTCCCACCTGAGCTGTTCAGCTGGAATTCCTAAATTAGGGATCTAGAATGCAAAACAAGGAGGAGTTATTGGGGTATCAGCACCAAGGAAAATCCCAAATCCCTTGGCCAGGAGCGCAGTGATCCAAGCTGACCCCTCACGGCCACAGCAGCTCCCTCACGCTCCTGCTCCAGGAAAATCAGCAAAAAGGGGATTCCTCCAGTTCCAAGCGATTTTCTGCAGCTTCACTCGGCTGCCAAGATGGAAAAGGAGCTGTGGGGCTCCTCACCTGTCCCACCCCTGCTCTGGATGTTCCAAGGCTGAGCTGGGACACACAGCTGACAGATTTCCACCAAATTACTCCAGAACCACCAGGTGAGACAGGACAGCAAAACTCAATTGTCCACATCAAAAATCAGACACTGAACTGTTCCAGAGCCAAATGGGGCAGCTGCTTCCACTTTATCACAAACCCACTTTGTCCCAAACCCACTTTGTCCCAAACCCGTGTCCCTGAATGTCCATGTCCATCCACTGTGCCACCTGCAGCAGCAGCCTGTGGTCACCCCACAGCCCCCAACAATGAGGAGAAGATGGAAAAAACCCTCTCAGGAGGACAAAATCTGCACAGAACTGTGACCAGTGCCTAAATATTCCACAGGGTTGGGAAAAATCCGAGGGGATCCCGGCAGCTGCCACGGTGATCCAGTGTCAGTGTCCCTGAGCACAGAGAATGCTGGGGTGGCCTCAGGGATGGGAGTCACTTGGGGTCTCTCTGCCCCTGGATCCCTGGCAGTGCCCAAGGCCAGGTTGGACATTGGGGCTGGGAGAACCTGGGATGGTGGGAGGTGTCCCTGCCCATGGATGGGGTGGGAATGGGATGATCCTTAAAGTCCCTTCCCACCCAAACCATTCCAGGATTCTGGAGCCCCTCTGCTCTGGAGCCAGGCTGGGAGAGCTGGGAATGTTCCCCTGGAGAAGGGAAAAATCCAGGGAATGCTCAGAGTCCCTGCAGGGGCTCCAGGAGAGCTGGGGAGGGGCTGGGGACAAGGGCTGCAGGGACAGGACACAGGGAATGGCTCCCACTGGGCAAGGGGAGCTTGGGCTGGGATCTCGGGCAGGAATTCCTGGCTGGGCTGGAATTCCCAGCTTGGCTGGGGCTGCCCCTGGATCCCTGGCAGTGCCCAAGGCCGGGTTGGACATTGGGGCTTGGATCCACCTGGGACAGTGGGAGGTGTCCCTGCCCATGGATGGGGTGGGAATGGGATGATCCTTAAAGTCTCTTCCCACCCAAACCATTCCAGGATTCTGGAGCCCCTCTGCTTTGGGAGAGCTGGGAATGTTCCCCTGGAGAAGGGAAGGCTCCAGGGAGAGCTCAGGGGGAATGGGGCAGGAGAAAGGACAAAGGGACACCAGCTGGGCTCCCAAAAACCATTCCAGCTGCAGGAGGAGAATTAAATAACTGAGGGAGGGGTGCACTTGGAAGAGGTGGATACGGCACCTGTGAGCCCTGGGGAGATGGTCACCAACCCTCCTTCAACCACCATTCCACTGGGAATTCAACAGACGTGGCCAGGAATGGGAATTCCATCCCAAACTTCAGCCACGGGCACAACCTGGAGGTGTCCAGGTGACCGAGATGTCCCTGCTCCATCTCCATCCCACCACATCTGCCCTACTTGCCTGTGTGGGTGGTGGGGCAGGCCTGGAGCTCCATGGAAGAACCAGGAGATGTTCCTGAGGGTTCCCCTGCTCCTGGAGCTTGTCCAGCCCGGAAAAACTTGGCCTTTCTCACTCCCCTTATCCCCTCCGGAGCAAAACTCATCCAACAGAACCTTCTGGAAGCTCTCCAGCCACTCCTGGCCCTTCCAGACACACCAGCCTCACCTTGAGAGGCAGAATCCCAGCCCTGCCTGCCAACATTTTTGCCAGAATCCCAAAAAGCGGCGAAAAGCACCTCGGAAAGTCTCTGCATCCGAGCCCAGGAAACGTGGAAGGCATTAAAGGCTCACTTTCCCTCAGCAGAGAGGGAACACGGACCTCCAAACAACGCCCTGGAGGCATCTCAGCAGCTCCATCCACGCAGGGGCCTCGCTTTACGACGACTTTTTCCAAGTCAATCAGAGATCGGCGGGGCCAGGAAGCCGTAAACTCGGCTTAAAAGGGAGAAAAGCAAATAAATGCTTGGAGGGAGGCAGTGGGGGGAAAAAAAAATGGGAACTGCTGAAGGTTTTTCCAAAGCCTTGTTTGTTTGTGATAAAGCTCAGCTGGACACAAGCTGTCCCAGCCTGGTGACATTTCCCTGCAGTGGCACCACGGGGAGCGGCCAGCGAGGGGGTCTGTCAACGTTTTATCAGCAGCAACTGCTCCCAGGGCTTTGGGAGGCACAAAAAAGCTCCTTCTCCTCATCCTCGTGGCTGCTGGGGAGTGGGGAGGCTCCTCTGACTCAGAGCAAATCGTTGGGATTTAAAAACCACAATGGCACAAGAGCGGGGTTTGGGAACGGGGAGAGGACGTGGCACCCAAAAATCTGCAGCTCTGAGGGGAAAATGTCTCCCAAGAAGCTCTTTGGGATGTGTGGAACAAACTGGGGACTCCCAGCATGGATATTAAGGCTCCAAAAGCCCAGAAGTGATAAAATGAGGAAAAATAATCCAATTAGCCGACAGCAAACTCATCCTGGTTTTTATATTTCAATATAAAATAAAAACCTCGAAGGCTCCAAGGTGGGCAGAGCCCTGCAGAGAAAATCCCTGGAGAGCAACAGGGGAGGAGGAAGATGGGATTGACGGAATAAAGACAGAGACTGGAATGAATTGATGGAATTAAGCCTGCAGTGGTGTCCGGTCCTTGGCCAGCATCCCACAGGAACTGCAGGATGGAGCCCCAACGCCTGGGGACAGCTGGGAGTGCTCCCGGATTTCCAAGGTTTCTATAAAAGGGGGAAGAGCAGGAGCCAGGGCTCAGGCACGTGCACCCTCCATAAATCCCATCATCCCTCCCCGGGGGATGGAATTTGATTGTCCCCGCTGGTGGAGGAGCTGATCCCAAGTCTGCCTGGATGGGCTAAACCTGCATTCCAGGACGGTGATCTCAGGGGAGGAGCTCCCCATCAGAGCCCTGCACACAAAGCTCGGGGCACAGGCAGGAGAGCTGCAGCACCTTCAGCAGGGTGACCCCAAAGCTTCCCACCACGAGTCCCTCATTCCTCCCAGAGAGAGCAGGGAGGGGCTGGGCTGGAATTCCCAGCTTTGCTGTGGCTGCCCCTGGATCCCTGGCGGTGCACAAGGACAAGTTGGACATTTGGGGTTTGCTTTGCTCTTTGCCCATCTGTGGTCATGGAATCATGGAATGGTTTGGGTTGGAAATGATCTTCAAGATGATCCAGTGCCACCCCTGCCCTGACAGAGACACCTCCCACTGTCCCAGGTGCTCCAAGCCCCAGTGTCCAACCTGGCCCTGGACACTCCTAAATCCCGAGTTATTGCTGGCTGGGATGTTCATGGAATGGTTTGGGTGGGAAGAGACCTGAAATCCCATCCAGTGCCACCCCCTCCCACCATCCCAGGTGGAACCAACCCCGGCCTTGGGCACTGCCAGGGATCCAGGGGCAGCCCCAGCCAAGCTGGGAATTCCAGCCCAGCCAGGAATTCCTGCCCAAGATCCCAGCCCAAGCTCCCCTTGCCCAGTGGGAGCCATTCCCTGTGTCCTGTCCCTGCAGCCCTTGTCCCCAGCCCCTCTCCAGCTCTCCTGGAGCCCCTGCAGGCCCTGCCAGGGGCTCCCAGCTCTCCCTGGAGCCTTCCCTTCTCCAGGGGAACATTCCCAGCTCTCCCAGCCGGGCTCCAGAGCAGAGGGGCTCCAGAACCCTGGAATCATTTCCATGACCTCCTCTGGACTCATTCCACCAGGTCCCACTTTATTTTTTTCATTCCAGGCTACGAGATGCCTCCAAACTGACCAGACGGAGAATTAAGGCTCCTCCACCCTTCCCAGCTTTGTGTCCAGCTCCTGAATCCCAAGGAACAGCTCCTTTCCCTGTCCAATTCTCCACTGGGAACACCCCACGTGTGCCTCCCCGGCCCCACAGCAGCTCCCCTCCCAAAGCAGCTCCGCAGTAGCTGCAAACACCAACTCCCCCAGCTGCAGCTGCAAAGGCTCCTCAACCACCCCTGCAACAGGACACCTGAAAAACTCCCATTTTGGGGGCCAGTTCCCCTCTGTAAAACAGCCAAGCGGGCACAGGTGGCTGATAAAAGTGAACTTTAACGGCCACACTCGCAAAAGAAAATTTATAAGAGGCAGCAAAGCTCGCAGCCTTTTAATGGCACGTCAGGCTCTGAGAACTAAACCAGAGCCCTGCAGGCTGGGCCAAGTGCTTCCAGATATTCCCCCTGCCAGCAAGGGGTTAAAACTCAGCCTGCCAGGCCAGGGGAGCTGGGAGGCAATGCCACCGAGGCTGAGGGAAAGCAGAGGAGGTTCCTGCCAGCTTTGTTCCCAATGAAAGGTGATTGGAAACAGCCCTGGTCCCTGTGAAAGGGAACAGCCCGGCCAGGAGACCTTCACAGAGCAGCTGAACTTGGAAAGAAATGGAATTAATGCCCAGCAAAGGCCTTTGATCCACGGGACACCAATTCCCTCTCTCCCTGCGGATCTGCTCGTTAACAGGTCCGTGGTTCCACTTGTGGCACTCACAAGTCCAAAGGAAAACACTTGGAGGCACAGAGAGATCTCCAGGTTCTCCTGTGCCAGTGGATTTCTGGTCACAGGGAGATCTCCTCCAGGTTCTCCTGTGCCAGTGGATTTCTGGTCACAGGGAGATCTCCTCCAGGTTCTCCTGTGCCAAGGGATTTCTGGTCACAGATATCTCCTCCAGGTTCTCCTGTGCCCGTGGATTTATGGGATTTCTGGTCACAGAGAGATCTCCAGGATCTCCTGTGCCAAGGGATTTCTGGTCACAGAGAGATCTCCTCCAGGTTCTCCTGTGCCAGTGGATTTCTGGTCACAGAGAGATCTCCAGGTTCTCCTGTGCCTGTGGATTTCTGGTCACAGAGAGATCTCCAGGATCTCCTGTGCCCGTGGATTTCTGGTCACACAGAGATCTCCTCCAGGTTCTCCTGTGCCAAGGGATTTCTGGTCACAGAGAGATCTCCTCCAGGTTCTCCAGTGCCCGTGGATTTCTGGTCACAGAGAGATCTCCAGGTTCTCCTGTGCCTGTGGATTTCTGGTCACAGAGAGATCTCCTCCAGGTTCTCCAGTGCCCGTGGATTTCTGGTCACAGAGAGATCTCCAGGTTCTCCTGTGCCAAGGGATTTCTGGTCACAGAGAGATCTCCTCCAGGTTCTCCAGGAGCAGCCACAGCAAAGCTGGGAATTCCAGCCCAGCCCCTCCCCACCCTCCCAACCAGGAATTCCAGCCCAAGACCCCATGGAAGGTTCCAGTTCCTGTGCCACACCCTTGGGCGTTCCCACAGCCCGGCTCAAACAACCCCAAAGCAGCTCAGGAGTAAAAACTCCTCCTCTCCAGAACTCTTCCTTCCTTTGCTTAACCCAGGACTTTCCAGAGCCTTTGGAGATGTTCTCCTCAAGGAGGAGGCCACGATTGAGACATCCAGAGCTCGGGCCCTGGCAGGATCCTGAGGACAAGGCGACAATCCCAGCAAACCCCAAACACTCAGCTGGGAACTGGGAACTCTGACACCCCGTGCCAAGCGGGAACGGCCTCCCAGGGCCTGCCCAAGGGCTCCGGGGAAGCTGAAAACGTGGCAAAAACCCAACCCTGGAGCAGAGGAAAGCTCTGTTTGTTTTTAATGGGCAAAGCACGGGGAAGTTGGCACAGCTGGCACAGCTGGAAATGGGATTTTGCCTGCACAGGGAAGCACAACTCCTCTGGCCTCCTGGATTCAGGGAGGAGTTGGAAGCACCACCAGCACCTCCTGCTCCTCCTCCTCCTCTCCACACAGGAGCAGTTTCTGCCCCAAACCTTCCCCCATCCCAGCATCAGACACAACAAACACCCCCAGGCAGCTTCAGCCCACAGCTGTTCCTCTTCCCAAGATCTGGCTTTAAGTTTTTTTTCCCTACAAACGCTTCTTAAACTCTTCCCAAAATCTGCCTGAGGCCTGGGCAGGCTCCCTGATCTCTGCTCCTGCTGCAGCACAGGGCTGCACCCTTGGAATGGCAGGGAAATTCCTGCAGTGTCATCTCACTCCCACCCATCCACAGCCTTTTTTGGATGTTTTTTTCCCCTAATTCCTGAGTTTTGAAAGATTCGAGATGCCCAGAGGTAGCCAGGATGTGTCTGTGCAAAGTGTTTGGAACAGCAGGAATGGGAACACATCTGGACCCAAATTTCCCTCCCAAACCTGCAAAGGAAATGTGGGAATCCCCATCCCTGGGGGTTGAAAAGCCCTGGGCACGTGGCACTTGGGGACAAAGTGGTGCAAAAAAAACCACAAAACCCAGGGAACCTGGATCCACTGCTGGATCCCCCAGGCCCCAGGGCCATCCCTCAGCCAGATGCTGAAATAAAAAAGGCCTTGATTTAGCAGCTTCATTTCTGAGGTGCTAACAGCAATTGAGAGGGATGCCCATTTATTAATAAACTTCCTCTGGAGGATAAATTTTCAACTTGGGCTTGAAGGCCCAGAATTCCTGTTAAATAAACAGTGCGGCCTCACCAGAAGGCCAGGAAACGGGGGATAAAAAGCTTTTTTCTGACAACGAGCACATTTGCACCGTGGTTTTGTGATGTGGGAGGGAGCAGAGGGAAAGCAGAGGAAGGGCAGGGGAGCAGAACCTGCTGAGAGCTGCACAAAGCCCTCAGCACCTCCCCAGACGTGTCCTGGCCTCCCAGACCTTCCCGGTGGCTCCGGCTGCTCTTCCCTTCCATCCCAGCCCTGCCCAGGGATCACATTTAACCTCAAGCTCCTGGCCTGACGTTTCCCTCCAGGAGCCGCTTCAAAAAGCCTTCCCAGCTCTCAGATCTTTCCCATCTCCTCCTCCTCCTCCTCCTTTTTCCTGCAGCTCCCATCCCCAGGACAGCCCCGGTACCGCTCGGGGGTCCCCGAGCGCGAGCGACGCTGTCGCTGTCCCACGGTGACAGAGCCCACAAAACGCCACCTCCTGCCTCGAGGATTTCTCACACCTCATCTCCAGAGCCCAAGGAGTGAAGAAAAAAAAAAAAAAAAAAAAAAAAACCCTGAGGTCCCAAACTTCAAAGGTTGGACTTGATGATCTTGGAGGCCCTTTCGGGGCCTGGACGGATCCGGGCCGCGGTGACGGGAGCGGAGGCTCCGGCTCGGGGTAGACACTCAGGGAGGTTTTTGTCTCAAAAAGCTTCCAGATCAAACAGCCATGGATCCCCTGCCCAGAGAGGGCTGCTCAACGCTCTTAAAATAACACATTTCGGGGCCAAGGCTTAATGAAAAACTAGCAGGGGCTTCCAGAGCCCGTCTGAGGTTTTCGTCCGGCGCAAAACAAAAACTCTCCCTCCCCCTTTTTTTTCCTCGAGGAGCTTCTCCAAGAGGTTAAACTGAGGATGATGCCCAGCAGAATTCCCACTGCTCATCCAGCTCCTCCTTGCCAGGAGAAGGGGGTGGCTGTGAACACCTCCCGAATTCTCAGAGTATTTAAACCTCAGAGCTCTGGCAGTGACAGTTCTCCCCATCCATCGTTTCTCCGGTGGGACACGGCATCCCGTGGGTTGTGGGAGCCTCTTCCCCCAAAAATCCTGCCAGCCCAGCCCATGTCCCTTCCCCACCTCTCCAGCCCCAAGGATGCATTTCCTCTCCCCTAAGACTTTAATATCCCAAGCAGACGAGCAGCAGGAGCCAAGATTAAGAAGGTCTCGTTCCTAAATTCGACTGGAAAAATCAAATTCCTGCTCCCCCCCAAACCTGCCCAGGAGCAGAAAGCCCCATCCCATCATCCCCAGCCACCAGAGCGACCTTCCCATGGGCTCTCCTGCTGCATCCAAGCCTGGAGAAGTCCCAGTTTTTAATAAGCAGCCTTGTTTTGACTCGTTCAGGAGAAAGCAGAGGGAAGCTCAGCCCCCAGGGTGCCTCTGGAAGTCCTGGGATGTCGGGACACAAATCCCCCCCCCTGGGCCCCATCCACACAGGCCCAGGGGTGTCCAGAGATGTGAGGGCTGAACTAAAACCTTCAGAGAAACTAAAATACACAAATCCATGCTGACATGAGGCAGAAATGCAAATAAGTAGAGAATTAGAATTTAAATAAGCAGAGAATTTTTAAAGTGCCTTAAGCAAATAAGAGACTGAATTAGTCAGGAAGAAAAGGACCTAAAATTTAAAGTTCAGCAGCTTTACCTTTTACAAAGTTAATTAAGCCCTAGACATAACGAAAACAATGTAGCCCCGCTAAGCATTCCTAGATGGAACAGACAGAGTTGTAAATGCAGAATTTGGGTAAGAAATCATGATTAAGAAATTATGAAATTTCACACATCAACCTCAGGTTAGGACAGGTCCGACAAGGCTGCAGAAAAATCGTGTTTGTACCTGATTGGCCAAAAACAGAATAAAATGCACTGGTTTGGGGATGCTGGGATGCTCAGAGAGCACAGAACACAGGGTACAGGTGCTGCTGAGATGTTGCTGCTTCTGCCTGGGACATGGGCACCTTATCCCAGAAGCCTTTCTGCATCCTGGCACCAACTGTGACACCTCTGCCTTCGTGGGGCTGACTTAGCCACGAAATAAAAGATTTTACAACTGCCCAGCTTCTTTGGTCTCCAAGGGGGACGTGCTGAAAACGTGACACCGGGGCAGGACAAATCCCAGAGCTGCCAGAGGCTCCTGCTGAGCCCAGCCTGGGCACAGCCCCAGCCCGAGGGGACAAATCCCAGCTCTGTGACCCCTGGGGAACACGGGGTGACACCCAGCATGGGGACATTCCCTCCAGCTGAGCCCCAACGACACCAGAACCATTCCCAGAGCTCAGGAATGTCAGGGGTGAGGAGGATAATCAGGAACATGACCCAAAGAATGTTGTTCTGGGCCATCAAAAGGCCACCAGGCAGACTGGGAAATGTCCCTGTGTCCCCTGGAGTGTTGGGAAGTGCTGCTGGCTCCTGTGGCTCTGGAATGGGGAGGGGGGAAATGTGGTTGTGTTTAAACAGAACCCAGGGAGGGCCCCAGGATTTCCCAATGATGCTGGAATCACCTCGTGCCACGTCCCACTGATCCCCAGCATTCCCAGGAAACTGCTCCAAGTGCCTCGTGTTGCACAGCTGGGCACAGCCAGCTCTGAGGGGACAAGGACAGGGTGTGGAGCAGCCTCAGGTGAGCAGGGATGGGATCCCTGCCCAGGGGGAGAGATGTTCCCACTGGAAGGTGGGAATTGGCTCGGGATGGGATCAGAGCAGCAGCTCCTGGATGAGTTTGTGCTGGGAAATCTTCACACCTCGAGGGCTCTGCTGCCCTTCCCATCCCTCATTCCCCATTCCCTTCCCATCCCTCATTCCCTTCCCATCCTTCATCCCCTCCTCATCCCCTGCAGGAATATTGTGAGAACTGAAAGAGCAGAGGACCTTGACAGCAACTCCTGTGTGCTGTAAGGTGCACGTGGAGTGTTTATTGATTGATTTAAAGAGATGCTTGTAAGCTTTTAGCATCAGCCTGTTGGCTAAAAAACTTTTTAAAAAGGCTTTGGAGCAAAGAGAACTTTGGTTTCTGTTGTTATGATGTGAGTTTCACCGTTTTTTATGTCTCTGCCTTCACTGAGACTGATGATGAAATAAAAAATTCACAGAGCATCTCTCAGTGACCCCGTCCAGCTCCTGGGGATTGGATCCAACAATCCCCTATTCCCTCCTCATCCCCCATCCCCTCCCCATGGATTCCACACCCTTGGGTGCTCCTGAACTCACCCCAGCCTGATGTGCACCCAGCATGCTCCAGAGGAATCTCCACCACCTGTGCACTCCCACCCTGCCCCATCCCCTTGGAGAAATCCCATGGCTGCCCCACCGGGGACAGTGGGAGTGTCCCTGCCCATGGATGGGGTGGAATGGGATGGGATTGAAGGTCCTTCCCAATCCATTCACATTCCTCCTTTGGCTGCCAAGGAGGGAACATGAGCTGAGCCAACCTCAGCTGGCACCGCCCAGAGGGGACACAAACGGCCCCGGCTGCTGAAACATCATCTGCCACCCAGCACAGCTGGAATTCCAACTCTTCCAACTCCTCCTGCTGGATCAACCTGGCCCAGCTCCCCCTGGATCAGCCTGTCCCAATTCCTCCTGGATCAACCTGTCCCAATTAACCCTGGATCAGTCTGTCCAAACTCCTCCTGGATCAGCCTGTCCCAGTTCTCACTGGATCAGCCTGTCCCAATTCCTCCTGGATCAGCCTGTCCCAATTCCTCCTGGATCAGCCTGTCCAAACTCCTCCTGGATCAGCCTCTCTCAGTTCATCCTGGATGAGCCTATTCCAACTCCTCCTGGATCAACCTGGCCCAATTCTCACTGGATCAGTCTCTTGATTTGGACCATAACCCAAGACAATCAGCCTGTCCCAATTCATCCTGGATCAACCAGGCCCAACTCCTCCTGGAACAACCTCTCTCAGTTCATCCTGGATGAACCTGTTCCAACTCCTCCTGGATCAACCTGGCCCAATTAATCCTGGATCAGCCTGGCCCAATTAATCCTCGACCAGCCTGTCCCAATTAATCCTGGACCAACCTGTCCCAGCTCTCCCTGGACCAACCTGTCCCAATTAATCCTCGATCAGCCTGTCCCAATTAATCCTGGACCAACCTGTCCCAGCTCTCCCTGGACCAACCTGTCCCAATTCATCCTGGATAACCTGTCCCAATCAATCCTGGACCAACTTGTCCCAATCAATCCTGGACCAACCTGTCCCAATTCCTCCTGGATCAACCTGTCCCAATCAATCCTGGATCAACCTGTCCCAGCTCTCCCTGGACCAACCTGTCCCAATTAATCTTGGATCAACCTGTCCCAATCAATCCTGGATCAACCTGTCCCAGCTCTCCCTGGACCAACCTGTCCCAATTAATCCTGGATCAACCTATCCAAGTAAATCCTGGATCAACCTGTCCCAATTAATCCTGGACCAACCTGTCCCAGCTCTCCCTGGACCAACCTGCCCAAACCCCGATCCTCACCCATCCACGCCCAGCTCTGCTGCTGCATCCCGTAACTAAACCCCTGCTTTTCCTGCCCCTCTGGAAAGGCAGAGCTGACAATTTTGGCTGTGCCCAGCCTGGATCCACGGCTGCCTTTTGGGCTGGGTTGTTCTTGGCCCCTCGCTGGCAGCAGCTCCATCCCCAGCGGCCTCCCGCACATGCCCGGCACATTCCAGCCCGGAGCGGGATAACAACGGCCGGGCCCGGATATCAGCACGTGTTAATGGGATGTAATTCAGGCCTGGAGCTCCCAGCCCCATATAAAAAAAACCCCCACCAAAACCCAAACACACACAGGCAGGTTCACAGGGCCAAAGTCCAAGTGGAGTTCAAGCGCGTGCACAGCTCCTTTCATCCGCTCCGGGCCCCGCCGTTAACGGCGAGGGTTGGGAGGCGGCGAATTCCCCCCGGAATTTCGGTAATAAAACTCAGATTGGGATAAAACCCAGGAGGGAAGGAAGGCAAGGGAGAGCTCCTCGGTGGGACCCTGGGAATGCCTGGCTGAGTCCAGCCCGGGAGCTCCCCCGGTGCCGGGAGCGCTTCCCGACGATCCCGAAATGAAACCTTCAGCCCCTGTCAGCGGCAGCCCCGTGTTTGTGATGTTACAAAAACCCCATTTCCTCTCCCCGTCGTAGCGAGGCCTCCTCCGTTTCCCGCTGGTGAAATCAAACAATTTGAAAGGAATTTATATGATCCTAATTTAAACCGAATGCACGGGGCTGCCAAGCGCGGCTCCCTGACTCTCCCGGGCCTCCCGCCAGCTCCGCTCCTTTCCAGAGCTCTGAGCCAGGGAAAACACCCAGACACCGGACTGGTGATACTGGGAGGGACGCCCTGCCCCCAGTGACCCCCCTCAGCAGCAGCTCCAAAGCTCCAGCTGCTCCTCCTTCCCATCCTGCAGAGGTGCAGGATGAGCACAGCACCTTGCTCCACAATTCCAGGATCCGAGGGCAAGTGGCACATGGAGCTCCCTCCCCTGTGCACAGAATCCAACCTGGAGATAATTCTGCTCCCACAGAGGGTGCAGGAAAACCCTCCTAAAGTCTGCACATCGCTCCCATGTAACAGCAGAAAGTTGGGATTTGGAGAAGCTGGAAGATGCAAAATTGCCTGGATCATCCATAGGAGAATTAAAGACAACGGGCTCCAGGAGAGCTGGAGAGGGGCTGGGGACAAGGGCTGCAGGGACAGGACACAGGGAATGGCTCCCACTGGGCAAGGGGAGCTTGGGCTGGGATCTTGGGCAGGAATTCCTGGCTGGGCTGGAATTCCCAGCTTGGCTGGGGCTGCCCCTGGATCCCTGGCAGTACCCAAGGCCGGGTTGGATCCACCTGGGATGGTGGGAGGTGTCCTTGCCCATGGATGGGGTGGAATGGGATGAACTTTAAGGTCTCTCCCATCCCAAACCATTCCATGATTCCATGAAAACCATGCACGAGTTGCTCCCCAGCTCTGTTCCCCACAGGAGGAAGAACCATTCCCGTTATTTCCGGGGAATTTCAGTGACCCCTCGTTCCAGGCTGCTCCCACTCGCTGCCCCCATCCCTGAACTTGGGCAGGGCAGGAGCAGCCAACCTCCACCACTCTGCATTGGGTTCTCCAGCTGGGAATCTTGGGAGGAGGAGGAAGGGCTGGAATTGGTGAGGAAAACACCAGGAGAAGCCACAGGATTCCCTCGGAGCGAGAGATGGAGAAGGAATGGAGCCACAGGAGCAGGAGGGACGGAAAGAGCAGCGCTGGGAATTGGGAAGGGATGGGAACAAAGGTGCAGAAGTTTCTCCAACCAGAAGAGCAAAAAAGGTGCTGAAATGATGGAAGTTGCTTCATCTAAAATCCGTGGATGTGGCTGGATGTCCACATCCCTCCTCATCCATCAGCACAGAGCCAGGAGGTTGGAATCCTCTCCCAGAATCCTGAGCAAGGAAATGGAAACCACCAGACAACACCTCCGCCCTGTGATGTCCCTAAAATTGATAAATACCCCTCAGGTGATAAAAAAGATTAAATAATTACATAAAGTGTTCCCTGCATTAAATGGAGACCAAGAAGAAATGGAATTCCTTCTCCTTCCCAGCCACAGGCACCAAGGAAGGATCTTCCCAAAGCTCTGCCCTCACAAGGAACCGAAGGAGAATTTTTAAAGGGAATTCTGCTCTAGAAATTGCTGCCTCAGGTAAACCCAGCACCTGGAGCCCTCCCAGACATCAGCCCCCTGCACATCTGGAGGCACATCTGGACTGGGAGGGGTTCCTGCACCTTCAGGAAATTTAATCTGAATAAAAAGTTTGCTGAACTCTCAGATGCCCACGGGTCCCTCCCCACAGCTCCATTCCATGAGGGAAGGCTGGGTCTGCTTTCCCAAAAAACCAGGAAGGAGCTGGGAAGATAAAAAGGCACCGAAATACAGGGAATTAAATTAATTAAACAACTCCTCAAGTTCGGCCATTTCAGAGAAAATTTGGGGTTTGTAAAACACAAAACTGGATTTGTCTCTGCCCAGAAACACAACAGCAGAACCCCAGCAGCTCCTGGAGAATTCCAGCCAAGTCCTTCCCATAAATCAGCATTCCCAGGCATCCATCACCAGCAGGGATGGATCTCCCTGCCCATGGCAGGAACACCTCACTGCCCCTGCTCCTGAATTCCTGCAAAGCTGCAAATCCCTCCTGAGGAGCGACTTCAGAGCCTCTCCGAGCTCTGCTCCCTCCTGGGGTGAGATGAAATCCAAATATTCAGTGGGAGGGGGAAAGGCAATTCCTGATTTAAGGCACACCCAGGATGTTCAGTCCATCAGCTCACCCTTCACAGACACAGCCACGGAAAAGGCAAGTTAAGCCAGGTTTGGGCAGGATTTAAAATCAGTTTAGGACGCAAAATTAACGGAATTGTGGCACACAAACTCTTCCTTTTTTATCCCAAAACTGGGGAACCAACCCAACATCTCCAGGTCTCCCAGCAGCACCGATCCCCTGTGCAGCAAAGTGGAAAACACGAGTGGGAAATGGAGTTTTGGGGAGTTACAGCCCCAGCTGCCCCTCCCAGACTTTCAGAAGTCTCCAATTGGAGGTGACCTTTTTCCTCCAAAAGTCCTGTACCAGGGTTAAGAAGATAAATGAGACTCCCAGCTTTGGTCTTCAGAGCTGTTGATTCCATTTCTTATCTCAAGTTCTGGGCTTGACACACCAGAAACACGGCGAAAAACCCATCCCAGACAGAAGATCCCAAGGTTCTTAAAGGTTTCTAACCCAATTAACTCCCAAAGCGAGCTGTGTTTATTGTTCTGTGCCAATAATCACTGCCTGTTCTCAACACACAACCTCTGTGTCAAACCCATCCTGCCAATGTCTCTGTGCCACCATCGCAGCAGGACATGGAGGAGGAGGAGGAGGAGAAGAAGGAGAAGAAGATCACGATCATGAGACACCACCCAAAATTCTCCATCTTGCTCTCATCTATCTCCATACTAAAAACCCAAAACTACATTTGTATTGTGAATATTCCTAGTAAAGAACTGTTATTCCCATTCCCAAATCTTTGCCTGAAAGCCCCTTAATTGCAAAATTATAATTTGGAGGGGGTGAGGGGTTTACATTCTCCATTCTGAGGGAAACCCCAGCTTTCCCTGGCAGATACCTGTTAAACCAGAGAAACAGCAAAACACCACCTGGAGAAAGATCGTTTGGAGAACGGGGAGTTGTTCACCAAGGTTGTTTGGAGAAGAACCTTTCTTGAGGAACTCATCCTTGGGAAAAGCCAGCAGCTGAAATCTCTGACCCAGAAACACCAGGCCCACACAAGGGAAGTCCCACCTTTCCCTGGGGCAGACACGTTTCTCCTTCCAACCCGAGACGCACAATCCCAAACTCGACCCGCCGCCTCGGCTTGGAGCGGCAGAACTTCCACGCAACGAACGAGCCTCCAACCTCTTCCCAAAAAACCCAAAAAACCCAACAAAACCCCAGGTGACTCCCAGCAAATCCCACCTGCTTCATGGCCGTCTCGCCGATCTTGTCCGAGTGCTTGCGGATGCTCTCCAGGAAGTCCTTGAGGTCGGACATGGAGAGCTCCTTGATCTCCTCGCGCAGCCGCGGGATGTTGTCCACCATCACCTTGCAGAAGCGGTAGTGGCTCACCTGGGGCAGGAACGTGTGCTCCAGGTGCTCCAGGGTCTTCAGGGCTGGGTAGTGTCTGGGGGAAGCAGAAAGGAGCAGGGTTTGATTGGAGTTTGGAAGGTTTTAATAATTATTTTTAGGTTCTTTGGATATTTTCTGATTCATTTTGGTTTTTTGAGGTTTACTTGTTGTGTAGTAGTAGTAGATGATATTGGGGTTTAGTTTGATTTGATTTGAGGCTGGGTGACTGGGGGAGCAGCAGAAGGAGCAGGGTTTGATTCAAGTTTTAAGGGGTTTAATAATTATTTTTAGGTTCTTTGGATATTTTCTGGTTCGTTTTGGCTTTTTGAGGTTTATTTGTTGTTGTGTAGTAGGTAGATGATATTGGGGTTTAGTTCAGTTTGAGGCTGGGTGACTGGGGGAGCAGAAAGGAGCAGGGTTTGATTGGAGTTTGGAAGGTTTTAATAATTATTTTTAGGTTCTTTGGATATTTTCTGATTCATTTTGGTTTTTTGAGGTTTACTTGTTGTGTAGTAGTAGTAGATGATATTGGGGTTTAGTTTGATTTGATTTGAGGCTGGGTGACTGGGGGAGCAGCAGAAGGAGCAGGGTTTGATTCAAGTTTTAAGGGGTTTAATAATTATTTTTAGGTTCTTTGGATATTTTCTGGTTCATTTTGGCTTTTTGAAGGTTTGTTGTTGTTGTATAGTAGGCAGGTGATATTGGGGTTTAGTTTGATTTGATTTGAGGCTGGATAGTGACTCGGGGAGCAGGAGAAAGAGCAGGGTTTGATTTGAGTTTTAAGTGTTTTAATATTTATTTTTAGGTTCTTTGCATATTTTCTGGTTTGTTTTTTTTTTTGAGGTTTATTTGTTGTTGTGTAGTAGGTAGCTGATATTAGGTTTTAGTTTGATTTGATTTGAGGCTGGGTAGTGCCTGGGCAAGCAGGAAAAGGAGCAGGGCTTGATTCGAGTTTTAAGGGATTTAATAATTACTTTTAGGTTCTTTGGATATTTTCTGGTTTATTTTGGGTTTTTAAGGTTTACTTGTTGTGTAGTAGTTGATGATATTGGGGTTTAGTTTGATTTGATTTGAGGCTGGGTAGTGACTGGAGGAGCAGGAGAAAGAGCAGGGTTTGATTCAAGTTTTAAGGGGTTTAATAATTATTTTTTAGGTTCTTTGGATATTTTGTGGTTCATTTTGGTTTTTTGTAGGTAGATGATACTGGATTTTAGTTTGATTTGAGTTAGTGATGTGGGGAGAGCTTTGATTGGGTTTTTTGGGGTTTCTTTTGTAAGAGAATTTAAATTCTGGGATTTGGGGGTTTTTTAGTGGAATTTTATAACACAATTATTTGGGGGGTATTTTGATAAGTTGATAAATTCGTTGAGTTATATACCAGGGCACCAATACTATATTATTTGTTATATAAATATACTGTTATACAAATATACTAGGTTTTAGTTTCATTTGAGTTAGTGATGTGGGGAGAGGTTTGATTGGGTTTTTTGGGGGTTTTTTTGTAAGAGAATTTAAATTCTGGGATTTGGGGGTTTTTTAGTGGTATTTTATAACAAAATTATTTGGGGCTATTTTGATAAGTTGATAAATTAGTTGAGCTGTATACCCGGGGCACCAATATTATATTATTTGTTATACACTGGGGCACCAATTTGTGTGAAAAATCCCTTTTCTAACTCAGAGACGGGGTTTTTGAGAGGCATTTTTAAAGGTATCATTCCATTTCCAGTCTCATGTGAAGGGTGAGACTGTACAGATGTTATAATTCACTCCATCACAATCAGAAGCCAAATTATTTCCCAATTACCACACATTTTAAGTGTTTTTTAGCCCACCAGCTTCTACCACACAACGTTGTTAATGCTTATAACACTGATCCCCTGTTATCCTACCCCATGAGGGTTTGGTACAATTCAGCTTTGACAGCTCCAGTTCTCCAAAATATCCTGGTCTGTTTGCAAAGCCATGGTTTGAAACTTGTTTCCAGTTCAGTTTCTCTCTCAGCAATGTCTGTGCTACCCCATGGCCCTTCTCAGTCAGCTTGGGGTTTTCCACCATTTTCCACACATCTCAGAAAAGTTTTTCCTGTCCCTTCCTTAAATTCTGGCCCGTGGCAGAGAAATCCTCTCTCTCCACCCTGATCCTTCCTCTGGGATCAGCTCCACCTCCAGCTCCTGGCCGTGGATGCTCCATCTGGGAAACGCTTGAGCTGCTTGAGAAACATCCCCAAATTCCTCCTGTCTGTGGAGTTTATTCCCCCAAAACACCAAACCCCAAACCCAACCCTGGTGTCAGGAACCACCCCTGAAATGATCCAAGTGAGATAAAAAAAACAGATAAAAACCATGGAATCTCTGGTGCTGTGTCTGGTGAATGGAGCCATCAAACCCAGACAAAAAAAAAAAAAAAAAAAAAAAGAGAAAAAAAAACCCAGCCAAGGCTCCCAACATTCCTGAAATGTGCCTTTCAGCACGGATTTGTTTCTAAGTGAACCAATCCAAACAAGGGAGGGATGCAATTCTCAGCTGCAGCCCCTGGAAATGCTGTCCAGAGGGAGGGCATGGAGCAGCCTGTGGATTCCCTGCAGGAATTCCCAGGGATCAGCCCCAAAAACAGCCCCGGGACATTTGGAGAGCCCATCCCCACCCTGGGAAGAGCCAGCAGCTCCTGGGAATCCCAGAGCAGGGATGGTTTTGCTTTTCCAGCGTGGCATCCAGCTGCAGCCACCTTCTCCCCCTCCCAGCAGCTGCTCCATGCCCAGTTTGCCACCCCCAGGCCTCCAAAATTGCTCCCTGCTGCTCAAACAAACCAGGATTCCTGCCAGGAATCCCAGATTTTCACCCTTCAGCAGATGCAGGGTGGGGAAACGCCTGGATTTGCAGCCCAGCATTCCTGAGGCACCGAGAGTTGAGGAATTATTTCTACAGCAAAAGAAATTTTCTCCCCCATTTCCACCACCCCGATGTTTCCAGCTCTTTGGATCCCCCCCACATTCCCTGGAATCTCTCAGGTTGGATCAAGATTTGTATTATGGCATTCATGGAATAAAATTGAGTTGGTAACACGCACTGGTTGCATGCACAGTGTGGAGCTTCCACAAAAAACCAAGGAACATCCACCTTAATTCCTCAAATCTGAACCTGCTGCCAACCCAATTCTCAGCTGCACCACAGGAGGCTGAGCAGGATGGGCATGGAATAAAATTTTCATGGAATAAAATTGAGTTGGTAACATGCACAGTGTGGAGCTTCCATGAAAAACCAAGGAGCATCCAAGGAGTTAACCAAGTAACCAATTAACCAAGGAGTTAATTCCCAAACTCTGAACCTGCTGCCACCCAAACTCTCAGCTGCACCACAGGAGGCCGAGCAGGATGGGCATGGAATAAAATTTTCATGGAATAAAATTGAGTTGGTAATATGCACAGGTTGCATGCACAGTGTTGAGCTTCCATAAAAAAAGCAAGGAGCATCCACCTTAATTCCCAAACTCTGAACCTGCTGCCATCCCAATTCTCAGCTGCACCACAGGAGGCTGAGCAGGACTGTGAGGAAAAGCAGCCAAAATCCAGGAAATTTAGGCTGGATCTGAACTGCTGAGATTCTCCCTCAATTATCCAGCCCCAAACAATCCCTTGGACTCTTCCCATAAAGCCCCAGCTCAGCCCCAAATTTACCTCTTGGATTTCATCTGCTCCCGCAGCTTGCTGTACATCTCCAGCACTGGGGAAAGAAGGAAAACATATCCTGAGTTATAGAACCAAAAATGTGGATTCTGTTTCATCTGTTGAAAGAAGCTGGGGAGATGTTTTCCTTTATCTCTTGTAACTCTGGGGGGAGAGCGGTGGGTGCCTTCTGATAATGGGCCAGTGTGAGAATACACAAGGCACAGAGTTAAAATATTATTTTATTAAATAATAAAAAAAATTAATTAGCATAGCTGGTTTGATAACCAAGATGCCACGGGAGGAACAAACAGAACTCTGAAGATTACAGAAGATGGGATTAAACCTGCTTACAGGAAAAGAGGAAATTCAGTCAGACTCTGCAAGCAAAAGATGTTTTAAAATGTGTAAGTTGTCTGTATAACCTTTAACCAGATTATTGTAATGAAAAATTATTAACCTTCCTGAAATGGTCTATAAGCTTTTGGAAAATCTGAGTAAAATCGAATTCTGATCACAGAATCAGTCTGCCCATCTCTCCATCAATTGTCAATAGGGCAGATGTTCAAACCAGGTGGGGCAGTGTTTGTTATCTCTGTCACCTCCTGTCCTCCTTCCAGGGGATATCTGCTGCTAATGAGCCATTAAGGCTTATCTCCTGCTAATGGGTCATTAAGGGTTATCTCCTGTTAATGGGCCATGAAGGCTCAGCAGGGACAGGACACATTCCATCATCCCAGTGGGAGATGCTCCACCCAGTGGGGAGGAGCCAACCATTCCCACCTGGATAAAAACTGAGACTCAGGAACACCAGGGACTGGTTCCACTGGATTCCTGGAGACCCTTCTCACTCTTTTTTCTCTCAGGATCATCTCTGCCCCAACAGAACCACATCTGCCACTGCAGGAGGACTCACTGTGGGCTGCTCCCAACCCCCTGACCAACAGGGTGTCAGGTTGGAGCTCTGACTCTGTCAGGGTTTCTAGGATTGGTGTTTGTTTCCTTTTTACTACTACATTTTGTATTTTTTAATATTCCTAGTAAAGAACTGTTATTCCTATTCCCAAATCTTTGCCTGAAATCCCTGAATTGCAAAATTATAATTTGGAGGGGGTAAGGGGTTTCTTCACTCCAAGGGAAACTGCAGCTTTCCCTGGCAGATACCTGTCCTTCCAAACCAAGACAAGCACACAGCTGGGAATCCAAAAGGAAAAAAAGCAGCTCCAAAAAGGAAAGAAAAAACCAAAAAACAATAAAAGGGAATTGAAGCAAAGAGCTCCAAAAGTGAGGAGAGAGGGGAGGGAGGTTCCTCACCAGGCAGGCACAGCGTGAGTTTATCCACCGTGGCCGAGATGTTCCTCTGCTGCAGCCGGCACTGCCTCAGCTCCTCCATGGCCAGGATCAGCTGCAGGAACAGGAAAAGCTCCCTCAGGGCCAGCAAACACCCCTGGGTGCCTGCTGGAACCCTGGGCACTGTGGATTTCTGTGCTGCCAGGCACTGACCCCCAAGCAAACCCTGCATTCCACCTGAAACCTTGGAAAAGGCTCCCAAAATTGAGTGACAGCGCTGGGATTGTGGGTGTGTGGTTTGGATGGAAGTGTGTGACAGCACAGGGTGCAAAGCTCAGAGTTTAAGGGTTTAGAATACAGGAATATTTATAAAGCAAGGTGGAGGATTTAGGGCAGAGGCTGAGCCCTTCTTTTTCACCTCCTTCTCCATGGTCTGGGTGGTGTTTTGTAATTGGGTAGAAAAATCCACATGGCAGCCACGGGTGGTTGGGTATTGGGGTAAAAGTAAAAATAATTCAGGTGTCATTTCATAATTGGACAGTTTAACCTTAAAAAGCCTTTTAAAGACATAGAGACAGAGCAATTTTCACTTTGTTAGCCAGAACTCACAGCTTGTGAGACTGTAACAGAGATAAGAATTAATAAACATCTGAGTCTGAACACGAAACTGCATCTCTCAAGTGTTTAATCCCAAGTTTAACAGAGGAAAAGGAGGTAACAAACCCACAGGTGTCCATCCCAAGGGCAGGATGAGCCCAAACCCCACTCTGATAAGCACTGAGCTCAGGGTCAGGGCAGCTCCCAGCAATGGAACTTCCCTGAATTCCCTGGATTTCAACGGAGGGAGCAGCAAAACCAAAGGCATCAAAGTGGCCTTGGAGCACATCCTGTGCATTCCAAACCATCATTGCCCCTTCCCATTTCAGGCATCTCTCCCAAGTTCTCTGGTTCTCAAAGGTTGTTCCATCCCAGGGGATTCTCCTCATCCCAAAGTTAAAAGGGATTTCTCAGGGCTGAGGCTCCAGGAGAAATCCTGGGGATGTGGAAAAGGAGAAAACAAGGATACAGGGCTTGGCTGGACAGGGAATTTTCCTCATCCCAAAGCCAACAGGGATTTCTCAGGGCTGAAACCCCAAGAAAAAAAAAAACTGGGATGGGGACAAGGGAAAAATGAGGATACAAGGCCAGGTTGGAAAGGGAATTCTCACATCCCAAAATTAACAGGGATTATTCAGTTTTCAGGCTCCAGGAGAAAACCTGGGGATGTGGAAAAGGGGAAAACAAGGATCCAAGGAGGGAATTCTCACATCCCGAAGTTAACAGGGATTTCTCAGTGCTCAGGTTCCAGGAGAAATCCTGGGGATGGAGACAAGGGGAAAACAGGGATACAAGGCCAGGCTAGACAGGGAATTCTCACATCCCAAAGTTAACAGGGATTATTCAGTGTTCAGACTCCAGGAGAAAATCCTGGGGATGTGGAAAAGGGGAAAACAGGGATACAGGGCTTGGCTGGACAGGGAATTTTCCTCATTCCCAGTTCAAAGGGATTTCTCAGTGTTCAGACTCCAGGAGAAATCTTGGGGATGGAGACAAGGGGAAAAAAAGGCTCCAAGGCCAGGTTGGACAGGGAATTCTCCCTCCCATCCCAATCCAGGCTGTAATTCCAGGACTGGATCCATCACTTACTTCTTTCCCTTCGTTCTGCAGCTTCCGGTTGGTGTCGGTCACTTGGTTCTGCGGGGATGTTGGGAAAAAACACAAATCCCATCAATCAGGACAGACAAAGTGCCCATAAACACCAGCCCTCCCCACAGCTCCCATCCCATGGAAAAGCTGTTTATGGCTGATTTAACAGCCACTGCCCACGAGGGGACAAATCCAGGGATTTTCCTCTTTGCCATTGGAGAAAAGGGAGAGGCAACAGGAATTCATTCCGAGGCGTGGAAGCCTCAAAATGCTGGAGGTTTCAGGGATCTGGTTTGGAAAATTCCAGTTTTTCACCTGAGTGGGGGAGGAATTCATTGCCTTCCCCATCACCAAATAAATTCCATTAAGGTTTT
>JADMLD010001592.1:0-34737 GCA_017589585.1 Phylloscopus whistleri | reverse complement strand
CCCCATGTGGTGTCACCTGGTACTGCAGCCTGAGGTGGGGAAATTTGGGGAATTTGAGGTGTAAATTTGGGGAATTTGAGGAAAAAATTGAGGAATTTAAGGCAAAAAAATTGGGGATTTAAGGTAAAAAAGTGGGGAATTTTAGGTGTAAATTTGGGGGATTTCAGGTGTAAATTTGGGGGATTTGGGAAAAAAATTGGGAATTTAAGGCAAAGAAACCTGGGGATTTTGAGAAAAAAATTGGGTAATTTAAGGTAAAAAATTGGGGAATTTTCGGTGTAAATTTGTGGACTTTAAGGCAAAAAATTGGGGAATTTCAGGTGTAAATTTGGGGAATTTGGGACAAAAAATTGGGGAATTTTGGCAAAAAATTGGGAAATTTGAGGCATAAAAATGGGGAATTTGGGAAAAAAATTGGGGGATTTTAGAAAATTTTAGGGAAAAGTTGCAGAATTCTGGGAAAATTTGGGGAATTCTGGAAATATTAGTGAAAAAAAATTGGGAATTTTAGGAAAAACTGGGAAAAATTGGGAAATTTCAAGGAAATTTGGGAAATTCTGGGAATTTTGAGGGGAAAATGGGGAATTTTGAGAGATTTCATCCAAATTTGAGGGAATTTTTGGGGGAAAAATTAAAAATAGTTGATTTTTTATGTAATTGGTGGTTTTTTTCTCCCCAGGGTCAGGATCTGCTGGAACTGCGCCGCCACGTCCACGAGAATTCCGTGGATTTTTTGGCCGTCAAGACTTTGATCCAACGAGTTTTTGCTCCTTGCAAATGCCTGGAAATCCACGGAAAAACCCAGGAAAATTCCCAGGTTGGAATTTTAATAAATTCAAAAAAAAAAATTTGGGATTTTTAATGAGAAAAAAATGGGAATTTTGGGGTTTTTTCCTGCAGGAAATCCCAGAATTCCCAGAAAATTCCCGGATTTGCCGCGGCCACGAGCGCGCCGTCCCCGTCCAGGAGTTGGTGGAAGCTTTGGATCTTCGGGAAGAAGGTGAAAATTTTGATTTTCCCAATATTTCCCCAAGAATTTTCCCAATTTTACCCCAAATTTTCCCAATTTTTTCCTCAAATTTTTTCCCAATTTTCCCCCTGAATTTTTCCCAATTTTTCTCCAAATTCTTCCAGAATTTCCCTCAAATTTTTCACCCAAATTTTCCCAATTTTGTCCCAATTTTTCCCAAATTTTCTCCCAATTTTCTCCCATTTTTATCCAAATTTTTCCCCCAAATCCCACAAATTTTACCCAATTTTCCCCCAAATTTCTCCCCATTATTTCCCCAAATTTTTCCCAATTTTTCCACAAATTATTCCCCAATTTCTCCCAAATTTTCCCCAGAATTCTCCAAATTTTCCCCCAAATTCCCCAAATTTTTTCCCATTTTCCCCCAAATTTTTCCCATTTTTTCCCTGATTTTTCCCCCAATTTTTCCCCATTTTTTCCCAAACTTTCCCCATTTTTTCCCCCCCAGGCATTGAGACGCTGCTGACGCTGCTGGAGCTGCTCCCGGTGGTGCCGTCCCGGTGCCACCAAATCTTTCCCAATTTTTCCCCCAAATTTTCTCCATTTTTTCCCACATTTCTTTACCCAGTTTTCCCCCAAATTTATCCCAATTTTCCTCCAAATTTTTCCCAATTTTCTCCCATTTTTTCCCTGATTTTTCCCCAATTTTTTCCAAAAATTTCCCAATTTTCTACCAAATTTTTCCCCCAAACCCTCAATTTTCCCCCAAATTTCTCCCAAAATTCCCCCAATTTTTTCCCAATTTCCCCCTCAAATTTTCCCAGAACTTTCCAATTTTTCCCCCAATTTTTTTTGATTTTTCCCTTTTTTCCCCCAAAATTTTTCCCAATTTTCCCTGAATTTTTCCCATTTTTCTCCAAATTTTCTTGATTTTTTCCCCTTTTTTTCCCCAAATTTTTCCCAATTTTCCTCCAATTTTTTTCCCCAAATTTCCCTGATTTTTTCCCATTTTCCCCCAAATTTCTCCCAAATTTCCCGATTTTTTCCCCATTTTTCCCCCCAATTTTTCCCCATTTCTTCCCCAATTTTTTCCCAGAATTTTCCCAAATTTGCCCCAAATTTTCCCCCAATTTTTTCCTAATTTTTCCCCAAATTATTCCAAAATTTTCCCTATTTTACCCCCAAATTTTTTGATTTTTTTCACCGTTTTTTCCCCAATTTTTCTCCAATTTTTCCCCAATTTTTCCCAGAATTTTCCCAACTTTCCCCCAATTTTTCCCCAAATTTTTCCTATTTTTTCCCAAATTTCCCCAATTTTTCCCGAACTTTTCCCCATTTTCCCCCCGCAGGCATTGAGACGCTGCTGACGCTGCTGGAGCTGCACCCGGGGCGGCTCCTGGAGCTGCTCCCGGCGGTGCCGTCCCGGTGCCGCCTCAGGGTCCCCGGCAACGCCCGGCAGCGACTGCGGGAAACGGCGGCCAGGTGAGCGTTCCCAAAAATTCCTGGAATTCCCAAAATTTTGGGCAGGAAATGGGGAAAAATGTGGAAAAAATTGGGGGGAAAATTGGGGAAAATCAGGGAAAAATTTGGGATAAAATGAGGAAAAAATTGGAGGAAGAATTGGGGGAAATCAGGAAAAGATCGAGAAAAATCAGGAGAAAATGGGGGGAAAATGGGGAAATTCAAGAAAAAAATTGGGGAAAAATTGGGGAAAATCAGGAAAAAATGGGAAGAAATCAGGAAAAAATTGGAGGGAAAAGTTGGGGAAAATCAGGAAAAAATGAGGGGAAAAATTTGGGAAATTCAGGGAAAAAAATGGGGAAAATTAGGAGAAAAACTGAGGAAAAATGAGGAAAAATTTGAGAAAAAAAACAGGAAGAAGGTGGGGAAAATCAGGAAAAAAATCGGGGAAATTAGGAAAAAAATTGGGGGAAAATGGAGAAAATCAGAAAAAAATTGGGGGAAATTAGGAAAAAAATTGGGGAAATTTGGGAAAAAAATTGAAAATGTGGGGAAAATTAGGAAAAAAAATTGGAGAAAGAATTGGGGAAAGTCAGGAAAAAAAATTCGGGAAAAAATTTGGGGAAAATCAGGAAAAAAATGGGGAAAAGATTGGGAAAGATTGGGGAAAATCAGGAAAAAAATTGGGGAAAATCAGGAAAATTTTGGGAAGAATTGGGGGGAAAAATTGGGGAAAATTACGAAAAAATTTCAGGAAAAAATTGGGGAAAATCAGGAGAAAAATTGGGGGAAATCAGGAAAGTTTCGGGAAAACCAGGAAAAAAATTGGGGGAAAATTGGGGAAATCACAAATAATTTGGGAAAATGAGAAAAAAAAATGGGGCAAAAATTGGGGAAAATCAGGGAAAAAATTGGAGGAAAAATTGGGGGGCAAATTGGAAAAAAATGGGGGAAATCGGGGAAAAAATGGGGGGAAATTGGTAAATTCTGGAAAAATATGGGGAGAATTTGAGGGGATTTAAGAGAAAATTTTGGGAAAATCAGGGAAAAAAATTTGGAAAAATTAGGGAAAATGAGGAAAAAATTTGGGGGGAAAATGAGAGGAAAAATTGGGGAAAATAAGGAAAGAAATTGGGAGAAATCAGGAAAAAAATTCAGGAAGAAGTTGGGGAAAATGAGGAAAAAATTTGGAGAAAAAATTAGGGAAAATCAGGAAAAAAATTGGGAAAAAATGGGGAAAAGTTGGGGAAAATCAGGAAAAATTTGGGGGGGGGAAATTGAGGAAAATGGCAAAAAATTGGGAAAATTAGGAAAAAATTAAAGGGATTGGAGAAAAACAGGAAAAAATGGGAAATGAGGAAGAAAATTGGGGAAAAGTTGGGGAAATCCAGAGAAAAATTAAAGGAAAAATGGGGGAAAATGAGAAAAACATGGAGAAAAATAAGGAAAAAATGGGGGGAAAACTGGGGAAAAAAATTGGAAATCAGGAAAAAAATGGGAGGAAAATCTTGGAAAATCAGGAAAAAATTCGGGAAAAATTGGGGAAAATGAGGAAAAAAATGGGGGAAAATCAGGAAAAATTTGGAAAAAAGTTTGGGAAAATCCCGTAAATTCTGAGGGGATTTGGGTTTTCCCGGCGCAGCTGCCCCCCCTTGGGATTCCTGCTGGCTCGGGGTCCCTCGGGAATTTCGGGAATTCCGGGGACGTTGGAGTTCGACGCCGTCGCCCTGAGCGACTCCATGGGCTGGGAGCTCCGGGATGTGCGGAGGAGCCTGAGCGGGGCCAGAGGTGAGAGAAATTCGGGAATTTGGGGATTTTCTGGGAATTTGGGGGATTTGGGGAGAATTTGGGGAATTTTGGGGGAAATTCAGGGAATTTTGGGAGAATTTTGAGGGGATTTTTACGAAATTTTGGGGGAACTTTGAGGGAATTTGGGGGAATTTTTAGGGAATTCTGGGGGAATTTTTAGGGAATTCTGGGGGAATTTTTAGGGAATTCTGGGGATTTTGGGGGAATTTTGAGGGAATTCTGGGGAGATTTGGGGAATTCCAGGAATTTTGAGGGAATTCTGGGAACTTTCAGGGAATTCTGGGAGAATTTTCACAGAATTTTTGGAATCTTTGGGAGAATTTTGGGAGAATTCAGGGAAATTTGGGGGAATCCTGGGAATTTTGAGGGAATTGAGGGAATTTGGGGGAATTTGGGAATTTTCTGGGAATTCTTTGGGAATTTTTTTGAATTCTTTAGGAATTCTTTGGGAATTTTTTGGGAATTCCCTGGGAATTTTGGGGGGAATTCTTTGGGAATTTTCTGGGAATTCTTTGGGAATTTTTTCAGAATTTTTGGGGAATTTTCTGGGAATTCCCTGGGGATTTTCTGGGAATTCTTGGGGATTTTCTGGGAATTTTTTTGGAATCCTCTGCAAATTCTTTGGGAATTTTCTCAGAATTCTTTGGAATTTCCTGGGAATTTTCTGGGAATTCTTTTGGAATTTTTTCAGGATTTTTGGGAATTGTCTGGGAATTTTTGGGGAATTTTCTTTGGAATTCTTCAGGAACTTCTTGGGATTTTGTTGGGAATTCTCTGGGAATTCTTTGGGATTTTTTGGGAATTCTCTGGGAATTCTTTGGGATTTTTTGGGATTTCCATCCCCCCCTCCCCACAGGCAGCATCCCGGGGCTCCAGCTGGAATTCCGGGAATTCTCCTTCCATTTCCGTTCCTACGGAGACCTGACCCCCCGGGAATTGGATTCCCTGGCCGAGTTCCTGCACTGCCGGGTGCTCCGGAGGGAGCGGGCGGAGCTGCGGCGCCTCCAGCGCTGCTTCCGGACCTTCCACAGGTGAGAATTCCCAAAATTCCCAAAAAATCCTGAAATTCCTAAGATTTCACAGCAAATCCCAAGATTTTCCCCAAGTTTTCCTCATTTTCTCCCAATTTTCTCCCATTTTTTCCCCCGAATTTTCTTAATTTTTCTCCAGTTTTTCCCCAAAATTTTCCCAGAATTTTCCAATTTTTCACCCAAATTTTCCAATTTTTCCTCCAAAATTTTCCCCAAATCTCCAAATTTTCCACAATATTCTCCAAAATTTTCCCCAATTTCTCCCGATTTTTCCCCAATTTTTTCCCATTTTCCCCAAAATTTTCTTCATTTTTCCCAATTTTTCCCCAAAATTTTCCCAGAATTTTCCAATCTTTCTCCCAATTTTTTCCCCCAAATTTTCTTTATTTTCCCACCAAATTTTTCCCAATTTTCTCCCAATTTTTTCCCATTTTTCCCCCGAATTTTCCAATTTTTCCCCCAATTTTTCCCAATTCTTCCCATTTTTTCCCCAAATTTTCCTCAAATTTTTCCCAATTTTCTCTATTTCTCCCAAACTTTCCCCACATTTTTCCTGTTTTTTCCCACATATTTTTTCCCGGTTTTCCCCCAAATTTTCCCCATTTTCTCCCAAATGATTCCCAATTTTTTTCCCATTTTTTTCCATTTTCCCCCCAAATTTGCTCGATTTTTCCCCCAATTTTCTCCCAATTTTTTCCCATTTTTCCCCAGAATTTTCCAATTTTTTCCCAAATTTTTCCCCAAATTTTTCCAAATTTTCTCCATTTCTCCCAAACTTCCCCAAATTTTTCCTGGTTTTTCCCCCTTATTTTTCCCCTATTTTTCCCAATTTTTTCGTAATCTCCCCCAAAATTTTCCCCATTTTTTCCCAATTTTCCCCAAATTTCCCCCAAATTTTTCCCAATTTTTTCTCATTTTTTCCCAAAATTTTTCCCCACTTTCTCCATTTTTCCCGGATTTTCCCCAAATTTTTCGCAATTTTTCCCCCAAATTTTTTCCTTGAATTCCTTGAAAATTCTTCAGGATTTATGGGAAAGTTCGATAATTCCTTTTGAAAATCCCAAAAATTCTTGAGAGAGTCCCCAAAATTTCACAGGAAATCCTGAAATTTGAGTGAAAAATTGAGGAAAATCAGAAAAAAAATGGGGGGGAAATTGGGGAAAATCAGGAAAAAAATTGGGGGAGAAAATCAGGAGAAAAAAAATTGGGAAAAAATTGGGGAAAATCAGGAAAAAGGGAAAAATTTGAGAGAAAATTTGGGGGGAAAAATTGAGGAAAATCAGGAAAATTCTAAAAAAACCCCAAAAATCCCAAAAATTTCCCACAATGCCTCAAAAATTTTTTGGAAAATTCCCAAATTCTTGAAAAATTCCCAGAATTCCTTGAAAATTCCCAAAATTCCTTAAAAATTCCTGGAATTCCAGCGTGGTGTCCCCCGGCTGTGCCCCCGAGGCCGTGGAGCGGCGGCTCCGGGAGCGGCTCCGGGAATTCTTGGAGGAGGAAACGACGGAAACAGACGGGGAGGAGCCGGAAATGGAGCCTGGGATGGAACCGGTGAGAGGGGAAATTTGGGAATTTGGGGAAATTTTGGGTGAAATTTGGGGAAAAGGGGAAAATTTGGGAAAATTTTGGGCACTTTTGCGAAAAATTGGGGAAAATTTGGGGGAATTCTGGGGGAAAAATGGGGAAATTTGGGAGGAAATTTGGGGAAATTTGGAGGAAAATTGGAAAATTGGGGAAATTTGGGAGAAAATTTGGAATAATTTGGGGGAAATGGGGAAATTTGGGAAAATTTGGGGAAAAATTTGAGATAATTTGGGGAAAGTTTGGGAGAAAATTGGGGAAGTTTGGGGGAATTTTGGAGGAAAAATGGGAAATTTGGGGGGAATTTGGAAAAAAATTGGGGGAATTCGGGAAAATTTGGGAAAAATTGGGAAAATTTGGGGGAAAATTGGGAAATTTGGGGGAAAATGGGAAAAAATTGAGGAAAAAATCAGGAAAATTTGGGGAAAAATTGGGGAAAATTGGGGGAAAATTAGGAGAAAGATTGGGAAAATTTGGGAAAAAATGGGAGAATTTGGGAAATGGGAAGAATTTTGAAGAAAATTCGGGGGGGAATGGGGAAAATTTGGGAGAAAATTGGGGAAAGTTTGGGGGAATTTTGGAGGAAAAATGGGAAATTTGGGGGAAATTTGGGAAAAATTGGGGAAGTTTGGGGGAAAATGGGAGGGAAATTTGGGGAAAATTTGAGAAAATTTGGGAAAAACGAGAAAATTTGAGGGGGAAATGGGAAAATTTTGGGGGAAATGGGAAAACTTGGGGTGAAATGGGAAAATTTGGGGGAAAATGGGAAAATTTGGGGAAAATTTTGGAATAATTTGGGGAATTCAGGAAAACTTTGGGGCAAATTGGGAAAAATTGGGAAAACGGGAAAAAATTGGACAAGTTTGGGAAAAAAAATGGGAAAATTGGGGAAAAAATGGGGAATTTGGGGAAATTTGGGAAAAAAATTGGGAAATTTGGGGGAAATTTTTAGGGAAAAATGGGAAAATTGGGGAAAATTTTGGGGGTTTGCGGGAAAATTGGGGAAAATTTGAAAATTTTGGGTGAGAATTTCTGGTTTTTCCCCATTTGAAGGAGGAGGAGGAGCAAACCCGAGCTGAGATCCGGAAGTTTCTCGCCGCCTACCCGGAGGAGCAATTCACGGGCAGAGCCGTGGCCAGGATCTTCCATGGCATTGGTGAGGGGCTGTTCCCAAAAATCCAACCCCAAAATTCCTGAAAATCCAATCCCAAATCCCTAAAAATCCAACCCTGAATTCCTAAAATCCAGCCCAAAATTCCAAAAAAAAATCCAATCCTAAAACCCCAAAAATTCAGCCCCAAAAATCCAGTCCTAAATTCCAAAAATATCCAACTCAAAATTCCTAAAATCCAACCCTAAATTCCCAAAAATCCAACCCCAAATCCCAAAAAAATCCAGCCCAAAATTCAAAAAAAAATTCCAATCTTAAAACCCCCAAAATCCAATCCCAAAATTCCCCAAAATCCAGCCCGAAATTCCCAAAAATCCAATCCCAAATTCCCAAAAATTCAATCCTGAAACCCCCAAAATCCATTCCCAAATCCCTGAAAATCCAACCCCGAATTCCCAAAAATCCAATGTCAAATCCCCTAAAAATCCAACCCCAAATCTCCAAAATCCAGCTCAAAATTCCCAAAATTCCAACCTAGAATTCCCAAAAATTCAGCCCCAAATTCCCAAAAATCCAACCCCAAATCCTCAAAATTCCAACCCAAAATTCCCAAAAATCCAATCCCAAATTCCCAAAAATCCAACCCCAAACACCCGAATCCCAAAAACCCCAAAATTCCAATTGGGGATTTGGGTTGGATTTTTGGGAATTTGGGAATCTGGGGTTGGGATTTTTGGGAATTTGGGATTGGAATTTGGGATTTGGGGATTTGGGATTGGGAATTTTGGGAATTTGGGATTGGGAATTTTGGGACTCTCGAATTGGATTTTTGGGAATTTGGGAGTTTGGGATTGGATATGGAGGATTTGGGAATTTGGGATGGGATTTTTGGGGAGTTTGGGATTGGAATTTTGGGAATTTCGGAATCTGGGATTGGATTTTGGGGAATCTGGGATTGGATTTTGGGAGTTTGGGATTGGATTTTTTGGGAATTTCAGGAATTTGGGATTGGGATTTTTGGGAGTCTGGGACTGGAAATTTGGGGATTTGGGAGTGGAATTTTGGGAATTTCAGATTTGGGAGTCGAATCGTGTTTGGGAATCTGGGATTGGGATTTTTGGGGAATTTGGGGAATTTGGTCTTTGATTTTTTGGGAATTTGGGATTGAAATTTGGGGGATCTGGGATTGGGTTTTTTGGGAATTTGGGATTGGAATTTTGGGAGTCTGGGGTTGGAATTTTGGGGAATCAGGGACTGGAATTGGGAATTTGGGATTGGAATTTTCGTCGATGTGGGACCAAAATTTTGGTAATTTGGGATTGGAATTTCGGGGAATCTGGGATTGAATTTTTTGGGACTCTGGGATTGGAATTTCTGGGAATTCCCAGATCCCAATCCCATTGTTTCCCCCCCCACCAGGCTCCCCCCGGTTCCCCGCGCGCATTTTCGGCCGTGATCGGCGCTTCTGGAGGCGCCTCCTGGGCCTGGAATTCCGCAGCCTGGCCCGCCTGGCGTCCCAGGAAATCCTGGCCTGGAGGTGACGGAAAAATCGGGAAAATCCCGGGAAAAATCAGGAATTCCGTCGGGAAAACAGCGGGAATTTCACTGCAAGAGGCAGAGAAATTTGGGATTTTATTGGGAATTTTTGGGGATTTTTTTATGGATTTTATTGGGATTTTTATGGATTTATTGGGATTTTATCCGGGAATTAATAAAGAAATGGAAAAAATTTGGAGTTTTGAGTGGTTTTGTTTGGGATTTTTTTATGGATTTTATTGGGGTTTTTGTTTGGATTTTTATCAAGATTTTATCAGATTTTATTGGGATTTTATTGGGATTTTTTATGGATTTTTATCAGGACTTTATTGGGATTTAATTTGTGGAATTAACCAAGAAAATCCTTGGATTTCAAACTTGGAGTCGTTTTTCCCTAAAAAAAAATTGGGAAAATCCTAAAAAAACGGGGAAAATCCTAAAAAAACAGGGAAAATCCTAAAAAAACAGGGAAAATTTTGGATTTCCTCGAGAATTCCGGGTTCTACCCTTGGGAATTTTGTCCTGGAAAATGGATTTGGATGCTGGAATTCGGATTTATTCCTGGAAAAGGCGATTTTATCCAGGAAAAAAATAAAAACCCAAAAAATTTCGTGTTTGCCAAAGGAGTTTTATTGCTGGAAATTGGGATTTTGGTCCCGGAAAAATGAGTTTTGATCCCTGGGGTTTGTCACAAATCCCAATCCCAGATTCCAATTCCCAAAAATCCCAATCCCAAATTCCCAAAATTCCAATCCCAAATTCCCAAAAATCCCAATCCCAAATGGCAAATTCCGATCCCAGATTCCCAAATCCCCAAAAATCCAACCCCAGACTCCAAAAATGTTTGGGAATCTGGGATTGGGATTTGGGGATTCTGGGATTGAATTGGGGAAATTGGGATTTGGGGTCTGGGATTGGGATATTTGGGAATTTGGGGTTGGAATTTTGAGGAGTCTGGGGCTGGAATTTTTGGGGAATCTGGGAAGTCCAGATTGGAACCCCAATCCCAGATTCCCAAACTCCCAAATCCCCAAAAAATCCAATCCCAGATTCCCAAAATTCCAAACCCAAATTCCCAAAAACCCCAATCCCAGACCAAAAAATCCCAATCCCAAATTCCAAAATTCCCAAAAATCCAATCCCAGACCCAAAATCCCAATCCCAGATTCCCCAAAAAAAATCCAATCCCAGATTCCCAAATTTGCTTCCAGAGTCCAAAAAATCCCAATCCCAGATACCCAAATTCCCAAAATTCCAACTCCAAATTCCCCAAAAATCCCAATCCCAGACCCCAAAATCCAATCCCAAACTCCCAAAATTCCAACCCCAGATTCCCCCCCAAAAAAAGTCCAATCCAAAATTCCCAAGTTCCCAAAAATCCAGTTCCAGATTCCCAAAATTGCCACCCCAAATTCCCAAAAATCCAATCTCAGATCCCAAAATCCCAACTCCAGATTCCCAAATTCCCAAAAATCCAATTCCAGATTCCCAAAATTCCAACTCCAAACTCCCCAAATTCCCAATCCCAGACCCCCAATCCCGTCCGAACCTCCGAACAAAACCCCAAACCCCCCAAAAACCGGGACAATCCCGGTGCCGTGGGAATTCCCGAGTTTCCCGGCCGATCCCGGGGGCGGGGCCGGGAATTCCCGAGGTTTTTCCGGGAGGCTCCGGAGCCGCTGCCCCGGCGCTCCCGGGGGGCTCCGGCTCAGGAGAATTCCCGCAGGAATTGGGCGTGGAAGCGGCGCAGGAGCAGCAGCGCCCGCTCCAGCAGCGGCGCCGGCAGCAGCAGGGACAGCCTGGGGACAGCGCCGGAATTCCCGAATCCACAATTCCCAGAGCGCCCGGGGATGGAATTCCCAAATCCCGAATTCCAAAATCCCCAATTCCCAGAGTGCCCGGGGATGGAATTCCCGAATTCCCAAAGTGCCCAGAGCCCCAAATCCCAAAATTTCCAAAATCCCCAAAGCCCCAAATCCCAAAGTTCCCAAATCCTGAAATTCCCAAAGCCCAAAGTCCCCAAAGCCCAGAATTCCCAAAGTCCCCAAAGCCCAAAAATCCCACATCCCAAAGGCCCCAAATCCTGGAATTCCCAAAGCCCAAAGTCCCAAATCCCAAAATTCCCAAAGTACCCAAATCCCGAAATTCCCAAATTCCCCGAGCGCCCAGAGCCCGGAATTCCCAAACCCCAAATTTCCAAAGTGCCCAGAGCCCCAATTCCCAAATTCCCAAATCCCAAATTCTCAGAGTGCCCAGAGCCCAGAATTCCCAAATCCCAAAATTCCCAAATCCCCCAAATCCCAAAGTCCCCAAAGCCCAGAATTCCCAAAGTCCCCAAAATCCCAAAAATCCTGAAATTCCCAAATCCCCAAAAAGTCCCCAAATCCCAAAATTCCTAAAGCCCAAAGTTCCCAAATCCCAACACCCAACATCCCAAAGTCCAAGACCCAACACCCAAAATCCCAACGATCCCAAAATCCCAACGTCCAAACTCCCCAACACCCCGAAAGCCCAGCACCCCAAAATTCCAGCATCCCACAGCCCAAACCCCAAAATCCCCAAATCCCCAAATCCCAACATTCAACAGCCCCAAATCCAAAACCCTCACCCCAAATCCCAACACCCCAAAATCCCAAATCCAACACCCAGCTCTGATAGACATCCCAAAATCCCCAAATCCAATATCCCAAAATCCCAACATCCCAAAATCCAAAATCCCAACATCCAACGCTCCAAACCCAACATCCCACAATCCCAAAATCCCAACATCCCAATGTGCAACATCCCAAAATCCCAACACAGCTCCCCAAAATCCCAACATCCAACAGCCCCAAATCCAAAATCCAACATCCAAAATCCCAACCGGCAACAGCCCAAAATCCCAAAATCCCAGAGTCCCAACATCCAGGAAGCCCCAAATCTCCAAATCCCAACATTCAACATCCCAAAGTCCAAGACCCAACACCCAAAATCCCAACGATCCCAATGTCCCAAAATCCAACATCCCAACTCCCCAACACCCCAAAATCCCAACATCCAAACCCAACGTTCAACATCCCCAAATCCAAAACCCAACATCCCAAAATCCCAACATCCTGAAATCCCAACACCCCAAAACCCAAAATCCCAAAATCCCACAGCCCAACACCCCAAAATCCCAGAATCCCCAAATCCCAACATACCAAACCCCCAATGCCCAACATCCAAAATCCCAACACCCCAAGATCTCCAAATCCCAAAATCAAAAAATCCCAACAATCCCTAAATCCCAACACCACAAAATCCCAACACCCAACATCCATAAATCCCCAAATCCCTAAATGCCAAAACCCCAAAATCCCAATATCCCAACACCCCCAAATCCCAAATTCCCAGGACCCAACACCCAACATCTGGAAATCCTAAAATCCCCAAATCCCCAAATCCCAAAACCCCAACATCTGGAAATCCCAAAAATCTCAAAATCCCCAAATCCCAACAAACACCCAACACCCAACCCCCCCCCTCAGCCCCGACCGTCCCCCACCCCGGCAGCGTCCCCGATGTCCCCTCAATGTCCCCCCAATGTCCCCTCAATGTCCCCAGTGTCCCCCCCACGTCCCCCAGTGTCCCCGATGTCCCCATATCCCCCAATGTCCCCCCTGGTGTCCCCGATGTCCCCATATCCCCCGATGTCCCCGATGTCCCCCCATGCCCCGTCCATGTCCCTCCATGTCCCCAATGTCCCCAGTGTCCCCAGCATCCTCCATGTCCCCCGATGTCCCCAGTGCACCCCCGCTGTCCCTGTACCCCAGGTGTCCCCAGGGTCCCCAATGTCCCCATACCCCAGGTGTCCCCATATCCCCCAATGTCCCTCCCAGTGTCCCCAGTGTCCCCAATGCCCCCCCAGCCCCAATGTCCCCCCATATCCTTCCTGTCCCCCATGTCCCCAAAGTCCCCGTCCCCCATTTCCCTCCCATCTCCCCAACGTCCCCACAATGTCCCCGCTGTCCCCGTACCCCAGGTGTCCCCAATGTCCCCATATCCCCCAGAGTCCCTGGTGTCCCCAACGCCTCCCCCCATATCCCCTCAATGTCCCCTCAATGTCCCCCCCTGTCTCCAGTGTCCCTCCCATGTCCCCACTGTGTCCCTGTACCCCAGGTGTCCCCAGTGTCCCCATATCCCCCCATGTCCCCAAGGTCCCTCACCCCAATATCCCCAATGTCCCCTCAATGTCCCCAATGTCCCCTTGTGCCCCTTGTCCTCAATATCCCTCCCATGTCCCCGATGTCCCTCCCATGTCCCCATATTCCCAATGTCCCCAATGTCCCCGCTGTCCCCGTACCCCAATGTCCCCAATGTCCCCAGGTGTCCCCGCTGTCCCCGCTGTCCCCGCGGTTACCCGAGGTGGCCGCTGTCCCCGCCCAGCCCGAAGTGGCTCCCCGGTGTCACCAGCAGCCCCGTGGCCTCCCGCAGCTTCCGGCAGAAGAAGACGTCGGGCTGCAGGCCCAGCGCCTGCCCGGGGGACGCGGCGGCTGGGACACGGGGACACCGCGCTGGCCTTGTCCCCGGGCTGTCCCCGTGTGCCCGGAGTGTCCCCAGGCTGTCCCCAGGGTGTCCGGGGTGTCCCCAGGGTGTCCCCGGGGTGTCCCCAAAGTGCTACCTCCATGTCCCCCCTCCCGCAGTGCCCAGTGTCCCTGGGGTGGCTCCTGACCCCAGGGTGTCCCCAAGGCTGTCCCCGTGGCCCCGAGGTGTCCCCGGGGTGTCCCCAGGGTGCCACCTCCATGTCCCCCCTCCCGCAGTGCCCCGTGGCCCTGGGGTGGCTCCTGTCCCCAAGGATGTCCCCAAGGCTGTCCCCGTGTCCCCACCCCGCAGGGCCGTGTCCCCGTTCCCGCTCTCCCCCATTCCCAGCCCCGCTCCCGTCCCCCGCTGTGTCCCTGTCCCTGTCGCTGTCCCTGTCCCCATCCCTGTCCCCATCCCCATCCCTGTCCCTGTCCCCAGTGTGTCCCTGTCCCCATCCCTGTCGCTGTCCCCATCCCTGTCCCCGTCCCTGTCCCCGTCCCTGTCCCCATCCCTGTCCCCATCCCTGTCCCCGTCCCGGTCCCCCGGGGCTCACCCGGGCCTGGCTCCGGGCTCGGGCCGGGATCCGCACTCGGGGGAGGGCGCGGGGCCCCCCGGCCGGGGGCGCGCACCGGATCCCGGGGGCGCGGCCCAGCCCCCGCTGCAGCCGCCGGGCGTTGGCGGCCAGGGCGCGGCGCAGGGAGCGGCGGTGCTGGGACGGGAGAGAACGGGATAACAACGGGATAACGGGATTGATGGGATTGATGGGGTTATGGGATTGATGGGATTGGGGTCACGGGAGCGTGGCAAAGGGAGTGGCGGTGCTGGAACGGGATAACAACGGGATAACAACGGGATAATGGGATTGATGGGGTTATGGGATTGATGGGATTGGGGTAACGGGAGCGCAGTGCAGGGACCGGCGGTGCTGGGAACGGGATTGATGGGATTGATGAGACTGATGTGATTGATGGGATAATGGGATTCCGGCACAGGGACCGGCGGTGCTGGGGGAACAGCGGGATAACAACAGGATAACAACAGGATAACAACAGGATAATGGGATTGGGGTAATGGGACTGGGGTAATGGGATTGATGGGGTTGGGGTCATGGGTTAACGGGGTAATGGGATTGGGGTAACGGGATAATGGGATTGATGGGATTGGGGTAATGGGATTGGATAATGGGATTGGGATAACGGGATTCCAGCACAGGGACTCGCGGTGCTGGGAATGGGAACGGAGAGAGAGGGAGTGATGGGAGTTGTGGGGTTGGGGTAAAGGGATTGATGGGATTGATGGGATTGATGGGATTGATGGGATTGATGGGGTTGGATAATGGGGAAATAGGATCAGGAAATGGGGTTGGGATTTATGGGATTTATGGGATAGTGGGATTGGGGTTATGGGATTGATGGGATTGGGATAATGGGATTGGATAATGGGATTGGGGTATTGGGATTGATGGGATTGGGGTAATGAGACTGGATAATGGGATTGGGAAATGGGATAATGGGATTGGGGCAATGGGATTGGGAGTGATGGGGTTGGGATTTATGGGATAATGGGATTGGGATAATGGGATTGGGGCAATGGGATTGGGAGTGACGGGGTTAATGGGATAATGGGATTGCTGGGATTGGATAATGGGATCAGTGGGATCAGTGGGATCATGGGATGGGATTGGGATTGTGACTGCGATTGCCATTGGCATAAGGATAATGGGATAACGGGGTGGGGATTTATGGGATTGACGGGATTTATGGGATTGGATAATGGGGATAATGGGATTGGATAATGGGATTGGGGTCATGGGATTGGATAATGGGATTGGGATAATGGGGTAATGGGATTGGATAATGGGATTGGGATAATGGGATTGGGATTGATGGGATTGGGAGATTGGGATAATGGGATTGGGATAATGGGGTAATGGGATTGATGGGGTTGATGGGACTGGGGTAATGGGATTGGATAATGGGATTGGATAACGGGATTGGGATTGATGGGATTGGATAATGGGATTTATGGAATAATGGGATTGGGATTGATGAGGTTAATGGGATTATGGGAATGATGGGTAATGGGATAATGGGATAATGGGATTGGGATACTGGGATTGGATAATGGGATTGGATAATTGGTTTGGGATAATGGGATTGGGATAATGGGTTTGGGGTTGGGATTGGATAATGGGATTGATGGGATACTGGGATTGGGGTTGATGGGATAATGGGATTGGGATTTGTGGCATTTACGGGATGGGATGAGATGGAATGGAATTGATGGGATTTGGAGGATTTAGGGGGTTTTTGGGATTGATGGGATTGATGGGATGGGCTGAACTGGTCTGAACTGGGCTAAACTGGGCTGAACTGGGCTAAACTGGGCTGAACTGGGCTGAACTGGGCTGAACTGGGCTGAACTGGGCTGAACTGGTCTCTGGCACCCTTTCGAGCTCGCTGCTGATGGGGCTGTAGCGCCGGGGTGGCTGAACTGGGTTGAACTGGGATAAACTGGGACAAACTGGGCTGAACTGGGCTGAACTGGGCTAAACCTGGATGAACTTGGTTAAACTGGGATAACTCGGTTAAACTGGGCTGAACTGGTTTGTACTGGGCTGAACTGGTCCAGGCACCTTTTCCACCTCAGTGCTGGCAGGCTTGCAGGGCCAGAGCGGCTGAACTGGGACAAACTGGTCTGAACTGGTCTGAACTGGTCTGAACTGGTCCAGCACCTTCTGGATCTGGTTGCTGACGGGGTCCTGGGGGTCCGGGGGCTGCAGGAGGAGCTGGCCGGGCACGCTGGGCCGGGGCCACTAAACTGGGATAAACTGGGACAAACTGGGACAAACTGGTCTGAACTGGGATATACTGGTCTGAACTGGGCTGAACTGGGACAAACTGGGCATAAACTGGGCATAAACTGGTCTGAACTGGTCTCTGGCACCTTTTCGACCTCACTGCTCATGGGGTCGTAGGGCTGAACTGGGATGAACTGGGATGAACTGGGACAAAGTGGTCTAAAATGGGCTGAACTGGGCTAAGCCTGGCTGAACTTGGTTAAACTGGGATAAACTCAGTTAAACTGGGCTGAACTGGGCTGAACTGACTGGTCCCAGGCACCTTTTCCACCTTGGTGCTGGCAGGCTTGCAGGGCCAGAGCGGCTGAACTGGGATAAACTGGGACAAACTGGGACAAACTGGTCTGAACTGGTCCGAACTGGTCCGAACTGGTCCAGCACCTTTTCCACCTCGTTGCTGACGGGGTCCTGGGGGTCGGGGGGCTGCAGGAGGAGCTGCAGGAGGAGCCGGCCGGGCACGCAGGGCCGGGGCAGCGACTGCGCCAGCTGGAACGGCCGCAGCAGCTCCGGGGCCACGTTCAGCAGCTCCAGGAACCCGGCCCGGAACCCGGCCCTGGAAGGGGAAACGTTCCTGAAATTCATGGAATTCCTGAATTCCTGAAATTCCCAAATTCTCAGAATTCCAAAAATTTCTAAAATTCCCGGAAATTCCAAAATTCCCCAAATTCCCAGAATTCCGGCTCCAGGAATCCCACTCAGAACCCACTCCCGAAATACCAACACCGCCATCCCTAAGATTCTCCAAAATTCCCCAAATTCACAGAATTCTCAAAATTCCCAAAATTCAAAAAAGTCCCAAAATTCCCAAAATTCCCCAAACTCCCAGAATTCCCAAAATTCCCCCCAAAAATTAAAAAAAAAAAAAAATCCCCTGAAAAATCCCCAAATGTTCCCAAAAAAATCCCCCAAAAATCCCAAAAAATCCCCCCAAAAATCCCCAAAAATCCTAAAAAAATCCCCCGAACCCCCAGAGTTCCCCAAACTCCCCAAACTCCCCAAATTCCCCAAAAATGCTCCCAAAAATTCCCCAAAAATCCCCAAACGTTCCAAAAAAAATCCCCAAAAATCCTAAAAAAATTCCCCAAATTCCCCAAACTCCCAGAATTCCCAAAACTCCCAAAATCCCCCAAAAATCCCCCCAAAATCCCAAAAAAATCCCCAAAAATCCCCTCAAAAATCAAAAAAAATCCCCAAAAATCCCCCAAAATCCCCCCGATAAATCCCCCCAAAATCCCCAAAAATCCCCAAAAAATCATAAAAAAATTCTCCAAATTCCCAGAATTCTCAAAACTCCTAAACTCCCCAAATCCCCAAACTCCCAGAATTCCCAAAAATTCCCGAAAATTCCCCAAAAATTCCCCGCAGTTTGGGTTGCTGACTCCAGGGCGGCGCTCTTGCTGAGGGAGTAGCAGCTGACCAGCTGGACGTCGGTGGCCAGCGGAGGCCCCAGCTCGGCCAGGACACGGCGGAAGGACAGGAAGGGGCACTCAGGGGAGAAGGCCAGATCCTGGTGCACCTGGGATGGCAGAATTCCCAAATTCCCAGAAAAAATTTCAACCCAAAAATCTCCCCAAAAGTCCCAAAAAAATCCCCCAAAAAACCCTAAAAATCCCCCCCAAAATCCTTAAAAAATCCCCCAAAAAATCCCCAAAATTTCCAAATAAAATCCAAAAAAAATATCCAAAAACAATTCCCCTAAAAAACCCCCAAATCCCTCAAAAATTCCCCAAAAATTTCCAAAAACAATCCCTAAAAAAAAAACCACAAAAATCCCCCAAAAAGGGCAGCTCCTGGTGAACCTGGAACAGCAGAATTCCCAAAACGATGGGAATTCCTGGAAAAAATTCCACAAAAAAAGCCCAAAAAGTTCCAACCCAAAATCCCTAAAAAATTCCAAAAGAATTCCCCCAAAAAATCCCCAAAAAATCGCCAAAAATTCCCCAAAATTTCAAAAAAAAAAAAAACAAAATCCCTACAAAACTCCCCCAAAAATTCCAAAAAACCCCAAAATCCTGCCAAAATCCCAAACCCCCCCCACAAATCCCAAAAAAAATCCCTCAAAAAATCCCAAAAGAATCCCCAAAAATTCAAAAACAAAAAAAAGCAAAAATCCACAAAAATTCTCCCAAAATTAAAAAAAAAAATTCCGAAAAAATCCCCCCGATATCCCTAAAAAATTCCCCGAAAATCCCAAAAAAATTCCTAAAAAAATCCCCCAAAATTTCCAAATAAAATCCCCAAAAAACCACAAAAATCCCACAAAAATTTAAAAAAATTTCCAAAAAAATCCCCACACAAGTCCCCCAATATTTCCCAAAAAATCCCCAAAATCTCCAAAAAATTTCCCAAAAAAAATCCCCCCAAAAAATCCGAAAAAATGCCCCAAATTTTTTTAAAAGTCCCCAAAAAAATCAAAAAAATCCAAAAAAAATCACCCAAAAATTCGAAAAAATCTTTAAAAAGTCCCCCAAGACTTCCCCAAAAACTTCCCAAAAATTTCCAAAAAAATTCCCAAAAAATGCCAAAAACATTCCCTCAAAAATATAAAAAAATCCCCAAAATTTTCCAAAACTTCCCCAAAAATTCCCTCAAAATTTCCCTCAAAATTTTCCAAAAATTTTCCAAAAATCACGCAAAACTTCCAAAAAAATTCCCAAAAATTCCAAAAAAAATCCCCAAAAAATCCCCCCAAAATTCAAAAAAAATTCTTAAAAATCCCCCAAAAATTACAAAAAAAATCCCAAAAAATTTCCCCAAAATTTAAAAAATTTCCCCAAAAATTCCCCCAAAAATCCCTCAAAATTTCCAAAAAATTCCCCCAAAAAGTCCCTCAAAATTTCCCAAAAATTTCCCAAAATTTTCCAAAATCAAAAATCCCCCCAAAATCCCTCCAAAATTCCAAAAAAAATCTCAAAAAATCCCTCAAAATTTCCCAAAAGTTTCAAAAAAATCCCCCAAATAATCCCAAAAATTTCCCAAAAATTTCCCCAAAATTCCTCAAAAAATCCCAAAAAACCCCCAAAAAATCCCGAAAAAATCCCCCTAAATTTTTTAATATCCCCACAAATTTCCAAAAAAAATCACCCCAAAATTCAAAAAAATTACTCAAAAAATCCCTCAAAATTTCCAAAAAATTTCCCAAAAATTCAAAAAAATTCCAAAAAAATTCCAAAAAAATTCCAAAAATTTCCCCAAAATTTAAAAAATTTCCCCAAAAATTCCCCCAAAAATCCCTCAAAATTTCCCAAAAAATCCCTCAAAATTCCCAATAATTTCCCAAAAAATTTCCCCAAAGTTTCCCAAAATTCCCAAAAAACTCCCCCCAAACCTCCCCCTCCGGCCGCCCCCCGCTCACCTCGTCCGCCAGCAGCAGCAGCGGCTCCTCGGCCGCCAGGAGCAGCAGGCGCTGCATCAGCTCGCGGCTGAGCACGTGACCTGCGGGGCACCATGGGAAACTGAGGCGCCGGGGCATGCCGGGAAACTGAGGCACGGGGCATGCCGGGAAACTGAGGCACCGGGGCTCACAGGGAAACTGAGGCACGGGATGGGGTTAAGGATCCCAAAGGGAAACTGAGGCACGGGCTGTGTTTAACTGGATTCCAAAAGAGAAACTGAGGCATGGGATGGGTTTAACTGGATTCGAAAAGGGAAACTGAGGCACGGGACGGGTTTAAGGATCCCAAAAGGGAAACTGAGGCACGGGATGGGTTCACCCAACCCCCAACAGGGAAACTGAGGCACGGGATGGGGTTAAAGATCCCAAAGGGGAAACTGAGGCACGGGATGGGTTTCACCAACCCCCAACAGGGAAACTGAGGCACGGGCCCGGCTCCCCCCCCCCCCCCCCCAGACTCACCCGTGGGGTCCCCGGGGTTGACCACCCACAGCACCTTGGGCCGGCAGCGGCTCCGCGCCTCCCGCGCCTCCCGGCGCAGCGCGGCCACGTCCGGGGCCCAGCCCCGGGCCGGGTCCAGCGGGTACGGGACGGGCACGGCCCCCGCCAGCCCCGCGGCCGCCGCGCACAGCGGGGGGCCCGGCACCGGCACCAGCACCCCCGCGGGCAGCGCCGGCGCCGGGGAGCGCAGCAGGGAGAGCACGAACTGGAACGGGGGAACGGGCGGGAGTGGTGGGGTGGGCAGCGTTACCGGGTTGGGGTCCCCATTCCCAGTTCGGGATCCCCGTTCCCAGCCCCCATTCCCAGTTTGGAGTCCCCGTTCCTGTTCCCTTTCCCCGTTCCCATTCCCATTCCTGTTGTCCCCGTTGTTCCCATTGTTCCCATCCCTGGCCCCGTTCCCGTTGTTCCCGTTCCCGTTCCTGTTCCGCTATTCCCGTTGGTCCCCCTGTTCCCATTCCCATTGTTCCCATTCCTGCTGTCCCCATTCCCATTCCCGTTCCCATCCCCGTTCCCATTCCCTTTGTTTCCGTCGTTCCCGTTCCCGTTGTTGTTCCCGCTGTTCCCGTTGTTCCTGTTCCCATTCCTGTTGTCCCTGTTCCCATTCCCGTTCCCAGTGTTCCCGTTGTTCCCACTTCTCCCGTTCCCATTCCTGTTCCCGTTGTCCCCATTGTTCTCATTCCCATTGTTCCCGTTGTTCCCATTGTTTCCGTTCCCATCACTGTTCCCATTCCCATTCCCATTCCCGTTGTTTTTCCCATTCCTTGTTCCCACCATTCCCGCTGTTCCCATTGTTCCCATTCCCGCCCCTGTTCGTGTTCCTGTTCCCGCCGTTCCCGTTCCCGTTGTTCCCGTTCCCATTCCTGTTGTTCCCGTTCCCATTCCCGTTGTTCCCGTTCCCGTTGTTCCCGCTGTTCCCATTCCCGTTGTTCCTGTTGTTCCCGCTGTTCCCGCTGTTGTTCCCGTTCCCGTTCCCACTGTTCCCATTCCCGTTATTCCCGTTGTTCCCGCTGTTCCCATTGTTCCCATTCCCATCGTTCCTGCTGTTCCCGTTCCCATTGTTCCCGTTGTTGTTCCCATTGTTCCCGTTCCTGTTCCCGTTGTTCCCACTGTTCCCGTTGTTCCCGTTCCTATTCCCGTTCCCATTGTTCCCGTTGTTCCCGTTGTTCCCATTCCCGTTCCCGTTGTTGTTCCCGTTCCCGTTGTTCCCGTTGTTCCCGCCGTTCCCGTTCCCGTTCCCGTTGTCCCCGCTGTTCTCACCGGGATGGCGGTGGCGGTGCCGCTGCACAGGACGATGTTCCGGGGGTCGCTGGGGACGCCCCCGTCCCGGAATTCCAGGAACCGGGAGACCCTGGCGGGAACCGTATGGGTTCGGTGCTCGTGGTTGTACCCGCCTGCGGAGTGGGAGCGGCGTCAGGATCGGGATCCCAAATCCATCCTAAATCCATCCCGAATCCATCCCAAATCCATCCCAAATCCATCCCAAATCCATCCTGAATCCATCCCGAATCCATCCCAAATCCATCCCGAATCCAGCGGGATCCCAAATCCATCCCAAATCCATCCCAAATCCATCCCAAATCCATCCCGAATCCATCCCAAATCCAGCGGGATCCCAAACCCAGCGGGATCCCAAACCCAGCGGAATCCCGAATCCAGCGGGATCCCAAATCCAATGGGAGCCCAAATCCATCCCAAATCCATCCCAAATCCAGCAGGATCCCAAATCCAGTGGGATCCCAAATTCAGCAGGATCCCATACCAGCGGGATCCCAAATCCATCCCAAATCCAATGGGATCCCAAATACAAGGGGATCCAAAACCCAGAGGGATCCCAAATCCAGAAGGATCGGCCCCAAATCCAATGGGATCGGCCCCAAATCCAGTGGGATCGCGGAGGAATCCCATGAGATCAGTGGGGGAGCAGGAATCCCATAGCCTGGGCACCCCAAAAATTCTTTGGGTACAGAAACCCCATAACTCAAAGGAGCACCCCATAAATCCAATGGAGACCCCACAACTCAAATGGACACCCCACAGATTGTTTGGGGACACCTCACAACTGAGAAACCCCATAACTGAAAGGGGCCACCCCATAAATTGTGCTGGGACACCCCGTGGGGCTGGGCACCCCATATCTCAAATGGACATCCCGTAACTCCAGCAGCCACCCCACAGATACTTTGGGCAGGCACCCCATGGATCTGGGAACCCCAAAATTCAAATGGGAACCCCAAATCCATTTCCCTCCCAGGTGACCCCAAAATCCTTTTGGGATGCGATTCGTCAAAAACCCCAAAAACCCCTTTAGGATGGGGTTCCCTAGGTGACCCCAAAACCCCTTTGGGATGGGCTTCCCCAAAAACCCCAAACCCTTTTGGGGTGGGGTCCCCACCGATGTTCCCGGCGTCCATTTCCCGCAGGATGCTCCGCGCTCGCTCCCGCGCCGCCTCGGGCAGGGCCGGAAATTCCAAAAGCTCCGGCAAAGCGCAGGCGGCCAAAATCTGGGAATTGGGGACAGGGAGCCGGGGGTGGGGACACGGAGGGGACGTTCCCGGGGGAACACGAGGGGACATTCCCGGGAGAAGTTGGGGGGACACGGGGGGACATTCCCGGAGGGTCATATGGGGACATTCCCGGGAGCAGCTGGCGGGACACGGGGGGATATTCCCGGGGGGAAGCGAGGGGACGTTCCCGGTGGGACCTGGGGGGGACATTCCTGGGGGAATCCGGGGGGGACATTGCCGGGAGAAGCTGGGGGGACACGGGGACACGAGGAGACATTCTCGGAGGGACACGAGGGGACATTCCCGAGAGAGGCAAGGGGGACACGGGGACACGAGGGGACATTCCCGGGGGGATCCGGAGGGTCACATGGGGACATTCCTGGGAGCAGCTGGCGGGACACGCAAGGATTTTCCCGGGGGAACGCGAGGGGGCGTTCCCGGTGGGACCTGGGGGGGACATTCCTGGGGGGACAGGAGGGGACATTCCCGGGGGGATCAGGAGGGGACATTCCCGGGAGAAGCTGGGAGGACACGGGGACACGAGGGGACATTCCCGAGGGGACATTCCCGAGGGGACACGAGGGGACATTCCCGGTGGTCCCTGAGGAGCGGGATTGAGGATTGAAGGGACACGTGGGGACATTCCCAGGGGGACCTGAGGGGACATTCCCGGGGGGATCCTGAGGGTCACATGGGGACATTCCCGGGAGCAGCTGGCGGGACACGCAAGGAGTTTCCCGGGGGGACGCGAGGGGACGTTCCCGGTGGGACCTGGGGGGGACATTCCTGGGGGGACACGAGGGGACATTCCCGGTGGTCCCTGAGGAGCGGAACTGAGGATTGAGGGGACACATGGGGACATTCCCAGTCAGATTTGGGAGTGGGATTGAGGGTTGGGGGGGGACATTCCCAGTGGGACATGGAGGGGACATTCCCGGGGGGATCCGGAGGGGACATTCCCGGGAGAAGCTGGGGGGACACGGGGACACGAGAAGACATTCCCGCAGGGATCCGGAGCGTCACATGGGGACATTCCCGGGAGAAGCTGGCGGGACATGCAAGGGGTTTCCCGGGGGGACACGAGGGGACGTTCCCGGTAGGACCTGGGGGGGGGACATTCACGGGGGAACACGAGGGGACATTCCCGGGAGAAGCTGGGGGGACACGGGGATACGGGGAGACATTCCCGGGGGGTGACATGGGGACATTCCTGGGAGAAACTGGCGGGACACGCAAGGAGTTTCCGGGGGGGACAGGAGGGGACATTCCCGGTGGGACCTGGGGGGGATATTCCTGGGGGGACAGGAGAGGACGTTCCCGGTGGTCCCTGAGGAGCGGGATCGAGCATTGAGGCGACACGAGGGGACATTCCCGGGGGAATCCGGGGGGTAACATGGGGACATTCCCGAGAGAAGCTGGCGGGACACGCAAGGGGTTTCCCGGGGGGACGCGAGGGGACGTTCCCGGTGGGACCTGGGAGGGACATTCCCGGGGGGGATCCGGGGGGGATATTCCTGGGAGAAGCTGGGGGGACACGGGAACACGAGGGGACATTCCCGTGGGGACATTCCCGGGGGGACACGAGGACACGAGGGGACATTCCCGGGGGGATCCGGAGGGTCACATGGGGACATCCCCGGGTGCAGCTGGCGGGACACGCAAGGAGTTTCCCGGGGTGACGCGAGGGGACGTTCCCGGGGGGACAGGAGGGGACGTTCCCGGTGGGACACGAGAGGACGTTCCTGGGGGGATCCGGGGGGACATTCCCGGGGGGACACGGAGGGACACGGGGACAGGGGGGGACGTTCCCGGGGGGACACGTGGGGACATTCTCGGGAGAAGCTGGGGGGACACGGGGACACGAGGGGACATTCCCGGAGGGTCACATGGGGACATTCCCGGGAGCAGCTGGCGGGGCACGCAAGGGGTTTCCCGGGGGGACAGGAGGGGATGTTCCCGGTGGAACCTGGGGGGGACATTCCCGGGGGGGTCCGGAGGGGACATTCCCGGGAGAAGCTGGGGGGACACGAGGGGACATTCCCGGAGGGTAACATGGGGACATTCCCCTGGTGGGACACGGAAGGGACATTCCCGGGGGACATTTCCGGGAGAAGCTGGGGGGACGCGGGGACACGGAGGGACATTCCCGGGTGGACATGCGAGGAGTTTCACGGGGGAACACGAGGGTTCGTTCCCGGTGGGACACGAGGGGACATTCCCGGGGGGATACCGGGGGGACGTTCCCGGGGGGACACGAGGGGACATTCCCGGAGGGATTCGGAGCGTCACATGGGGACATTCCTGGGAGAAACTGGCGGGACACTCAAAGAGTTTCCTGGGGGGACACGAGGGGACGTTCCCGGTGGGACCTGGGGGGACGTTCCGGGAGAAGCTGGCGGGACACGGGGACACGGGGGGACATTCCCGAGCGGACACGTGGGGATATTTTCGGGAGAAGCTGGGGGGACACGGGGACATGAGGGGACATTCCCGGAGGGTCACATGAGGACATTTTTGGGAGCAGCTGGCGGGACACGCAAGGGGTTTCCCGGTGGGACACGAGGGGACGTTCCCGGTGGAACCTGGTGAGGACATTCCTAGGGGGACAGGAGGGGACATTCCCGGGAGAAGCTGGGGGGACACGGGGACACGAGGGGACATTCCCGGTGGTCCCTGAGGAGCGGGATTGAGGATTGAGGGGACACGTTGCGACATTCCCGGTGGGACCTGAAGGGACATTCCCGGGGGAACATTCCCAGGAGGATCCGGGGGGACACGTGGGAACATCCCCGGTGGGACCTGGGGGGGACATTCCCGGGGGGATCCGGGAGGGACATTCCCGGGAGGATCCGGGGGGACACGTGGGGACATTCCCGGGGGGACACGAGGGGACATTCCCAGGGGGATCCGGGGGGACACGTGGGGACATTCCCGGGGGGACACGAGGGGACTTTCCCGGGGGAACACGAGGGGACATTCCCGGGAGAAGCTGGGGGGACACGGGGACACGAGGGGACATTCCCGGAGGGTCACATGGGGACATTCCCGGGAGCATCTGGCGGGACACGCAAGGGGTTTCCCGGGGGGACGCGAGGGGACATTCCCGGGGGGATACGGGGGGGGACGTTCCCGGGGGGACACGAGGGGACATTCCCGGGGGGATCCGGAGGGTCACATGGGGACATTCCCGGGAGCAGCTGGCGGGACATGCAAGGAGTTTTCCGGGGGGACACGAGGGGACGTTCCCGGTGGGACCTGGGGGGGACATTCCTGGGGGAACACGAGGGGACATTCGCGGGAGAAGCTGGGGGGACACGGGGACACGAGGGGACATTCCCGGGGGGGTCACATGGGGACATTCCCAGGAGCAGCTGGCGGGACACGCAAGGACTTTCCCGAGGGGACGCGAGGGGACGTTCCCGGTGGGACACGGAGGGGACGTTCCCGGGAGAAGCTGGGTGGGACATTCCCAGGAGAAGCTGGGGGGACACGGGGACACGAGGGGACATTCCCGGGGGGATCCGGAGGGTCACATGGGGACATTCCCGGGAGAAGCTGGGGGAACACGCAAGGACTTTCCACGGGGGACACGAGGGGACATTCCCGGGGGGATCCGGGGGGACACATGGGGACATTCCCGGTGGGACACGGAGGGGACATTCCCGGGGGGATCCGTGGAGGACATTCCCGGGAGAAGCTGGGAGGACACGGGGACACGGGGGGATATTCCTGGGGGGATCCGGATGGTCACATGGGGACATTCCCGGGAGAAGCTGGCGGGACATGCAAGGGGTTTCCCGGGGGGACACGAGGGGACGTTCCCGGTGGAACCTGGGGGGGACATTTCTGGGGGGACAGGAGGGGACATTCCCGGGAGAAGCTGGGGGGACACGGGGACACGAGGGGACATTCCCGGTGGTCCCTGAGGAGCGGGATTGAGGATTGAGGGGACACGTTGCGACATTCCCGGTGGGACCTGAGGGGACATTCCCGGGGGAACATTCCCAGGAGGATCCGGGGGGACACGTGGGGACATCCCCGGTGGGACCTGGGGGGGACATTCCCGGGGGGATCCGGGAGGGACATTCCCGGGAGGATCCGGGGGGACACGTGGGGACATTCCCGGGAGGACACAGAGGGGACATTCCCGGGGGAACACGAGGGGACATTCCCGGGAGAAGCTGGGGGGACACGGGGACACGAGGGGACATTCCCGGGGGGGTCACATGGGGACATTCCCGGGAGCAGCTGGCGGGACACACAAGGACTTTCCCGGGGGGACGCGAGGGGACGTTCCCGGTGGGACACGGAGGGGACATTCCCGGGAGAAGCTGGGGGGACATTCCCAGGAGAAGCTGGGGGGACACGGGGACACGAGGGGACATTCCCGGGGGGATCCGGAGGGTCACATGGGGACATTCCCGGGAGAAGCTGGCGGGACACGCAAGGGGTTTCCCGGGGGGACAGGAGGGGACGTTCCCGGTGGAACCTGGGGGGGACATTCCTGGGGGAACACGAGGGGACATTCCCGGGAGAAGCTGAGGGGACACGGGGACACGAGGGGACATTGCGGGGGGGATCCGGAGGGTCACATGGGGACATCACCGGGTGCAGCTGGCGGGACACGCAAGGGGTTTCCCGGGGGGACAGGAGGCGATGTCCCCGGTGAGACACGGAAGGGACATTCCCGGGGGACATTTCCGGGAGAAGCTGGGGGGACGCGGGGACACGGAGGGACATTCCCGGGTGGACATGCGAGGAGTTTCACGGGGGAACACGAGGGTTCGTTCCCGGTGGGACACGAGGGGACATTCCCGGGGGGATACCGGGGGGACGTTCCCGGGGGGACACGAGGGGACATTCCCGGAGGGATTCGGAGCGTCACATGGGGACATTCCTGGGAGAAACTGGCGGGACACTCAAAGAGTTTCCTGGGGGGACGCGAGGGGACGTTCCCGGTGGGACCTGGGGGGGGACGTTCCGGGAGAAGCTGGCGGGACACGGGGACACGGGGGGACATTCCCGAGCGGACACGTGGGGATATTTTCGGGAGAAGCTGGGGGGACACGGGGACATGAGGGGACATTCCCGGAGGGTCACATGAGGACATTTTTGGGAGCAGCTGGCGGGACACGCAAGGGGTTTCCCGGTGGGACACGAGGGGACGTTCCCGGTGGAACCTGGTGGGGACATTCCTAGGGGGACAGGAGGGGACATTCCCGGGAGAAGCTGGGGGGACACGGGGACACGAGGGGACATTCCCGGGGGGATCCGGAGGGTCACATGGGGACATTCCCGGGAGAAGCTGGGGGAACACGCAAGGACTTTCCACGGGGGACACGAGGGGACATTCCCGGGGGGATCCGGGGGGACACATGGGGACATTCCCGGTGGGACACGGAGGGGACATTCCCGGGGGGATCCGTGGAGGACATTCCCGGGAGAAGCTGGGAGGACACGGGGACACGGGGGGATATTCCTGGGGGAATCCGGATGGTCACATGGGGACATTCCCGGGAGAAGCTGGCGGGACATGCAAGGGGTTTCCCGGGGGGACACGAGGGGACGTTCCCGGTGGAACCTGGGGGGGACATTTCTGGGGGGACAGGAGGGGACATTCCCGGTGGAACCTGGGGGGGACATTCCTGGGGGGACAGGAGGGGACATTCCCGGGAGAAGCCGGGGGGACACGAGGGGACATTCCCGGAGGGTCACATGGGGACATTCCGCTGGCGGGACACGCAAGGGGTTTCCCGGGGGGACAGGAGGCGACGTTCCCGGTGGGACACGGATGGGACATTCCCCGGGGGATCCGCGGGGGACATTTCCGGGAGAAGCTGTGGGGACAAGGGGACACGGGGGACATTCCCGGGGGGACACGGAGGGGGCGTTCCCGGGGGGACACGGGAGGACACGGGGACACGAGGGACATTCCCGGGGAGATCCGGAGGGTCACATGGGGACATTCCCGGGAGCAGCTGGCGGGACATGCAAGGAGTTTTCCGGGGGAACACGAGGGGACGTTCCCGGTGGGACCTGGGGGGGACATTCCTGGGGGAACACGAGGGGACATTCGCGGGAGAAGCTGGGGGGACACGGGGACACGAGGGGACATTCCCGGAGGGATCCGGAGGGTCACATGGGGACATTCCTGGGAGAAACTGGCGGGACACTCGAAGAGTTTCCTGGGGGGACGCGAGGGGACGTTCCCGGTGGGACGTTCCCTGGAGAAGCTGACGGGACACGGGGACACGGGGGGACATTCCCGGGGAGACACGGGGGGACGTTCCCGGGGAGACACGGAGGGGACATTCCCTGGGGGACACGGGAGGACACGGGGACACGAGGGGACATTCCCTGGGACATCCGGAGGGTCACATGGGGACATTCCCGGGAGCAGCTGGTGGGACATGCAAGGAGTTTTCCGGGGGGACACGAGGGGACGTTCCTGGGGGGATCCGGGGAGACATTCCCGGGGGGACACGGAGGGACACGGGGACACGGGGGGACATTTTCGGGAGAAGCTGGGGGTCACGGGGACACGAGGGGACATTCCCGGAGGGTCACATGGGGACATTCCCGGGAGCAGCTGGCGGGACACGCAAGGGGTTTACCGGGGGGACAGGAGGGGACGTTCCCGGTGGAACCTGGGGGGGACATTCCTGGGGGAACACGAGGGGACATTCCCGGGAGAAGCTGGGGGGACACGGGGACACGAGGGGACATTCCCGGGGGGATCCTGGGGGTCACATGGGGACATTCCCGGGAGCAGCAGGCGGGACACGAAGGAGTTTCCCGGGGGGACAGGAGGGGACGTTCCCGGGAGAAGCTGGGGGGACACGGGGACACGAGGGGACATTCCCGGAGGGTCACATGGGGACATTCCGCTGGCGGGACACGCAAGGGGTTTCCCGGGGGGACAGGAGGCGACGTTCCCGGTGGGACACGGAGGGGACATTCCCGGGGGGATCCGCGGGGGACATTTCCGGGAGAAGCTGGGGGGACACGGGGACACGGGGGGACATTCCCGGGGGGACACGAGGGGATATCCCCGATGGGACCTGGGGGGGACATTCCCAGGGGGATCCGGGGGGACGCAGGGACACCAGTGGACATTCCCGGTGGTCCCTGAGGAGCGGGATTGAGGATTGAGGGGACACGTGGGGACATTTCCGGTGGGACCTGAGGGGACATTCCCGGGGGAACATTCCCAGGAGGATCCGGGGGGACACGTGGGGACATCCCCGGTGGGACCTGGGGGGGACATTCCCGGGAGGATCCGGGGGCACACGTGGGGACATTCCCGGGGGGACACGAGGGGACATTCCCAGGGGGATCCGGGGGGACACGTGGGGACATTCCCGGGAGGACACGGAGGGGACATTCCCGGGGGAACACGAGGGGACATTCCCGGGAGAAGCTGGGGGGACACGGGGACACGAGGGGACATTCCCGGGGGGGTCACATGGGGACATTCCCGGGAGCAGCTGGCGGGACACGCAAGGACTTTCCCGAGGGGACGCGAGGGGACGTTCCCGGTGGGACACGGAGGGGACATTCCCGGGAGAAGCTGGGGTGGACATTCCCAGGAGAAGCTGGGGGGACACGGGGACACGAGGGGACATTCCCGGGGGGATCCGGAGGGTCACATGGGGACATTCCCGGTGGGATACGGAGGGGACATTCCCGGGGGGATCCGGGGAGGACATTCCCGGGAGAAGCTGGGAGGACACGGGGACACGGGGGGACATTCCCGGGGGGATCCGGATGGTCACGTGGGGACATTCCCGGGAGCAGCTGGCGGGACATGCAAGGGGTTTCCCGGGGGGACACGAGGGGACGTTCCCGGTGGGACACGAGGGGACATTCTTGGTGGGATCCGGGGGGACATTCCCGGGGGGACACGGAGGGACACGGGGACACGAGGGGACATTCCCGGGGGGATCCGGAGCGTCACATGGGGACATTCCTGGGAGAAACTGGCGGGACACTCGAAGAGTTTCCTGGGGGGACGCGAGGGGACGTTCCCGGTGGGACACGGGGGGACATTCCCGGGGGGACACGAGGGGACATTCCCGGGGGCATCCGGAAGGTCACATGGGGACATTCCCGGGAGCAGCTGGCGGGACACGCAAGGAGTTTTCCGGGGGGACAGGAGGGGATGTTCCAGGTGGGACACGAGGGGACACTCCTGGGGGGATCCGGGGAGACATTCCCGGGGGGACACGGAGGGACACGGGGACACGGGGGGACATTCCCGAGGGGACACGTGGGGACATTTTCGGGAGAAGCTGGGGGGACACGAGGACACGAGGGGACATTCCCGGGGGGTCACATGGGGACATTCCGCTGGCGGGACACGCAAGGGGTTTCCCGGGGGGACAGGAGGCGACGTTCCCGGTGGGACACGGAGGGGACATTCCCCGGGGGATCCGCGGGGGACATTTCCGGGAGAAGCTGGGGGGACACGGGGACACGGGGGGACATTCCCGGGGGGACACGAGGGGATATCCCCGATGGGACATGGGGGGGACATTCCCGGGGGGATCCGGGGGGACGCAGGGACACCAGTGGACATTCCCGGTGGTCCCTGAGGAGCGGGATTGAGGATTGAGGGGACACGTGGGGACATTTCCGGTGGGACCTGAGGGGACATTCCCGGGGGAACATTCCCAGGAGGATCCGGGGGGACACGTGGGGACATCCCCGGTGGGACCTGGGGGGGACATTCCTGGGGGGATCCGGGAGGGACATTCCCGGGAGGATCCGGGGGCACACGTGGGGACATTCCCGGGGGGACACGAGGGGACATTCCCAGGGGGATCCGGGGGGACACGTGGGGACATTCCCGGGGGAACACGAGGAGACATTCCCGGGAGAAGCTAGGGGGACACGGGGACACGAGGGGACATTCCCGGCAGGGTCACATGGGGACATTCCCGGGAGCAGCTGGCGGGACACGCAAGGACTTTCCCGGGGGGACGCGAGGGGACGATCCCGGTGGGACACGGATGGGACATTCCCGGGGGGATACGGGGGGGACGTTCCCGGGGGGACACGAGGGGACATTCCCGGGGGGATCTGAAGCGTCACATGGGGACATTCCTGGGACAAACTGGCGGGACACTCAAAGAGTTTCCTGGGGGGACGCGAGGGGACGTTCCCGGTGGGACCTGGTGGGGACATTCCCGGGAGAAGCTGGCGGGACACGGGGACACGGGGGGACATTCCCGGGGGGACATGGAGGGGACGTTCCCGGGGGGACACGGAGGGGACATTCCCGGGGGGATCCGGAGGGTCACATGGGGACATTCCCGGGAGCAGCTGGCGGGACATGCAAGGAGTTTCCCGGGGGGACACGAGGGGACGTTCCCGGTGGGACCTGGGTGGGACATTCCTGGGGGAAAAGGAGGGGACATTCTCGGGAGAAGCTGGAGTAACACGGGGACACGACGGGACATTCCCAGGGGGGTCACATGGGGACATTCCCGGGGGGGTCACGTGGGGACATTCCCGGGAGCAGCTGGCGGGACACGCAAGGAGTTTCCCGGGGGGACGCGAGGGGACGTTCCCGGTGGGACACGGAGGGGACATTCCCGGGAGAAGCTGGTGGAGACATTCCCGGGAGAAGCTGGGGGGACACGGGGACACGAGGGGACATTCCCGGAGGGTCACATGGGGACATTCCGCTGGCGGGACACGCAAGGGGTTTCCCGGGGGGACAGGAGGCGACGTTCACGGTGGGACACGGAGGGGACATTCCCGGGGGGATCCGCGGGGGACATTCCCGGGAGAAGCTGGGGGGACACGGGGACACGGGGCGTCATTCCCGGGGGGACACGAGGGGATATCCCCGGTGGGACCTGGGGGGGACATTCCCGGGGGGATCCGGGGGGACGCAGGGACACCAGGGGACATTCCCGGTGGTCCCTGAGGAGCGGGATTGAGGATTGAGGGGACACGTGGGGACATTCCCGGTGGGACCTGAGGGGACATTCTCGGGGGAACATTCCCAGGAGGATCCGGGGGGACACGTGGCGACATTCCCGGTGGGACCTGATGGGGACATTCCCGGGGGCATCCGAGAGGGACATTCCCGGGAGGATCCGGGGGGACACGTGGGGACATTCCCGGGGGGACAGGAGGGGACATTGCCAGGGGGATCCGGGGGGACACGTGGGGACATTCCCGGGAGGACACGGAGGGGACATTCCCGGGGGAACACGAGGGGACATTCCCGGGAGAAGCTGAGGGGACACGGGGACACGAGGAGACATTCCCGGGGCGGTCACATGGGGACATTCCCGGGAGCAGCTGGCGGGACACGCAAGAACTTTCCCGGGGGGACGCGAGGGGACGTTCCCGGTGGGACACGGAGGGGACATTCCCGGGGGGATATGGGGGGGACGTTCCCGGGGGGAAACGAGGGGACATTCACGGGGGGATCCGGAGCATCACATGGGGACATTCCTGGGGCAAACTGGCGGGACACTCAAAGAGTTTCCTGGGGGGACGCGAGGGGACGTTCCCGGTGGAACCTGGGGGGGACGTTCCCGGGAGAAGCTGGCGGGACACGGGGACACGGGGGGACATTCCGGGGGGACAGGGGAGGACACGGGGACACGAGGGGACATTCCCTGGGGGATCCGGAGGGTCACATGGGGACATTCCCGGGATCAGCTGGTGGGACACGGGGACACGGGGGGACATTCCCGGGGGGACACGGAGGGGACGTTCCCGGGGGGTGGACATTCCCGGGGGGACACGGGAGGACACGGGGACACGAGGGGACATTCCCGGGGGGATCCGGGGAGGACATTCCCGGGAGAATCTGGGAGGACACGGGGACACATTCCCGGGGGAATCCGGATGGTCACATGGGGACATTCCCGGGAGCAGCTGGCGGGACACGCAAGGGGTTTCCCGGGGGGACACGAGGGGACGTTCCCGGTGGGACACGGAGGGGACATTTCCGGGAGAAGCTGGGGGGACACGGGGGGACATTCCCGGGGGGACACGAGGGGATATCCCGGTGGGACCTGGGGGGGACATTCCCGGGGGGACCCGGGGGGACGCAGGGACACGAGGGGACATTCCCGGTGGTCCCTGAGGAGCGGGATTGAGGATTGAGGGGACACGTGGGGACATTCCCGGTGGGACCTGAGGGGACATTCCCGGGGGAACATTCCCAGGAGGATCCTGGGGGACACGTGGGGACATCCCCGGTGGATCCGGGAGGGACATTCTCGGGAGGATCCGGGGGGACACGTGGGGACATTCCCGGGAGGACACGGAGGGGACATTCCCGGGGGAACACGAGGGGACATTCCCGGGAGAAGCTGGGGGGACACGGGGACACGAGGGGACATTCCTGGAGGGTCACATCGGGACATTCCCGGGAGCAGCTGGCGGGACACGCAAGGACTTTCCCGGG